>JABFEB020000055.1:0-19666 GCA_019775895.2 Stomatorhinus ivindoensis
TCCAGTCTATTTTGCAAGTCACTGAGATCAGTGTCCTCTCTCCTGAGACCCCAGGTGAAGTGACACTGAAGCTGAATGAGTTTTATTTTTAGTGAAGCTTTCTGGTTCAACCTACAGCAGCATTGTCAGCAAACAAGAAACAGTATTATTGTCAGTAATGTGCAACACTGGTTTAAGACCCCAGCTGCTTTATCACAGAGGTATGTTTAGTTAATATTTCCTGTTGAGACTGATATTAATCTACATTTGCCATTTTTATTTAGTCAAATCTTTCTGTCCATACATTAAAACCAAGCCTATTATTCTCTGTAAACATACCTATATCTTCTAGATGCAAAATATGAAACTAACATTTTTGTATGTTGTATTGTTATTCTTATTCAAATAAATGATAAGTCTCCAGTACAAGACCAATAACACAGAAAACTACCCTAGTATACTTACGCCATTGCAGGACAGTAAAGCTGCCAATGCAAATATTGACCTCGGTGTGTTGCTGATATTGTGGGTTCCGCTCTGATAAAATGCTGTTGGTTTTATATACGTGAGACAGGAGTGGCTATGACAGATCCCTTTAAAAAAGAAAGCAAAAATTGCTGTTTACTTCTAGCAGAAATGAAACTTACAGAATACCTTTTGTCTCTCTTTTGTTGTTTTTATTATGAAAACATTAACTCCGGGTGATAGTAATATTCAATGAATTGAAGTTGTCATTGACACGTTGGACAGTTTCTATTTACTAGTTTCTATTCTTTAAGTTTTCATTTTTCACAGGTAGCCAAACAGAAATTCCTGGAATGCTTCACAGACACCTGTCCTCTTTGTTACACCATCGTTTTGCAACGTAGCCTGTGTTACACCCAAATCTCACCAGACTGCCCTTGCAGGGTCTTTTCAGCTGCTATACATGTGAGCGGTAAACACTGTATGACATTTGATCTTTGTTTGACAGTCCCATAGCGACCAAACAAGCAACTGATGGTGTCAGATTGAGTTTGTGGAATGTTAATGAACTAAGTACACGTCTTCCCTTCTGTCTCCAATGTACGGTACAATAATCATTATATATGATAAGATGCGTATTTGTTAGTTTTGTAATTTTTTTCATTTCAAATGTAACAACATTTTGGTCAACGGCAGACCACATATATGACGGTGGGTCACTGGATTATAATGGAGCTGAAACATTCCTATCGCCTAATAACGTTGTAGTGCTGCACATTACTCACGTGTTTGTGACGATGCTGGTGTAAAAAAAAAACTGACGGCGCTGCCACTTGAATAAACATATAGCACATATCATTATGTACAGTACATAATACTTGATAATGGTAACTATATGTTACTGGTTCGTGCATTTAATATACTACATTTATTGTTATTTTAGAGTGTACTCTTTCTATTTATAAATAAAAAGTTTACAGTAGCCTAGGTGTGTAGTAGGATATGCCATCTAGGTTTGTGAAAGTATGTGTAATTTGTGTTATTTTAAATCACAATACATACATGTTGTACTCATTAAACATGTCAATTTTTTTATTTTAAAAAGATAATTAACTATATGAGTAATACGGAGTGAACCGAAGCAGCCAAAGTACGTTGAACAGTTTCTATTTACGCTTACGTTTTTTTTACGCAGGTAGCTAAACAGAAATTCTTAGAATGCTTTCCTCTTTTTCCGTAGTACCATAATTTTGCAATTCGAGCCATTAGTCACAAGTACACTTATAGAAACACTTATAGTATTTTTAAGGTTATATTTAGCATAATACAATTAGATACAGCTGTCATACCAAAAATACTATTCGTGCGTTTCAAACGCGGAGACGTCACTCTCAGATTGTTTAAAGCGTTGCTATACGTTCTGACATCCACTAGGTGTCCCCCTAAGCTAAAAATATTGTTTCGAAGCCTCGAATCACGTTGCGTATCAACTC
The DNA here is from genome assembly GCA_019775895.2 of Stomatorhinus ivindoensis. NCBI lineage: Eukaryota > Metazoa > Chordata > Actinopteri > Osteoglossiformes > Mormyridae > Stomatorhinus > Stomatorhinus ivindoensis. The sequence goes on from JABFEB020000055.1 coordinate 1,938, forward strand.
TTGTGATTAACGCTTCAAAAACTTCATCATAAGTCAATTTAGTGAAAAGTGCTGAAAACACACTATATTCAAGCCTTGTTTGAATACGAACTGTAAAACATTTATGATTTATATTTGCCTAACATGGCAATGATCAAAACATCTGCTGTGCTGTCAATTTTTCATTTAATGGTGATTATTGCTCAATGTCACTCGTTTTTTTCTCTTCTTCATTCCGGCAAGACACATGTAGGAACCCATCTTTTGGGTTTTAATATATGAAGTAAATATCATCGTTCAATGTCACATACTCTATAAACAGCATACTTGCCAATTTGGTAGTAAAATTAACCTATGAACGGAGGTGTATACATATCTGTGTGTCAATGTAATACTAAGTGTTACATAGATTTTGCATATAATTCAGGTTGATATCCTGTTTTGAAAAACATCCTATTATTAAGAGGTTGGCAGTATGTGCCGTTGCTGTGTGGAGAGACAGTTCCTGCAAACTGGTTTGTTATTTCCTTGCTCTGCCCTTATCTGAGAAGCAGCATCTTTTTATGTTTCTTCACTGGTGCAAACAATTCTGCAGCATCACATGTGCTTTTGTTGTTACCCAGTTGGTGGATTCTGCACCTTGTTAACCAAATATTCGGTAGCAAGCCCATTCATTTGTGAGAAACCAGATGGCAATACATAGTAATACAATGTAATCGTGTGTATGAAGGATCTGTTCATTGATAGCTATATACAGGATGCGCTGTGTGTTACATCTGTTATGTCAGTCATAGTGCTGATAAATATAATCATTTTTACTTAATATATTTCTTTAACAACCATTGGCCAGTATTTCAAGTAAGCTTTGTGCAAAATACATTTCTTGTGTGTGTGTTTACATTAAACGTCATGATGTAATAATCACAGTAGACCAAACAAGATCTAACTAAACAAGCGACACATGTCACATGTGACACAGGTCATACACACAGGCCTGTGCTACGCTGCCTGATTCTCTGCAGCATACAAACATGCGAGCAATGAGTCACCTACTTCTGCGAGGTGTTTTGGGTCCTTGGTGTGTCCTGACTAGGGTCCCTTGGGTGCCCGACTGCATTGGGAGACCTCAGAATATTTGCTATTTGCTAAAATAGTTTTACTCGTATTTCTATAATAACTGCATTGCAGAGAAGACTGCACCTGTGCAAAACTGATAAAAGCACAATTTCAGTCAGCATCACATTCTACGCATCAGCTTATCCAGTTAATATTTACACAATAATGCTAAGTAGAGCTACATTTGACTGTAATTAGCAGCCAATGGAGGAATGTCAGTCTGGAGTTTGATTCACTGAAACTTTTGGTCAGCAGCCACCTCTGTTGTCATTGCATATTAACAAATGTTATACAAATCTGTACAGCAATGGATTCGAATATTTTTCTGAAATACAGTTACAGTTTATCTTTAATAGCAAGGACATGTAGACTTTTAATTACAGCATGAGAACGATTTATTGATGAAAAACTCAACAGAACCACATAATACGCTGGAAGGTCAAGTATGCACAGAATGAAAAAAAACAACACTTAGGAAGACTGATGCAGTAAAATTGATCAAACATTTTCAAAATGAGTTTTTAACGTTAAATTATCAAGGTAGAGCTCCATACATGATCTAAAATATAACAGTTCAGCTACGCTACCTGTTTGTAGCTTGTTAATAGCGACACCTTTTATTAAAGAAGCAAAGTTTTTCATATGACAGAATTCATTAGTATCCCATTAATTATCTCATTAACATTGTAGCACATTGCATATAGCTAATGCTAGCTAATGCTGCATTACATTTACCTTGGGGTTGGAAGCTAGAGCTGGGAATGAGATCACACCTAAGTTAACAGCATTCCAGTACAAGTCAGAAAGCCTTTAGCAATACCAGATATAGGCAGGTTCATTGTTAGCTACTGTTAGCAATACCAGTTGATTACAGCACATGCAAAAACCATAACAATATGTCCACAGATAGTGATTTGGTAGACTGTACAGTGTGTGCGACCGATTTAATGAGGCACGAAAAATGTTAGCGCTAATCAACAGAATAAAAGTATAGCTTTCACTTCTGTTGATGAAGAGCGCGGCCATCTTGAATTCTGAGGTTGGGGTTGTAGAAGATCCTCTGGCTTTCCGAGTCGGAACTCCGACTTCAGGGGGTGTTCCAGTTGAAATTCTCGACTCATTTGAGTTTCATTTTTTCTGCAAAGGCAGCCGTGAAGTCATCGGATTCAGAAGAGAAATCACTTGATTTCTTCACATCACTTGCTTGCATGTTCTGCCTATCCATGACAGACAGAAAAGCCAGAATTTCAGAAGCCTCACTAACCTTTCGCCGGCCATGAGTCCACCTCTCTGCTATCTGCCTGAGCTTCTTTCCTGCTTGCATTCTGTCTGAGCTTCTTATCTGCATCTGGTAAGCGATCCTGAACTGAGCCACAGCCTGATCTTCAGCTTTCCTCTTGTACAGGAGAAACACAGCATACCTGGTATGGCAGTGCTGCTTGTCTGGTTCCCAGAGAGAATCATCCTTCAGTAAATCAGTGAAGATCTTCTCTGCTTCAAGCAGCTGACGGTTTTCAGCGTACGCCTCGGCCAAGCTGACCTGGGCGTGTATGTTAGAAGGCTTCAGTTCCACTGCCTTTCTGAAATAGTAGATGCATTCTTCAGTTTTATTCCTCTTCCGGGCCATAGGAATATACTGGGTTGCCTTCTCTGTTTGCAGCATCTGGATGAGTTGCTGTCTGTGGCACAGTCCAATCTGATGGTAAAGGAAGGAGGAATTTGGTGCCAGTTTCGCTGCTTTTCTGAGAATCTCCAGAGATTCCTCAGTGGATCCTTGTGCCCGCAAATACTTAGCAACATACCGTGTCACCTGGGGGACATCCGGAGACAGCCTGAGGGCATCTTTAATAAGTCTTTTAGATTCTTGTTTACTGCTACTCTGAAGTTTCAGCGCCAGTAGCACCATTATTTCAGAATCATCGGGCTCCAACAGTAACGACCTCCTAAGCTGAAAAACAGCATCGCTGCTTTCTGGTTTCATCTCTGTGTCTCGCTCCATCCCTTCAATGCGGTAGAGGACCACTGCATATCCTGTGCTGTAGGACACATTGTCTGGGTCCCCTTGCAGGGCCGCCTGAAAGCTTTTTTTTGCCAGGTCATAAAACGAGGCCCCAAGCTTTAAGAAGGTCCAGCCTTTTTCACCATCAATTACGGGCAAACCGCAGGAATACTGTGAGGACCCAGGAACGCCCTTGCAGATTTCTTCCACTTTACTAAGGTAGGCCACGGCGTCCTTCAGATTCCCAGAATGATAATAGACCCATGCCAAGTTAGCAAAGTTTACCAGAAACTCCGTGTCTGCCTTTTTGTCCTCCGTTAAGACATTCTGGCCTTTAAGGAGGAACTCCAGCGCACGCTCATTGTCCCCTTGAAGATGACTCACAAAACCTAGTATGTTCATATATGTTGCGTGGTATCTGCGTGGGCCAAATTTCACTCGATCAAGAAGCTTTTCTGGGATGTTGCAAAGGCCTTTAACGTCAGATTCATTGATTCCCCAAGTAAAAGGGCATTCCAATCTTTTCAACTTGACTTCCATTTCACCGGCACTGGAGAACCAAAAACAAAAAAACAGTCACCCTAAGCAATGCAACGATGTTGCAAATGCTGAGCTAGCTTTAGCAATGTCAAATGTCATTTTTAATTTAGAGATCATATATGGCAGACATGATTAGGCAACTAAGCAAAGGGTTTCGGCATAATAAGAAAACAGAAATAAATTAGACTAGGGATATGAAATGTCAGATTTTACCTTATCCTTTCAGCGTTTGTCGGAATTAATGCTGTAGAGCATTGATTATGAGAAGGCTGTTCAGTTTCTCCGGAAACGAAACCGAAAGCTAAACACTCTATAGTTTGTTGATGGGCGGCGCTGAATAACCCGGTTACTCAATATTGCACCAAATTTATTGTGAAACGTAAGCTTTTAAACGCTAGATAGCGCCATTCGAAAAAGAAACGAACCGAAAATTGCTGACTTCTGAAGTCGAGACACTGAGAAAACGTTGTAGTTGCGCTCTTAAAAGATTTACGTAAATGGAAAAGAAATTTATTGATTTCCCTTCAACTAATGTGTGACGTACGTTCCAGACCAACTAATAAAACAGCAATTTATTTGTAAGTGTATGGGCATATAAATAGGAAAAGCTGTGGAATTATTAATTAAACTATTATTATTCTTCCTATACAGTTATGACATACAGTACTTGAGTGTGTGGAAACTACAGCAGAAATGCATCTTCTGTGACGAGCGGTTCGAATTTCATCTGCGTCCTACCTCGAATGTCTGCGCCACAAATCTCACGATAGGAAGTTTTACGTATACAGCCAACAGAAATCAATCCTTTTGCAAAATAATGATAATAAATACTACGTAAATGTGAATATATTCTATGTGTTTTGAGTGTATCGTCCCTAATTAATCAACGACGTGTATGTGAAACTTCTATCGGCGCAACGTATAATATTCATGTATTACATATAATATATAGCCTATTTATACTGTGTATAACTATATATAACGCGCAATAATATCCAGTTACCTGTGCAAGTTTTGTTTTAAATTGAATTGCAAGATGAAGTTAAGGTGAAGTTAAGGGTTCCCAGACTTCATTAAAATAGTTTAATATCTTAACTTGATTCACAAACTTTATTTATCAAACGCCTTTATCCAAAACGACGTAAAAGTAAATAACACATACGTGATACAGTAACACACAATCTTAATTAAAAAATAATTTTTATGGTTTACACACCAACATACATCTTGGTTTTTAAGTTTTGCTCTTCAAACCTTTTTTTTACCGCCCCCTACATGCTTTCCAGGAACAAATGCAGTGAGGTGGGAGGGGCTTTTAGGTATTTAAGTAGGTGTAGCTCTGAACTAAAAAGACAGAGTAACTCAAGACTCCCTACATATCGCAATGGCATTGCAGAACTTGTGGGATTTCATTCAACAATACCATCAATGCCTCAAATCCCCTTTCTTTCCTGTGCTCTTCTCGCTCTCCGTTTACCTTGGATTCTGCCTGCCATTTGTCATCTTGGATCTTCTCGCGCCCAGGGTGGCTTCGGTGCGAAGGTACAGGATACAGCAGAAGAACGACGTCTCCTGGAGCATGATGTGGAATTGCGTGGCACAGTGCCTCTACAACCACGTGATGTTCATCTTCCCACTGTCCGTGATTCACTGGTATTACAGGCCGACGCACTATCCGTCAGATGCTCCTGAGCTTCATCGTATGATCCTGGAGATCGTCGCCTGTCTCCTCCTCTTTGATTTCCAGTACTTCGTCTGGCACCTTCTCCACCACAAAGTGCCCTGGCTCTACCGTACCTTTCACAAGGTCCACCACAAGTACACCACCACGTTTGCCCTCACCACGGAGCACTCGGGCGCTTGGGAGACTTTATCTCTTGGCTTTTTCGCCTCTATCAATCCACGGCTGCTGGGCTGCCACCCCATGACAGAGATGCTCTTCTTTGTGCTGAACATCTGGCTTTCGGTGGAGGACCACTGTGGCTACGACTTCCCCTGGTCCACGCATAGACTGGTTCCCTTTGGCCTGTTTGGAGGAGCACCCCATCATGACCTGCATCACCTGAGGTTCAAGTCCAACTACGCCCCTTACTTCACACACTGGGACCGGCTCTTTGGAACTTTGCACATGGAGTGAAGCTCTGCTTTGATGCAGACATGGACTGCAGGTTCAAAGAGGGTCATGCCAAATACCAGGCTGACTTTAGAATATTTCAAGGAGAACTGATTGCACTGATAAACGGCGAGATGAAGAGCTTTACGCAACAGTATTAATTTATTTAAACATTTTTGAAAAATGTTCTATTTTTTTCCTATGAGGCACTGGCATCCCATCTAGGTTGTCACTCTGCTGATTGGACGATGAATGCATGCATCAATGTATTATATTTAATACAATTAAATATTTATTTTTCTGAACTTGTAATGTGAGCTTCATTTATAATGCACAAGCAAACTGAACACCTACTGCGACCAGAAGACACATTTTAAATCACGTAAAAGGCACTAGTTGCTAAAATGGTTCAGTGAATTTCAGTTCAGGGCTTGTCTGAATCGCACCCTTGTTGATTTATAGGCTTCCCAAATTTCCACTATACTTTTGCAACAGGTTCCACAGATGATACAAGAAGGGGCATGAAAACGTACAAACCTCAAGGCTTGGCCTCAGTTTATGTGTCCAGGCCAGTAGGTGTTAGGCTGTAAACAACATTATCTGGAATAATTTCACCTACGGAAAAAATGTTGTATGTGAAATTGAATCTACTGGATGTATACCTCTGCAGAACTGCTTAAGTAAGCTAATCAAAACGGGTAAAAATTTGTACCTCTGCATGTCACTGGGGCTGTACCTTTGTGGATGTTATTTATGAATTGGCTTGTGTAGAGAAAGCAGTGGTCACATGACTGAAGTGCGGTTAAGACATGGTCGTTTTGCGTGCAGTCCTGGAGTGGAAGAATCGGAAGTGAAAAGCACAGGATACGGCTCCTCTCTCTGCTTGTGTCATACTTCTATCTCTTTCCTTCCTTTCATTTTTCGGGAATAACCAAAAGCATTTTTTGTTTTATTAACCCCAAAATAATACATTTTCCGTAATCATAAAGTGCCCAGGGAGCATTTTAGAATGTGTTTAATTTAGAATAGATTCATTTCACTGATAAAGTCATGTAAACATTTGGACATTTTGTGAACCTTGGATGACTCATTTCCCTTCTGGGAAATTCCATTGTTTGCCCAAATATGCAAAGTAATCATGGCAGAGTGTCAAAAGACTGCGGATCTTTTAAGGATTCATTTATCCTACTTTACAGCTGGGGTCCACTGTCAAAAACCCCAGACTGGAAAGCCCCTCTGAAAATACCCTTTTTTTCCTCATTTGCTGCTTGTTCCTACCATGCTACCATTCCTACATGTGACTTTATTTAGTATGCACGTGCTCTGATTTCCTTTATACCTTAATACTGTAGTTTGAAAGTATTTGCTTTTGGTATATGTATGTGAAATTCCTTGAAATTACACTTGTGTGCAGGGACATTAAAAGAAACCAAAATAACAAAAGAGACAGATGGCTTATATAGGTTTCTCTCTTTTCCTGACTCATAGGTTCAAGATGTCAGAGTTCACAAATCTTACGAACTGGAATTTCCCAGATCTTCACAAGCCTGTAATATAGCTGTAAATGGATGGGCTCAGCCTTGTGTATCCCGCTATTTCTTATAATATAGTAATTGTTTGTGATGATGATACATTTCAACATTTAGAAACTTTATCATGGCAACAAATTAGCCTCCCTGCAAATTACTTGATTCAAATTTCAAGAACCGATTCGATTCAGAATCTCATGATTTAGAATCGATTGTCACGATTCGATCCAATATGTTCTGGGGGGGGGGGGGACGTGGCCAGGTGTCAATGGCTCATTCATACACATGAAAGTTGCTACATATTCAATGAAAGGAGTTCAGTTTTTCTTATATCTTATTTTCTGACGCCATGTTGTTAATACAGTTTTCCCCGGTGAACTTTAACATCACCTACTGTCGTGTCATTGAATTCACGATGCATGTGATTAAAGATATTAACCCTTTAACATTTAAGCCTCAGAATGCCCGTCTGGACTTTTATTTCCTATTTTAGCTGTAAAAAGGGCAGAAAATATTAAAGGGTAAAATCGATCTTTGGACGTACAAATCTTTAGGAATTATTATGAGAGTCGATTAAGAGTCAGAGAATCGATTTTATCGACACAGCACTAATTGGCAAATATAAATAGGTTGCAACAAACAATAGTTTATGAGCCTAATCTGCTGATACATTGTTTCAGAAGGAGGCATCTCCAATCAGGTTGATGTAAGCATCCATCCATCCATCCATCCATCCACTCATCTTCCTGCTGCCTATCCAGTACATAGGCAGGACACCTAGGGTTCCACCAACCTCTCAGATTAACCAGACCTAGACTGAGACACTGAAACCAGAAGCCATAAACGTGTGTCAGTGCAGCACAGCATGCACAGTGATGTATACGTAACAAAAAAACTCTTAACTTCTCCTCTTGTGAAATGTTTTGTTCCCCTACTTGTTATAAATTAGATGTCCTTGACTTATTTTGGCACATATTCCAAACTTTCATTTCTGCTTTTCATATAAAGTCAGACTCAGATTCAGGAACGTTTGCCAGTTATGTCAAGAGTACTGGGATTTTTTTGGGGGGGGGGGGCACAGAACAGACACAGCATCAGGTAGCAAAAATATACATAAAATATACAAAGAAAATGCAATAATGCTATTGGCTATGCTGATTTATAAGACATACTGTTCCATCCATCCATACATCTGTCTTTTAACTATTTATGCTGGTCAGGGTCATGGGGGGGCGATACAGCCCCTAGCAGGCAGTACAGGACATAATTAAATATACAATTCAATTGTATATTTTGTTTTTAGCAGACTCTGTTATCCAAAGCAACAGGCTTCCCTCTTCCACCCACTTGTGCTATGCAGGGTCATCTGAAGCCAGGGTCATCTGAAGCCAGGGTCATCTGAAGCCAATCCCAGGGGCTACGGGCCCGAGACAGGGAGTAAGTCAGGACAGGGCAGACACACCCTATTCATACACCTATGAACAATTTGGAAACTTCAGTTCACCTCAGTGCGATTTTAGACTGTGAGGGGAACCGGAGAACCCTTGGGGAAACCCCACAATTACACGGGTGAGATCACACATACATGTGCAAACTGCACACACATAGAGCTGGGGTGGAGACTCAGACCCTGGACCCAGAGATGGGAGGCTGTAGCACATCCCCCCCAAGCAAATTATTATTTTTCTTTCTTTCTGTCTGCCTTTCTGTCTGTCATCTGGGTTAACTTAAGCTAGAAGTCATGATCGTCCAATAAGAGTTTAGTTAAGGAGCATTCCTATTGGACAATCATCTATCTTAAGTTAACCCAGTTAGCTGAGAAGTCCTGCTCCCTGGAACATCCTTCTGGTCACAGAGGCCCAGGATAAATTTACATTTGGACTCCATGCCTACGATCAGATGGCTGCCCGTTCAAATCTTGTGGTTGGCAGATTGATGCCGTCTCTGGACCCTTCATCAAGGCCCTGAACCCCAAATTCTCTGGCAGCCAGACGCAGGCCGACCATGTGCTGTTACCCCCAAGCTTCACTTGTATTTGTGTCTGTCATAAAGACAATTTCCTGTTATATGAAAATTACTTCTTGCTTGCTAGTTTCTGTCTAACGGTAACTTGTCTAATATTTCACCACGATTACATTACTGTCCTTGTCATTCCTGATTGTGAATCATTAAACTGCCTTGGATCTTACTATTCTTTCATTACACTCCTGGTAAACATCCAACAAAAGCCGACACTGTTGATCTTCCTTCTGTGTGAGATTTCATTTACATTTGACCTTTATTTAGTGAATGATTTTGTGAGGCGAATGGCCCATTGCCCAGGTGTCAAACCGCAGGATCAACCATCATGCAGCACCTCTGCAGCTGGGGGTTAAGGCCTACAGTCATGTGACTGGTCAAGGTTGGGGCTCAAACCAATGACCTTCTGATCATGGGCACAGAGCCTCAGCCTGTAGCCACTCACCATACAAGTGCAAGCAGTACTGGAGCAAGAGTTGCATGGAACATATGTTCCAACAAACAAAGACAGTCAAAATCAGCTGAAAATACATTATTCTGTAATACAGAGTTTTATTGCAGTTAGTCGATTATTTGGGGGTATTCCACTATGCCATAGACCAGACATATCTTGTTTTGGTAGTCCTGCGGTTCTCATTTCCTCCAGACACAGTGAAGGAAGCGAAAATTATTCCATTACTTATTTTGGTTTCCTTCTGCAGACCACATGACAAAATCACAAGGCAGTGTTTCCCAACCCAGTCTTCGGTGATTACCAGACAGTCCATAATTTTGTACTCTCCCAGCTCCCAACGCACCCATGCAAGGTTTTTGGAGTTACTGATTGGCTAGAAGCTGGGAAGGAGAAGAATTGTGGGCTGTTTCGGGATTCCCGAGAACTGGGTTGGGAAACACCGTCACAAGGTCAAATGAAAAATAACCGAGGGTGTATCAAAAAGGTGATGCAACAACTGGTTTAATATGCTGCAATAAATGCAAGGGCTTAAATTGGTCATTTAAGTGATGTGCTTAATGAATCACTTAATTCAATCAAGTAGAGAACTTCATTCATCTCTATGGAGATATTTTAATATACCTCATGTTGTTCTCTATGTGAGGCACATATATAGTTTACTTCACTGTGACAAAGAAAATAATGTTTAAATTATCTTTATGTTTTATAAAACTACGATTTTATGCCTGGTGAAGTGTGTTAGTTCAGCCATTTCGTAACCTATTCTCAAGCCACTCCAGTATTTGCAGTAGTCGTTCAATATACCCATGTATTTGTTGACTTGACCACCAGAATCCCTTCTATAGCTAATCAGTACCTCTCAAATTAAGTTAATTAAGTGAGCTGGAGAAGAAATTTAACAAATACACCGAACAGCTGAGGTGCCCCTGAGGAGAGGTTTGGGAACTGAAGCGCTGTTCATCTAGCCCTCCAGTAAGATATCAGTAACTTTTTAGAGAACAGAAGCTTTTTTTTCATTGTTTATTGTGTTACTGTTTGCTACTATTGTGCTTTTTTTCCTTGAGCAAATACGAATTACTACCCAAATAAATTGCCTTAAACAATATCTATGACAACCCAAAAATTTTGCATCACACTGTGAGTGAGAAAGATTTTTGCCATACAGGGTCGACCAGCATCCTGCATCCCAGAAGCAAGTGGGGTTGAGACCTTGTTCATATGATGACACGCTTAATTTGCCTTGTTAGCCGCCGGCTTTGTACCCAGCAGTACAGATCCTTAACATGCCGAGCTACATACTGCGCCCTATGTAAAAGTAAACAGGAAACACATACTTAAGAACTCTGACACCACCTTGAATTTGAAGGCCCACAAAGGTTAATATTATCCACCTTTTCAATTGCAGAATGTTATAAGCTATAATGCTACTTACACAACAGGTGATGTGATGGCGAAGTGACATCATGCCTCCAGGGCTGTGGGTTCAGTTCCCCACCCCGCCTATTTTTCACGCCCATGTTTGTGTCAATAGCATACGTCCATTGGGTTAGATGATTTGGTTCGTCTGCATCGCCCTTTGGGTAGAAATGTCTGACCTTGAGGCCCGTGTTTCCCATAATTAACATGGTTAAGTAGTTACAGAAAACGGGTGGAACCGCAACAGCAGGAGGACCAGTGCTGGAAAAGTAATCCATTCCATAAAATACAAATCCAGACTAAGCTTTTGTTGCAACGGTTCGGTCCTTTTTTGGTACAGCAGGGGTGAAAGAAATAAAACATAAATTATTTCGTTTTTTCCTTATTAAACAGTGGTTTACTGAACAAAGTATGACCTTCTTAAATAAAGTCTCTGTCAATACTGCTGCAACCTACTAATAAAAACAAATTTAATCAATATATTCTCTAAAATAAGCATCCATGAAGATACACATTTAGAAAGCTAACTGTACCTTATCTGTATTGTATTCACATTAGCAGCTTTCAGCTTCATGTTAGATCTGTGCAACCCAAATATTGTCTGAAAAATTCAAAGCATAACAAAATCTAAAAATATCTAATACGTGGTCTGGATTTGGACTTTCTGGACCTAAAATTTCTACCTGTCTGTAATGGATTATTTTTGTGAGTAACTTCCCCAACACTCTGGAGGATGAAAAGTATTAATAGGATGTATTTTTTGATTGATTGATTGATTGATTGATTTGTTTTTAAGTCACGTTTCATCCTCCATAACAGTATACTTGGGAAATTAGGAAAAACAACACTGTACAATATCTAACAGTATACAGGAATCTCCTAAGCTTGAAACTGAAATAAGAAACACTTTTGCTGATGAATACAGCTGTGTATATGAAAAGGTTCATTCTAAATCATACTAATGGTCTAAGAAACTTGCTAAGCCCTTGCTCAGACAGCATTGAGCAATAGCTACATCAAGATATAAACACAATTCAACAGTCAGAGTATAACGGCTGAAGCGTGACACTATTATGCTGGTGAAATGGATCCATTCTGTCAGCACTCCACTAGCAGCGCTGCTTAAGGCTGGGTACTGTAAACAATATATTGATTTACTGTGATATAAAATTTAAAGAATAAGAAAATGATAAACATCAATAAAGTGACAACAAGGAACATTGCTTCATAGCACGCACTAGCTTATCACATCACAGAAATGAATGCACATCCAACCAATAATAGGTTAGTCTTTTAAGAACAGACCCCCTGGCTGTAACTCAATTCAGGCGCTGCATCCTTCAAAGGACTCGGTCTACAAAGGCGCACAGAAAGCATCGTCAGATTGGACGGTCTGGCTTACAGATAATTTCCTATTTGTTTTGTCAGCCTCCCCTGCTCTTATCCTTGAGTCACGAAGAGCCGCTCTCGTCACCGAGCTGGGACACGGCCACTTTACTTCTGCGCAATGAATCTTGGAATATGTCGAGCTGCAAAGGATCCAGAAGGACCCATCCACTGCATCCTTCACAGAGTGGGAACAGAGGGACGCATTTCTAGACCACATTCAAAGGAGCCTTCGAAATGGGACAGGCTAGTTGCAGTGAATTTGGTATTCAAATGCAGGCTTAAAGGACACAGCCCCTATAACAAGCACACAGTAGTGTTGGCTGAGTTAGCGCAGCACGCCACATACAACCGTTTTGGTAACAGGCCTATATGTGTTTCATGTGAGAGGTTATGGCTCACTCAGAGGAAGCTTCACGTGTCTGTGAAAGAAACGACAGCTCAGCAGCTGTAACATATTTTTAAAAAAAGATATATTGTGGCTAAACAAGATAAAAAGATGTTGATACATTGGCATTTTAAAGTCAGAAACGCAACAAAGTGGCACAATGAACTGTAAACTGTTGAAAACTGAAAATAATACAAATGTGTTTCTTCACTTGAAGCATTGCTTTCTCATGCAAAATGCAAGCTGTCACAGTCACAGATACCAGCAATTAGGGTATCCACTTTTAGACACCGCCCTACCCCCCCGCCCCTTGACAAAATACTTTGTGGGGGGGAGCGAAATATGAGACAAATCACATCCTGTATTGGTTCAAAACAGAACACAGCATTTTATTTTTCAATACAGGATGGATGGCAGCTCAACCATGTCAAACTCATTCCTTGGAATGAGCAGCAAACCAAATTGTCAGCGTTTTCTGGTGTTATGTCCTACCAGGGTTTTCTGGTGTTATGTCCTACCGGGGTTTTCTGGTGTTATGTCCTACTGGGGTTTTCTGGTGTTATGTCCTACTGGGGTTTTCTGGTGTTATGTCCTACCGGGGTTTTCTGGTGTTATGTCCTACCGGGGTTTTCTGGTGTTATGTCCTACCAGGGTTTTTCTGGTGTTATGTCCTACCAGGGTTTTCTGGTGTTATGTCCTACCAGGGTAATCAGTAAGGGAAACGAAAACCGCAACAATACATTCTCATAAACTGAAATAAAATGACATAAAAATAAAATAATAAAAATACAGATAAACAAAGACTAAATATTATATAAATAAACTAACTGAAATAAAATAATAGCATGTTTAAATGCTAATTTGGTACAGTAATGATTTGCTCATTATTTTGAAAATTGAAAAGAAAATAAGAGTAAAAACTAAGCAACAATAATCAAAACTTTAACACTGTGCTCTATGACCAAAATTTTGTTTGATATATTTATTAAAATTAGATTTCACTTTGCAGTTAATTCAATTTGTCTTGTTCTGAATCTGTTTAAGGGGAATGCTAAGGGAATTTTAAGCAAAAATGCATCCTTAATGTAAATAAATAATTATTTAAATTATATTGTGATAATAATGAACTGATATGAAAAAATAGATTGTGATTAAATATTTTGTTATATCAATCAGCCTTAGCCCTGTTTAATTCAGCCTCTATTCCTCCACATTGTCCAGGACATGGTTATGTGAGACCCTTGCACAGTAATCATCATGAAAACCAATCTACCCCATGCCTGTTCAAGGTAAATGGGACATTGGTCATTTGGCTGGTTTCTTATATTCTAAATAAAACTTTGAAGCAAAACTTGGCAGAAAGTCCTAAATAATCAAAAAACTTCCAAGCAGACAATAGGAAGCAGATGGTTCCTGAGTTAAGCAATCAAGACAACCAATTTTATACAGTCGATTTGTGAGGAAATGCATCACTTTCCTTCATGATCTGCAATAAAATAAAGTAATAAAAAAAAAAACTTCCTCAATGGGCAGAAGAATATTGTAGTATATAGTTCTTCCATGGCGTTGGAGGGTGCAATGAAAAGGCCAGAGGCATTATAATTCAGTGGCAAGGTAGCATTTATTGCACCCATAACATTCACTCCAACAACTCACACACGCTGCCTACCATACGGTCACCCTGACTAACCCTAACCCCACACGGTGGGCCAGTGTATTTACAACATTTAACATTAAAGGCTATACATGACATTACTTTTCAACACAATGACAACACAGTGACAGCTTTGCTTGTGACGTTGCACTAAATCCCAGAATTCACAACTAAAATCAAAGTTGTGCACATCATAAGTAGGATGAAACTGAAAATTGCCCACTGTGGCATTTCAGATCTGGCCTCCTAATCATCTTTTGCCACAATAGTCTAATTTTCTGAGATACAGAATTTCGGGTTTTCATTAGCTCATAATCATAAAAATGAGAAGAAATAAACACTTGAAGTATATCATTCTATGTATAATAAATCTATATAATATATAGGTTTCACTTTCTGAATTGAATTACTGAAATAAATTAACTTTTTGATGATATTCCAATTTGTGGAGATGCACCTGTATAATTATGGTAACAAACTAACTCATTATTAACATTCTGAGTAAGCTGAGGGTCTGCTCAGATTTGACGTGATATTTACTGTGTGTCTGGTTTTTCAGTTTAACAAGGATAGTTTTCTTGGCAATAGTTGTGGGTTCTGCATCTTCCATTGGTGGGGTTATCTTTGAGAGATCTCCAGGTAGACAAATGGAAGAAGATAGTAAGATGCTGCATAAATGTAGGTATCCAGTGCTCATAGTGCACGCTGTGAACATGTGTCTGTATCCTGAATGCCCATTTATACACTGTGCTGGGTGATGTGTGCCCTGTGAATTATCTTATATTGAATTAACTGCAGGTTATTGTTTTTAGACACAGTGAAGGTGTTCTTGCATTTTTGGGGTGAGAATTCAGTGTTTGTAGTAGATGAAAGGCTTCAAGTGAAATTGTTGTATGCACAGTGGATATTAGTTTGTATAATGTTGAAAGAACTTTGCGGCAGTTATTTTTTAAATTTCTTCTGCAAGTGGAAATTGTAGTAAAATGTTGTTTAATATATTTTAGATTTAAGAACATACTTTAATAGGAGGTGCTGAAGGTATTGTTCTTTCTCAATGTCATTCTTTTGGACTAACTGTTGGAAAGTAATGAATGTGATGTTGATGTTGAGGATTTATATTCTTCTAATAGTATCATTCTGGTCTATTGCAGTGGTGAGAGGTCCGTTGAAAAAAATTAAGAAGCATTTCATGCAGGAATGTCCAGTTTACTCTATCGCATGCCTTTTCTAGGGATACAATTATTGTTAACAATTTGTTTTGCTTTGAGACATGGACTAAATTAAATCATCGGTGCTATGTGATGAACGTCTATATTTGATGAATGTCAGTTTGATCTGGTTGTATTAATGATGGGTTTAATGTTTCAATCCAGTGGCAATTCTGAGATCAGCGTTGATGAGTGATAGAGGGCGGTAACGGGAACAAAGGGTTGGGCCTTTGTTGGCTTTTATTTGAACTGTGATAACAGTTGCATTCATTGGAATTGTGTTTAGTGTCAAGTATCATTCTGAGAAACAGTGGTGAGATTGTATTCCAGTAGTATTTGTAGAATTTGGCAGGAAAGCCATCGGGTCCTGGAATCTTAATATTTGGCATATTTTTTAGTAATATATGGACCTGGAGTGGTGCATTTGAAGCTAGGGATCTGTGCCAGCAGCTGGAAGGTTGCTTGTTCAAATCCCGTGAATGCCAAGAGTGATTCTACTCTGTTGGGCCCTTGAGCAAGGCCCTTAACCTGCAATTGCTTCATCCTGGGTATGATGTTAATCCACATCCAGCCCTATAAGGAGGGTCTCCATCTTACAGGGAATGACTTGGGGGTTGGGTGCAGGATTGTCACTCCAGCCACAGGGAAAAAAACCTCACGCTGGTCCATTTGAACTAGTGTGGTGCTGAGGTGTCACCTGCCACATGGCTGCGCTCAGGTTCTCATTCCTGAGGTGGTTTGTCTTGTGGTGGGTGTGGCAATGTTCTGTAATCAGCACGTGCTCCTTACCTATATGGAACTCCATAGCTGTTAATGGTTTGGTTCTTATTAAGTTAGGATAAATCTATTGTATTGAGGAAGGTGTTGATATCTGATTGATTGGGCTTTAAATCAGAGGTGTATAATTTCGTGCAAAATTCCCGAATTGTCTATGTCATTTATTTCTTTGGGTGAATACATGGTCAGCCCTGATGACTTCTTTATTGTCGGTATAATTGATTTTTCTTCATTTTGTTTGAGTTGGTTGGCTAGAAATTTCCTTGATTTGTTATTGTGTTCAAAATGTTCATGTCTAAGAATTTGAATCTAAAGTTGTGTTTTATTAATAGTATTGTTGTACTGTTATTTGGTGTCTATCGGTTCTTTTTGCACCAGCTCTGTGGGAGTTTCAGCATAAGTGCCATTCAGTTTTTCTATTTTTGTTCACGATTTTTTTTCCACGTTGCTGTTCATTTTTTGTATGATGAAAACAATATGACCTTTCCTCTCACCATTGCTTTCGCTGTTTCTACATCGAGTTTATCTTGGAAAATGGCCATCAATAATAAAATGTTCGGTTTCAATTCACTGTAAACTTAATATACCGTGTTAACCCAAATATACATGGGTTTTTCCCACCAAAATATGTCTGAAAAAGTGGTGTCGTCTTATATTTAAGGTCTAGACAATGAAAGGAAATAGAAGGTGCCACACAGGCCTACGATGTTTTGTTGCTGCGTGCTGGTGTGTTTGACGTAATATAGTTTTGATTTAACATTTCCTGTGTGGGCATAACAGTCAGCTCCGACAATGCGTGTGTTTAGCGGGTATCTCTTGGTGTCATGTAAATTCTCTTGGTGTCATGTAAATTGTCTGTGCCGCTGCTAGTATTAAAACGATAGTGGATGTGTCCTGACAAACAAGACGAACACAAGTGGATCCAGGCAACCAAGTTAATTAGGGATTAAACAAGGGGTAGTTGGTCCTGAGCCAGGTCCGAGTCGTTATCAATAGCTGTCCGATCGTATTGCCAAAAACCAAAATGCAATCCAAAGCCGATGGTCGAGAAGTCGGTAGATCAATCAGAGATCTGAGAAATATCTCGGAGCAGCACAGAGGATCCCGAGTTCAGAATCCAAGATGGCTGCGCCCTTTATCAACAGAAGGGA
>JABFEB020000056.1:9724-20627 GCA_019775895.2 Stomatorhinus ivindoensis
GCAGGTGGTTGGGAGCCATAGGTAGCTAAGGACGTGCATTGGATGGTCTGTCTAATCTTAGTTACTTTACCATTAAAAAATTTAATAAAGTCATCACTCTTAAGAGCTTGTGGGACTTGCAAGTTTAATGGAGAATTTTGAGTTAATCTAGTCACAGATTCAAAAAGGAATTTTGGATTTGTTTTGTTCTCATCTATCAATCTGGAGAGGTACGCAGACCTAGCAGTTACTAGCGCTTTCCATGCATATTTGAAAACTTCTAGTTTGGTTTGAGCGCCATTTGCGCTCTAGTTTGCGTGATGCCTGTCCAGTTCCTTTTTTATATCCGGATCTGATTTAGCCATTTCTGAGTCAATTTGATGTACAAGTCCTGTTGTAGCACCTCTAATTGTTCCCCGCTTTCATCTCATTTGTTCCATTATCCTTTGACGACCATCCTCTGCTATTCCTGCAGCTCCGGCTGCATCTTCATCTGTGTCCCATTCTCTCATTATGCCAGGTTTTGGAACCAAAAATAATGTAGCAAATCCTCTTAAAAATGGATAGGATTTCAGTTATGTAAATGATAAGTCTTTATATAAGACTTCGAAAGTGGAGTACAACACAAATGACAACAAGTAATGGCTTCTAAAAGTTAGTCTCTCTT
Source organism: Stomatorhinus ivindoensis (assembly GCA_019775895.2). Lineage (NCBI taxonomy): Eukaryota > Metazoa > Chordata > Actinopteri > Osteoglossiformes > Mormyridae > Stomatorhinus > Stomatorhinus ivindoensis. The sequence goes on from JABFEB020000056.1 coordinate 10,371, forward strand.
CGTTGTCAGCTCAACAAAACAACATAACTAACTTATGGAGGAAATCTCCTCCCCTTTTTTCTTTCAAAGAATCATGGGAACTGCAGTTTTCTAGCAATAAAGTTTTGGTTTAATTAAGTTATTATGACATACGCTGTGGTGGAATAGACCTCCACGATTAAAAGTGCGGGGAACAGACACAGTCCCAATAACATGAAAAATGTTGCCAAGCTCAGGGGTAGGAATGTGTTTGAAATTATGGGACAAATTGCTTTTTTGACTGTTATGGGAGGGTTCATGTCCGTCTTACTGTCCATGTGTTCCTATATAGTCCTACATATTCTGTGATTTTTTGGTTGCAGTTTGTACTTAATGTTTGTACCTCTAGTTTTGAGCTAAGATGCACTAACGCACAATTAGTGATCATATGACTGCAGCAAATTGCCAGGATGCACAGAACACTCTGCAGACTATAATTCATTTTGAGATGTAACCTGTGCAGCTAATTATATTGAAAACAAATGCTTATTGTAATGTTGTATTTAGCTAATGTGTAGGATGTGTATATGTATGTGTCTTAAAGTATTTTCTGTTTCAGGCTGAACAGCTGTGAACTCATAGATAAACACTGTGAAGTGTTGACTTCAGCTCTCAGATCAAACTCTTCACCCCTGAGAGAGCTGGACCTGAGTGCGAATGACCTGCAGGATTCAGGAGTGAAGCTGCTCTCTGCTGGACTGGGGGATTCACACTGTACACTGGAGATACTGAGGTCAGTATTAAAAAATTTAAATGACAGCAGGAAGAGGGAAGTTTGGGGCGGCTGTTGGCAGTCAGCAGCATCCTCATTCCGAGTCTCTGGGTGTGAGAGACGGGAGATGTGAGGGAGACACCGCTGTCTGTTCTGAGGCGAGGTGGGAGGAGAGAAAACAGAACAAAAGAAGTGGAAGGCAGGGTAAAGCGGAGCAGCTGGTGTCTGGGTGTCACAATTGCACCAGAATGATGATGGTTTGACTTGGAAATGAAATGCTCATTTATGGCTATTAATTCACAGTGACTTCAGGAATGCCAGATTAAAAGGTGAGCTTCACTGAGTCGTGTAGGATCACTGTGTTACAGTTACAGTATATCCTTGCAGACAAGCAACCACTAAATCCCTGAGAGCCAGCCATTGCTGCTGGTATCTCCCTCACTTTATGCAGCTAATTACATGCAAAAAGACGGCTGAAGAAAACATGTTTTGATTTCCTTTCTGCAGGCTGTCAGGCTGCAGTGTCACAGAAGAAGGCTGTTCTTCCCTGGCTTCAGCTCTGAGGTCAAACCCCTCACACCTGAGGGAGCTGGACCTGAGTAACAATGTCCTGCAGGATTCAGGAGTGAAGCTGCTCTCTACTGCACTAGGGGATTCACACTGTAAACTGGAGATACTGAGGTTAGTATTACTGAGTATTTCACACTATAAACTGGAGACACTGAGGTCAGTATTACTGGGTATTCCAAACTGTAAACTGGAGATACTGAGGTCAGTATTACTAGGTATTCCATACTATAAACTAGAGATACTGAGGTTAGTATAACTGGGTATTTCACACTGTAGACTGGAGATACTGAGGTCAGTATTACTAGGTATTCCATACTATAAACTAGAGATCCTGAGGTTAGTATAACTGGGTATTTCACACTGTAGACTGGAGATACTGAGGTTAGTATTACTGGGTATTCCACACTGTAGACTGGAGATACTGAGGTCATTATTGCTGGGTATTAGCTAAGGAAAAGGGAGGAGGGGGCCTGTGTTCTCTTAGACACTAAACTGTATGTCTTGAAATATTTGTTGGAGCAGTCACATTTATTTAATCCCTGTAATGGCAAGGTTAAATTCATTGGGGAGTTTCTGTCTGTCTCTCTGTAGGCTGTCAGTTTGCAGAGTCACAGAAGAAGGCTGTTCTACCCTGGCTTCAGCTCTGAGGTCAAACCCCTCACACCTGAGAGAGCTGGACCTGAGCTACAATCACCCAGGAGACTCAGGAGTGAAGCTGCTCTCTGCTGTACTGGAGGATCCCAGCTGTAAACTGGAGAAGCTGCAGTGAGTACAGAATATGCATTTTACAAAAAAGGAACTGGACACCAAGAAAACCCACAATGCATTTCAGCAGTTACACAATAAACGAACACAAACAGCTTCTGTTTTCCTTTCCTACTTCCTTATATCCCACAAGCTTATCAGCCCTTGATCCATGTTTGAAATAATTAAGCAGTGAAGCTGGAAACATCCATTCAACCATATAATCCATGCAAAACATTTGTGTTGATTAGCAAAATTAACGGTTCTGTCATAATTAAACATTGCTGACTTTAACGTGTTATGGACAAAAATATAATGGACACCAAGCAGAATTGGGATTGTTGTTAGAATGATTTTTAGTAATTTAATTGTTTTCTGAAAATCCATTATGGCCCCTATTCTCCTCATTTGAATACAGTGCTGCAGTGTAAAAAGTGGATTTAAAAGTGTTTAATTTTTTTTTAAGGGTGGGCAGGTGTGAACTCACAGAGAAATGCTGTGAGATGCTGGCTTCAGCTTTAAGATCGAACTCCTCACCTTTGAGAGAGCTGGACCTTAGTGACAATGACCTACTGGATTCAGGAGTGAAGCTACTCTCTGCTGGACTGGGGGATTCACACTGTAAACTGGAGATACTCAGGTCAGTCTTACTGGGTATTCCACACTCTAAACTGGGGATACTGAGGTCAGTATTACTAGGTCTTCCACGCTGTAAACCTGGAATACTGAGGTCAGTCTTACTGTGTATTCCACACTGTAAACTGGGGGTACTGGGGTGAATATTACTGGGTATTTCACACTGTACGCTGGAGATACTAAGGTGGAAAATAACTAATGATTTCAAAATAAAGCAGGAGTATCTAAGGGTGTTTTCACTTAAAGTCCTCTTTAATGGAACCAAACCTAGGCCTCTAGAAGTGTTCCCAATAGTGGACCAACAGAAAAAGAACTTTTTGTTCTTTTTGTGTTCACAATGAGAGTTCATTTGAAAGGGGACTCAGTTCTTTTTGTGTTCACAATGTGAGTTCATTTAAAAAAAAGAGTGCAGCTGGAGCAGCGTGTGGCTCAGTAGACTAAGCCTGTGTACTTGTTATCACAGGGTTGTTGGTTCAAACCCAACCTCAGCATGTCTCTGGTTCCTTGAGCAAGGCTCTTAATCCCCAGCTCCCTGGGTGCCCCAACAGGTGGCTGCCCTTTATGGACAGCTTGCTCTACAAGAGCCAGATGAGGGAGGCATAAAAAGAATTTCCCCACAGGGACATAAAAGATTGATTATTATTTGAAAGGGGACTCAGTTCATTTTGTGTTCACAATGTGAGTTCATTTGAAAGGAGACTCAGTTCTCTTTCTGGTTTACTTCAGCTCAGATAGGGCCTCAGTCCTTTTTCTGTTCATACTTCAAGGTCTTATGGAGCTCTCAGACCTTCACTCCGTGTTGTAGATAGTTGACGTTTTATGTTTTCTTCATTCCAAATGTCAAGAAGCGCCATAGTCTCCTCCTCTGACCAAACTATTCCACGTCCCACACTTGCAGCCATTATTTTTACTTGTTTCTCCGGACTTACCACGTGATCTGCCTACAGCAAAGTTAAAGGGTAAAATTTGTCGATTCAAACCAAGACGGCTTTGTGTTCATGATGCACAAGTTAAACAAACCGCGACACAGACTAAAAACGAACCGGACTGAGGCTACTTCCCGATGTGGTCTCAGTTCGGTTCATTTCAAACGGGTCTGAGTTCATTTGGCGTGTTCACATATACACAAAAAATGTTGACTAATCGATCTGAGTTTGCTTTAAAGGATGAAACGGACCAAGTGTGAAAACGCCCTAAGTCTACAGGCTGAGTTAAAAAATAACATTAGACTTGCTAAGTGAAATGTCAAAAGGAGGATTTCCTTTGGAGGCTAAGGATGACATTAAAAGTTTTTTTCCCAATTTTTTATCTCCAAAAGAGCTCTTAAAGCTGGAATCACTAATCTGCAGGATAGTAAGGGCCTTATAATTGAAAATGAAACTGATATAGTAAATGAGTTTAATGATTATTTTACACGGGTGTTCATAGTAGAGAACACAAGTGACCATTTAGTACAAGCACAGCGTTGTCTATAACCAAGATACAGCACCCTCCACAATTATTGGCACCCTTGTAAGGATTTGTAAAAACGGTTAGAAAAAAATCCACTTTTTGGCAAAGCAGCTTCATCTCACACTGAAAAAATGAGAAACATCCAACCTTTCATTGAAATAAATGTATTCAAAGAAAAACAAATCAAGTAATAATTATTTTCAGCTGTGCCACGATCATGAGTGTACATTTCATTTAACAGTAGGGGGGGAAAATAAATATAAAATTTCTCATGAGCAATTTTTGAAGGGGACACAAATAATACAGTCAAATTGTACTTATAAAGATATGTCCCCACAGTGAAAAAGTGTCATTATGGTTATTTTCAAAGTTTTTCTCAGGTTCAATGACAAAGTAGATTTTTCTTCAAAACTATTTATTGCATTGTTTATGTTTACAGTCAACCCATAACATACAATAAAATTTAAACATGACTGTTATTGTGCAAAAGATATATAAAATAAGTAGTGTTTTGTAACAAAATAAATTATTAAATAATCAGTTTACAGTAACTGCTCTATGTAAAAAAAATTCTGCAATTTAAAGCAAACTTACATTAATGACTAAACAAAAGTACCAAATGTGTTTTTCCTGGTATCACTGGACCCCACAAACTCTTGGTATATTGTGTTTATGTTAAGGTTGTCGAGCTTGTCTTTGTGCACATTGCAGACTAGCCGACTGTTAAGTCTGTCTTGGCCCATTGTAGCCCTTAGCCTTGTCTTTAGTCTCCACAATGCACTGAAGCTTCTCTCAGTATCACATGAGGACACTGGAACCACCAACAAAATTCTGACAAGGACCTCAACTTGGTCAAACAACTCACGCACCTCCACTGGCATTCCCCTTAGGACCTCTGCTGCCTCTCTACTGCTGCTACAGGAGAATTTCTGGTGAAAGAGAGGCAATTGTACTGCAAGAGTACCTCTGTGCAACTCAGGGTACTTAGCTACTGAATCAGTTAACAATCCAGTCAAAAGGACATTCTCTATGCTTTGCAGAGACTTTAGACTGTCTTGGTTGAAACGCTCACCAAACTGAACCCCCACACAATCCTGTACTTTGAAGAACTCTGCCCTGTAATGGTCCACTGCATTGCCAGCAGAATGCCTTGAATTTGCTGTCTCAATAGGGTCAACTAATTCGATAGAGTTTACCAATGATGTCGCTTTCTCGTATCCAAAGAAATATCCTGGGTGCCAACAACTATTACAGAAAACTGAACAAGGGCTGGAGACCTAATCTCACTTGCAATCCCTCAGATTATTGCATTGGCCATAATGTTCAGGATTTCATTCTGCGATTTAGGGCTTACATATGCAGTGGCACGCTCTGTTAACCATTTCAATAAAACCGGATCATCCTCTTCTGCCCTAAGTTTTATGAGCTGATACAGATTCCCACTTTCTTCAGTATGGCCCCTTAAAGATTGTCCTTGCTTTGCCACATGCCGCACAGAGCTAACAATTTTTCTCAAGCAGTGTCTTTCCACCTCCTTGAGAGGCTTGAGAGGTCTGGTGTGCTGTAAATTTTTCAATGGCTTTCTTCCAATTTCTAAAGCCTGTACTAATGAAAGCAGCATCAGGTCTATGACCTAAAGAGGACTGGTCTGAAACACCTTTGCTGCAGTAAAAACACAAGATCCCTTCCACTGATGGACTGTAATGTAACCATGGAAAGTCTTAATACAATTTCTCTTGAAATGTCAATGTTTTATTTGAAAGTATTTGTTTTTCAATACACTGGGGAGGTGGCTGGTACGGCTTTATGCAGGCACTGAAACTAAAAACTGTGCTACCTGTGCTGGTGCTGGCAGTATCATCTCTGTGTTCTGCTGTTTCTGGCTCCCTCCCTGGTTCCTCTACTCTCTCTGTCTCAGAACAGACTGACTCCTGAAGCAGAAAGGATGTTTTCCATACCCATAATAACTAGCTTGTTTACATTACACTTGTTAAATTGACATACTGTAAATTGGTGAGCCTGTGATGTTCATCTGCTGAACAGCCACAACTCCGAAAACATTAAAGAAATTGTTCACCCAAAAAAAAAAAATCTGTCATTTTCCCTTAAAATAAAACACAACACATTTACCTGACACTGTACATCTGATTGACCCTGTTCTACCTGTCCCTCAATAATTTCTGTCTCCTTTGCCTGTGATTGATATTGTGACATTAATATTTTCATGAGCACCCATTCTTAAAGCTAAATTGCCTTAATGTGTGAACTTTTTGTACTTGGCGTTTAGGTGCACTGAAAAACGATCTTGTGTCCATTTTCCTTTTCCCTGTCATTTTATCTAGGCTATGACACTGCAAGTCAAGTTTATTTATACTGTAGCTCATTTCATATACAATGGTAATTCAAAGTGCTTTACATAAAGAAAGTAAAACTATCATAAAAAATAATGACAACAATAAAAATAAGGAATTAAAAAAAGGTTTAAAATTTTATTTAAAATTAATTAAGACACTTAAGAACAGAATAGAAATTGATTATACAAAAAAATACAGTGGGGGCAGTTTGGACGTAGCACAGTGCTTATTTAGTAAATGCACAGCTAAACAATATTATAATTGTGGCCGTTAATGTTAAGTTAACATTATGGCAAGTAGTCACACATAAAACAATGCATGGGAAACGGCTTCGGCGTGTTAGTTGCAGTGCACTATGCAACAAGCTATTGTAAACAAACTAACGTTAACTAGACAAGTAATATTTTAATCGCTAATATAGCAGATTCATGGAAAATTACATCAGTAATCAACATTTTTGGTGCAACTAATTTATGAGACTACATCAACTACATTAAATTGCTTTATTTAAAGTGAATAAAATACCCTACTTACTGAAGTTCAATATTAACTTAGCCGCAGCCACACACACCTGACTCTTGTGTGTAGACTAGGTGATACATCTCTGTATTCAGCCAAGACCTGATGAGTCACCCCATGTTACCCATGAGCCATGACATGAAGGCTATTCTGGTGTGATGCATTAAAAGAAGCGGAGTCTGCAGGTTGGCCCAGCCCAGGACAGGAGTGATCAGTGGGCGGGAGGGCAGTCCCTGGAGGGCCCCCACCCCACACTAGCTCAGTGACCGAGCCCCAGTGCACCAGGTGACCTGCCTCACTCAAAGGCACAGGAGAAAATGGTGCGTTCCATTTGCCTTGGGATCCGATTTTCGGATTCCGAGATTATGTCACATCCGCTAAAACCTGGGGAAAATCTAGTCGTATGCGTTCCATTTTCCACAGAAGCAGTAATACCATGGACACATATGAAAAAGCAAGATTTTTTGCTCAGCCGAACAACTTGTCAGATTTAAGGTACCTCAGTTTAAATGGCATTTATCTTTGTTCACTTGCAATTAGCCTGAACTACCTAAAATCCGACAAATAATCGGACTAATCATGAAATCCAATTCTAGCCCAGTTAATTGTTAGCCATTGTTAGCAATATAATTGAAAACATATTACGCGCGGCGCTTTACGTATAAAAATCCGTAGCATCACCTCCACAGATGTGTTGGATGGTATAGTGTGTGCGACTGATTTAATGAGCCACAAATGAAATGTAATGCTTAACCAGCATAAAACTACAACTTTCCCTTCTGTTGATAAAGGGGATCGCCGAGAAACGGGAGTTCACATCTCATCACTTCCGGCTTCAAAGCTCGAAATCCGACTCAGAATCGAAAATAAGAGGCGTCAGAAAGTCGATAAAATAATAAATAATTCCACATATACATTAAATTAATTCGCAAGTCATATGTATATATACACACACGCATTGTCATATATATATATATTGAAACACACAGTACATGAATCAAACAGTAATAAAATAATACCAAAAAATCAGAAGGGGGGGCTTTGACGTAGCTTTTATCCACAAAATATTTTGCTGCAAATATCAGTAAAGTTAAATATAAACAAAAATACCGATATAGAAAGAAATTGTCACGTCAGGCGGTGAGTCGACGGCGTCGGGCAGGCGGACAGATCAAGCAGACAGGAAATGGGGTTTATTCGGGGCAGCACGCAGGACAGGACACCAACATCAACCAACATCAACTAACATCAACTAACATCAACTAACATCAACTAACATCAACTAACATCAACTAACATCCGGTGACATCAATGACTCATCTGGGGAAAGCAGACACAGACGCTGACTAAATACACGCAGGAATCACTCGACAACAGGTGGCCACGATCAGGATCAGACACGAGGTAATGAGGGTGCGTGGCACACACGAGGCTCGGACGGGTGGATCATGACAGAAATGAGAGGAATGAAGGGGAAAGAAAAGTAATTAAGCTGCAGCTTGGTAATTACAGAGTAATGGAAGGGCTCAACGTAAAAGTACAAAAAAGAGTGATAGAATTGTTAATGTTAAGGTTTGAGTGTGTGTTTGTGTGTGCGTGCATGTGTAAGTGTGTGTATGTGCATGACTGTGTGTGTGTAAAGATGAGTATGCACATGTGTTTGTGTGTGAGGATGAGCGTGCACGTGTGTGTGTGTGTGTGTAGGGACTGTGATTAATGCCTTTATAGAAATGTATGTGCAATTAGCCTGACTGTTTGTTCAGGGTTAGATGCCATAAGGATGGTTCCCACTTTTCCCCAAACAGCAGGATGTTAATTTTATTTAAGGCTGTAATTTTTTACATGGATATGTATTCTATCATTAGTCCAGCGATTACAGTGAGTGTGTTTTTGGATTTCCAGTTTTGAAGAATTGCTTTTTTGGTGATAGTTGGAGAAATAAGTATATCATTTTTGTATATGGTCAGTGTGTTTAACTGCAAAATCTCGAAGCAAACAAAGTTGATTCTGCAGTTTATGGTGGAGGTGATTGTGTGACTGGGAATACAGGTCCACACAGTACGCAGATAATTATCTGTGACATCCATGGTGCACTGTGAGCAGGAATACAGACACACGTAGCATGCAGATAATTATCTGTGACACCCAAAAATTGCCTATTCTCAACTGTATTTATGGATTGAGTCTTTGAATGTCATGAAATGACATTGAAAAGGAGGCAGAGATGTGTAATCCCTGTCTGTTCCCATGAGTGATAGTTAACAGTGAGATTGTGAAGTAGGAATTCCAGATTATTCCATATTGGGGTATATTTACAGGGCCTGAGAGTGCAGTTTGTGATTTTAACGGCTTTCCGCTGGGTTGTCAGTGTTGTGGAAATGGCAGTACTGTTAAAGCAGTTATCATTCTTTAATGAAATATCGAGAAAGGGTGAGTCTGCACGTCAGATTTTTACAGTACAGCTGCTCCTGCTCTAACCATGTAGTGTGACCATTTAGTTAAGTGTTGCAGTTGATTTGCTAAGTAAAAATTGAGAAAAATCTGAGCATATAATCATGGTTTTAGTATGAGTATGCTGAGCAATATTGACTAAATTAAATAATCTATGGATGTTTTCTGAGGCATGTCTTGTCTTGATGAAGTCTGTCTGATCAGGATGGATTATAGTAGGAATGTCTGTATCTAACCGAGTGGCAAGAGCTTTTGTAATGATTTTTAAGTCTGTATTCATTAGTGAGAGTGGCGGGTAACTGGAGGGCTGTGTTGGATCTTTATCAGGTCTTAATAACACTGTAATAGTCGTTGTGCTCATATGTGATGGGATTTGTGATGCATGTTTAATTTCTCTATCTGTCTATTGAAGACTGGAGATAATACATCCTAAAAATGTTAATAGATTTCTGCAGGGAACCCATCCGGTCTGGGTACTTTATTGTTAGGCATTTGGTTGAAGAACTTATGGAGTGCTTCTGATGTTAATGGTGCATCAAGGGTATCTGCTATTTCATTGGTTAATATGGGTAGGTCTAGATTATTTAAAAATGATTCTATATCAACTGTATGAGGAGTATAGGTTCTTGTAAAATGTTTGAAAGGTGTTCATTTTATGTCATTATTGAAATATTTATTACAGCAGTCACTTTTATTTAAAAGTCATGCTTGTAACGATGAGGTGATCTTATTTATTGAGGAGTCTTTGTCTGTCTCTCTGCAGGCTGTCAGGCTGTAGAGTCACAGAAGAAGGCTGTTCTT
>JABFEB020000057.1:84307-103881 GCA_019775895.2 Stomatorhinus ivindoensis
ACTTTATAAAGAAAATGATGTTTTATCCTTTATTTATATACGGCAAAAGCATATAAGTCAAATGTACTACACATTTTCACAGTTATCACACTGAGACTTTGCCATTATGCTCAAAAATCAGGTTGGGATCCAGGACTTATTTCTCAGGGTTTGTTGTGTGTGCATGCGTGTGCGTGAGCATGCGTGTGCTCTTGTGCTTCGCCGTGCCTGTACAGAGAACCGGGAAGCTGAGAGGATCAAGGAGACTCCAGATTTGGCATGGTGTCAGTCGTTACGCTTAGGATACAGACACCGAGGGCAGAAGCACTCTGCCGCAGCAGTCTGACTGACTCAGGCCCATTAGGAAAAGCTTGCCGGTGTATTATGTACCAGGAGGCCACAGCATGCTGTCATCAGCGCCCCCTGATGGTAGGAAATGGATACTGAAAGCAGGATGTAACAGTGCATTTTTGCAAAAGGCTTTTTCCTCGTGCTGCCTGCGTACCAGCATGCCGGAATCCATCAGCACGTCCTCAGATGCTGGTCACAGCTGCTCTCTCGCCACGATCTGGGACTCCTCGCGTCCGCGCAGTGTGTCGATGCCGTTAATTCCCTGGAATGTTCCCGGTGGCTGTGGAGTGGTGTGGATGTACGACACGACATATTCATTGTGAGGATCTACAAGACAGTAAAGTTCCAAACACTGCATACACACCCCTGTATAAATGGAAATACCCCAAACGAGCTCTTTATTTGGAATACTTGTCTGTCATGTTTGATTTTATATATATATTTTTTACTTTGTTACGGCTTTATTTCGATTATAGCATACTTTTTAAAATGGCTATTCTACAAGACTGATTTATAGCACTTATTAGTGTAAATACGTATATATTCTAAAGCACATAATACCTAAACAAGTGCCTGGTATTTGTGTCAGCTATTCTTCAGTGTTTTTTTCCTTAATAAATCTGTTTTTTTGTTGAGGTTTGCTTGTTGAAGATGTGGGACACCTTTCTGTACAATGTTGACCGAGCCATAGCCTTACTGGTGCTCTAGGGTCAAATGCCGACAGTACTTACCCCCCCCACCCCCTCACCATGCCTCTCAGGACGTGTAACAGCAATTTCACATTCCCATAAAACACAGCTTCAATCACCCAGAATCCTCTGCGGCGAGCGGAGGCCACGCTGTTCCGGTTGGCCCACTGCCGCCACTGTCACTGGTACTGTCATAGCCGTCAAGCAGCCAAACTGTTTGATGCCTTTCTTCTACTCTCACTGCACCATTTCCCCTGGCAACTACACGGACCCGTCGTCACAACATCTGTTTTGCAGTGTCCTATTACTAACATTTTTATCCTCTTGTGTTAATTAATATATGTAATTGTTTGGTAACTTGAGTGTCGTCGACGGAAAATAGAACATATTTGCCTTTCCCATCTTCTTCCACAGCAGTATTAGCGCTTGAGCTTGCTGCGCTCCGTCCCAGGGGACAGACCGATGCAGAGGGAGCAGTTTAGGGATTGTCATGGGGAACAGAACGTCAGGTTAGGGCAGAAGGCATCTTCGGGCAAAAGGTCAGGTGTCACATGACTCTGCACAGCTATACAGGAATGTAGCATTCGGCTCTACATCCTATGTGACCGTGCTCTACAGGCCTGTAGCCCTTTGTAAAATGTGCCTGTGCGACTATGCTCTACAGGCCTGTAGTCCTGTATAAAACATAACTGTGTGCCTGTGCCCTACTGGCCTGTAGTCCTGTGTAAATCATGCCCGCGTGACTATGTCCTACTGGCCTGCAGCTCTGCGTAAAATGTACGTGTGTGACTGTGCTCTACAGGCCAGTAACCCTATGTAAAACCTACCAGTGTGACTGTGCCCTACTGGCCTGTAGTCCTGTGTAAAACATAACTGTATGACTGTACTCTACATACCTGTAGCCCTGTGTAAAATTTACCTGTGTGCCTGTGCCCTACTGGTCTGTAGCCCTGTGTAAAACATACCTGTGTGACTGTGCTCTACGGGCCTGTAGGTCTGTATAAAATTTACCCGTGTGACTGTATCCTACTGGCTTGTAGCCCTTTGTAAAACATACCTGTGCAACTGTGCTCTACAGGCCTGTAGCATTGTGTCTATGTGACTGTATGTATGAAGTTTGTCTTACAGTCCTTCCCCTGAGGATAGTTTATAAGCAACACTGTGTCACCCCTGCCCCCCCCTCCCCGTTCTGGGGGGAGGAGTGGGGGTGGACTGGTATTCAGAGCTCCGGGAATAAAAGATTTGAAAAGGAATGTTCTCTGTACCTAGGCCTAGGAATAATGAATTCTGTATTATCCTAATGTAAAATGACAAGAGATGCACAATTAACCACTGAAAAATTAAAACATAAAATGACAATGGGACAAACTGCTTCGTCATCCTGAAAGAAGATACCCTCTTACAGAATGTCAGGCCTGAAATGAGCAAGGCCTCAAACGGGGCAGCTGAATTAACAAAAAGATGCAAAAAAGTCTCAGTATTACACATGCAGGGTGTGGACCTGCCCATCATCTGAAAGACGACCATCGCAGAAATAGCAGAGTGCCATGATTAGAAAGGGTGATTTCTCACCTCGAAACTGCGCAAAAGAGTTTACGCTCACCACAGCAGCAGCTAAGGGTTAGGGAAGCGCGACATGCTGGAAACACTGGAAGCTTTGACAAACACCTTCACCCATCTAACCAGTTGGTAATTCATCCATGAAATATTATTCATATTTATATTATATTATATTTTATTATTATGAAATATTATTTCATCAGTGTAGTCTGTATATTCAGTGCAATCTGTATAGTTAATGCAGTAATAGTGCAATACTCAGTGCAATTTGTCTATTTTTAATATATTTTATTACTCTTTTTGTGCCTCACATTGAGTCGAATTGCATTTTCAATTTCGTTGTCCGAGTGACAGTGACAATAAAGATTATCTTTATCTTTAGATATTTGTTAGAATGTGGGGGCTCTATATCTAATCCCTACTCAGAGAGGGGCTTGATGGTCCCTTTCTGTTCCAATCTGCCCACCACCCACTAATAATAACAAAATAATAAACATTTAGACATTTGGTTCGCCGTTTTTCTTATTCGCAATTAGGCTAGCAGGAAAATAACCAACAGGAATGGAAACCCCATGGGAGACTGCCAGATGCTGACATGCGAGTCCGACCCAACGATAACAAAGCTACTTTATCAAGACACAGACCGAATGATGAAAAAATGTGATGATAAAATGCTTATCTGAGATTAATGGAGGCAAATGAACCTTCCTATCTGCAGTTAGCAGGACATTACTAGGAAAAGCCAGTTGACGTTATCCCATTAAAAATTATATCGAAATTCTTGGAATTGTAAACCTTTTAAAAATGTAAGTTTTCATTTTCAAGCATTCTTGTCAGATTCTGATGGACGGTACGGTTTTAACTCGACGCCAGTAGTAGAATAGGGCATTCGTGCCTGTGATGGGCAGGTTGTTGGTTGGAATCCTGTGCTGGGCAGAGCAGCCACATCTCTGTCGGGCCCGTCAGCAAGGGACTTAACCCCCCAACAAATTCTCCAGGGGCACAGCAGAACCCACACTCACTCCCCAGAGGAGAGGATGATGGGATATGAAGAGGTTTAACACAGAATACAAACGGCTAAGCTGGGTGTTTCGTAGCAGTCACATCCAGAACACAGATGAATGGTTTTGCTCCGAATGGGAAGCTTTTTTTCACTCTGCATCGGGGACCAAAGCACCGCGGCGATTGCTTGCCAAGCTGTTTAAGCTTAATAAACAAGCTGTATAAACAAAACGTGAACATATTCTTCTACATATATATATCAGGGGTGTCCGTCGCCTTCTGGGGTGGAGAAGGGGTGGGGAGGTCCACATTTACTAAAACTCCAACTACTTCGGGCCACACAGCATTGGCGAGGAGAATGGGATATTTCTGGAACCATTTTTTTTTACGGTGCCTTTCTGAGTGGGGTCGAGCCCTGGAGACTCTGGAGCGCGGAGGGTGTAGGGACCAGGAGTGTCGGATGTCAGCGCTGAGCTGCGTAACAGGAGACCGACCTCCCTGACACGTTCCTTTAAGTAACACCTAGACGTAAATTTTTCCCACTGTCTTTAGTAGCTGACAGTAAATTTCACAATCTTCACGTCGATCTGCTACTAAATCTGTTTCTAGTCAGTTGATGTTAAGCCATTTCGGGCCGACAATGTTGGGAGGGGTGGTATAAAACAATTTATCGACTTTGGATTTATTTGGTTTCTTGTTGCGGGAATATCATGCACTGTTCCTTCAGAGATTAATCAGACCATTAATAGGAACACAGGCTGGGGGGGGGCGAGTCCCCAGGTGTGAATTCCGGCGAAGACACTCAGCACCCCATTTGCCCAATAAAACAACCGGTGAAATCCACACAAGATTATAGGGAAACCATTCCTTAGATTCATTAGAAGGAAAAGGCAGCTCAGAGGATGGTTCGGGGGGGGGGGCATTCTGGAGAAGTCTTAAAGAAGAGAACCCACATTAGTCCATAAAGCGTGGGAGGTGCCATCAACACACCCACCCCTGCAGCTGATTGTGCTGCTTCACTTGAAGGTTCCTTGAAAGCCCAAGTGCCATTACTATTCCATGGAGCAGCTGATGCTTGCTGCAACTCATTTTAAACAAATCAATGTGGTTTAAATACAGAGGGACTCCAACTGAGACCGAATATAGAAGCCATTAAACATTGATTGCATGATATTTCAGAAAACCCTCATCACCGCGGCTCAGGTACCCACGTTGCCAGCCAGGGAGTAAGCAAGTCCGTCAGTGCCGGCCAGCTGCAGAGGCCGTGTTTGTTCCCCTCGCACCCGGGATCTGAGAGGTCCGGTGTGTAGGAGGTCGATTTACGAAAGGCGCCGTGAGCACAGAATGGAGGGATGGGGTGAGACACTAACTTCACAATCCCCAGTGAAGTAGAATTGAAGCTGGCGAGCTAGACTGAACTGAATAAGAGCCAACAGACACACACAGACGCACTCACACACACACACACACACACGCCGTGAGTAACATGCCAAAGATCTGTAAAAAATCAACTGCTACAGTGTCCCATCTCTGCCAGCCCTGTTTGCCCCCTCCCCCCCAAACTGCGGTGACGGTCCCACTCCAATGGCCAGCCAACCGCTTCACACCAAATCCCCGCCCCCCCCATCCCGCTCAATCCGACCAAGGCCCCTCCTTAAGCGTCATTAATGAGAACCACAGTGCATTACGCAAATTGCTCCAGCACTCTAGGCAGCACTGTCTCCACTGACCGCAGCGGCATGCGAGCGGCATGCGCTAAAATATTACACGTTTCTCATTTGGTCGATGACGGCCTGGGCACGGTGTGCAAGTGGTCAGCAGGACCACGGAGCATCGACCCAACATCAATCACATCGGCGTTTCATGGCTACTCCATGGATGGAAGATGGAAAATAGTGTACAGCTAATTCTTAGGCAACATACTCACTGTCCCTTCGAGGAGGGAGGAGGTTTTTGGGGGTTAGGGGCCCCTATACACACCTGTAATTAATTATCAAGATTATATATACAGTATATAAAGATATAAAGATAAAGCAGGCTTGCTTCCTAATGTGCAGTAGCAAGTGCTGTTGAAGGAACATGCAGTAGGAAGCATGTCATGAAACATTTCTGTCAACACAAGCCCAGCGCCGCATTAATATGGTCAAAGGTCCCTGGGATATTTGAGGTTTCAGAATACCCCTACTACTCTTTTTGGTGTAGTTATTTACTAGGGGTGGGGGGGGTGCCAACAAATTTTTTTTTTTAATTTAAAGGGGAACTGTTGCATGGTCCAGATTTTTTGGTCTAGACGTGAAAATATGAGACAAATTTCATCCCGTATTGCCTCGAGATGGAACACAAGACTGCCACCTCTAGGTTTGAACTTTAAATAAACAAGATTACTTGAAGCCTCTTTTTAACCCGATGCATTAATGCGCGCCTGCATGCGACTCCCGCTCTTCCGAGATTCCGAGCCGGTGTCGATTAGCTTCCTTGACCCAACAAACAAACCCTGCGCGCTACGCTAGCTAACGGTAATGACAATAGCGGTGTTGAGCGAGAGCTCACTAAAACCAAGAGGGTCTCATCAAGCTAGGGTTGGACAATACCCCCCCCCCCCCCACACACTTCCACCTGCCACAATTTTCTCCACCCCCTGTCGCCCGAAGGCCAGAACTCCCAAATCCATCTCAATGCTGCTTGAGGACGTACATAATGCAACTACAGTGTAGCCCCCTTAAAAAGACACAGAGCATCAATCTCTCACAGAATAAAAGGCGGGTGGGAGCGATAAACATCTCCTGGGCTTAGCGCCAAAAGACACAAAGCTGCCTGCAGGTACATCTCTCCCAGCGGCCATCGCACCCCCCCCACACCAAGTGGTACGGAGACCGGCTCTTTAATGAGGCGCACAAATCGATTTTAAGAATGCATTATTGTTGGAGCTTTCCACTAAGCCTATTCAATTGAGAAAATTAAGAGTCTCCATCATTCCGTGATCATCTTTTCTGGGCGCGCATCACTGACAATAAATTGTCTCTGGTAAAAGAATACATAATTGTTTTCTTTTTAAGGATCGGGGGCCCGTGGATGCTCTTCTATCTTATCGAATGGAAAGCTTTAGATAAAATTATTACCTTTTTTCAGAATGGGGACAAGCAGGGGGAAAATGTATCGATGGTTGTGTATGGAGATGCCTAGCAAGCTGTCGATAGAGTAACAGACGAGGAAATACGAGCACGACCCACTGCACTTACTTATCAAGGTACTCATCTGTTCACAGGAAATAAAAAACTTAATCAAAAATTAAGGAAAATATCTCATTCAAAGTATGGCACTGGTGTAAATGGGACTGGTCTCGCCCCAGCAGTCCATCCTTGACCTTTTCCAGCAGAATAATCCAATAAAACATGTACTTTTTACAATATGTAGTAATTAGTTTTATTATTCGACTAAAGATTTTTGATTAAATCAAAAGCGCTGCTATTTCACAATGCCATTTACACGAGGGATAACTGCACCCTTAAGTCCTGTTAATATCAGCATCTGGAGCCGTAACGAACGATGTAGCCGTGGGGGTGTTTAACACTGCAGAAAGCCTGCTGAGATCATTAGCGCATTGCCAGATAGCCAGGATTTTTTTAGGACGCGCTTGTGAGTAAAACTTTTGCCGTCGCATGAGGAAATGTGCAATAAAATTAAGGTTCTGTACATAAAATCTAATGAACCATAATCTGTAATATGGCTGTGACTGGAGGTGTGTTCTGTACCTATTCCTCATCCACAGTTTCCTCACCTGCCTGTCCCGACATCAGCTGGACCTTCCGCTTTTATACTTCAACTACACACAATTTTACTTCATGAGTTGGGACTTTGCTATTTTGGACTTCGTCTGCCGGCCCCTGGAGGATGGGCTCCCCCTTTGAGTCTGGTTCCTCCCAAGGTTTCTTCCTTCCAGGGAGATTTTCCCTGCCACTGTCGCCTCTGGCTTACTCACTGGGGGCTTTGGGCCGCGATAACGTATAAATGATATATTGTGAAAATAAAAATATATTGAAAATAAATTTGAACTGAATCGAGTTGAACTTTGGCTCAGTTTCTAACATCTGCCAATGCTTCCCTGGTGTGAACCCCAATGGACAAAAAAGATGGACAGAACTGTATTACTAGCAAAAAATTTTGGTGGCAATAAATTATGAATGTGCACCAGACACACTTGTAAGGAGATCTTATGCTGGTTTTAAATTTTAAAAACTTTATTACTCTTTTAGCTAGCTGTTATTGGCGCTTTCCAGTGCATGCACACTGACAAACAAAAAAGATGGACAGATCTATGTTATTAGCTAATAAATTATGAATGCAAGGCCCTTTGTTGTTTTTTTAATTTTTTAAATGTAACTAGCTATTCTTGGTGTTTTCAGTGCATTCTGTTTTTGACACGGTGCAATTTCCTGTTAATGTCTGGCTAACTGATGCAGATAAGCAAAGCTAAACACATTCCTCCCCCAGACTGTGACCCGTTCCTGACCTCCACCCGTGACTGACAACGTCCCGTGATTGGCTGTTTCACCCGTTAGTTCTTGCCAGTGATTGATCGGCTTTTCCATTCCAAAGTCTGTGGGCCTCTATTTTGTTCCTCAAAACCTGCTAAGCTCTTCAAGATAACCTTGCTGTGGAAAGCGGTAAATAAAAATTAAACGCGTTGAATCGGATATCGACGAACGCTGCCCCCCATCGCTTGGGGTCGTCTGTCGGCCTGCAATTCTACTTGTTCCCCTCAGTTTTCTCCCAAGAGTTCACCACATCCGGCTCCTGCCGCACGCGTTACTGAGAAGTTCCAGTACATTTAGATTAAGGCAGTTATGGATGACTTCTGAAACCTAAATCATTGATTGTGGTTTTCTTTGAGCCACAGGTGAATTAACTAAAAAAAAAAATTTTTTTATGAGTAATGAGTTTTTTTTGGAATCCTCATTGTGTTTGAACAAGTCAGAGCAGGCATCTCTTGTTGTACTAAATGAACGCAGAATATGAATCACACTAATGTATTTTTGTTATACTCTATTGTACGTTTGTGTTCCTCACAATTACATCTGTGACCTATGATTTGTACATTCCAAGATTTCCCCCCACCCCGTATTACTCAATTGTTTATTGAGGGGTCCGAGGAATTGTTTTAAATTTTGGCAAATTGCTGCTGGCAAGTTGAGGTTTTCTACTTTTTGATTCTCACTGAAATAAATAGCAATAACTATAAATCATTTTATGACCACGATCCTGTAAAACAGTGACGTATTACATAAAAATTGAGCTACGTGCATAACTTCTTACAGCATATTCATACAGAGAAATATTTAACAAGCAGGAAATGGCATGAAGCCCTTCTGGGAACTCAAACCAGTAACCCGCAGGGTATCAGGCAGAATCTTTAGTCACTGCTCTTCCCTGGTTTGGCAAATGCTGATGCGGATGATTCAGTGCGGGCATCGGGGGAGGGAGAGCCTGGTTTCAGCGCAATCAGATGGGCACTGCTGCCCACAGATGAGCTGACCTTGTTAAAAACCACATTGTTCTTCTCCAGTAGAACTTTGTTTTTTTTTTTAATGAGTAATGAGATTTTTTGGAATCCTCATTGCTGTCTGAGCAAGCATCTCTTGTTGTACTAAATGAACGCAGAATAAGAATCCCACAGATGTATTTTTGTTTTACTCTGCTGTATGCTTGTGAGATCGGGGAGCCAGAACTGAGTTGAAGGTAGCAGCCAGAAAAATGGCAGAAATCGCTGGACAACCATTTTCCATCCGCCATATGCGCTTTTTTGGTTGCTTGCTCTGCTTTTGCTAATCTTAGTCTTATTTTTGCCTGAGGGAACCCTTGAGGGAAAACTGAGTAAGGATTTTCTTCTTGTAGTCAAGCTATGCTCACAGCTCTGCTCAGAGATAAAACGGTCAATAGCCTAAGTAAGCCAGCACTGCATGTTATCATACATTACTGCTCAGAGACGCGGGGAAAGATGATTGCTTGGCATCTTGCTCTTAAAAGAAGAAAGAGCCGGGCGTCCGACCGACTTGCACCTTTGCGCTGAAACAACATCTGGTTTCCCGTACGAGATACAGGACCATGTGTGGCATTTCAGCCCCTGCGTTGAGGAGAAAAGGCCCATCTCGGGATGCGTGGCTCCGTCTCTGAAGGGGATGCGCCCTCTTCAGTCAAGCCCTCATCCCGTTGACACCTCAGACACCTGCGCGCCACATGTGTAGAGCAAGATGAGGCAGGAGGGAGGGGGGGCAAAGTAATCTCCACACGGAACTGGGAATGGAGGTAGAGGATGGCGCCCGTCCAGCGGTGACCGAGCACAACAGCTCGTGTTGCTTTAATTCCCGGGTGATGTCATTAGTTTTGGCAGCAGGGATCTCTGGCTGCCTTTAATTTTGGAGGGCAGGTGACCTCTGT
The DNA here is from genome assembly GCA_019775895.2 of Stomatorhinus ivindoensis. Taxonomy (NCBI): domain Eukaryota; kingdom Metazoa; phylum Chordata; class Actinopteri; order Osteoglossiformes; family Mormyridae; genus Stomatorhinus; species Stomatorhinus ivindoensis. The sequence goes on from JABFEB020000057.1 coordinate 94,324, forward strand.
AGAGACGGCAAGGATACAGGGGATGTTTTGGATGCTGCTGGGAAACATGCTGATAGGAAGAACTCACTGAGAGACTGTCTTCCTCGGCGGGTAGTTACATCTGTTACAAACAGTAGCCATTTTCAGATCATTGGCAGGGAGCTGTTTTGTTTTAGCTTGACCCGCTAGCTTCCTCCATTCCCCCCCCCCCCTCCAGTGGACTCAAAATAAAACCCACTGAGAAATGACCAGCACTCCAAACGTTCAGCTCACTGTGGACAGAATCTCCCAGGATGGCCGCTGTTTTTACGTTCAGGCACAAGCTGCAGGATTCTCTTAGCCAGTTTAATATAAAGACCGCGGCTGGCGGTGGCGTGATGCTAGACAAACTGGCAGTGTTGGCTGCCGAGAAACTGTTCGGGTCACATGACTATGACATCATCTTTTGTGATTTTAATCATTAACTAATTTCAGCTGTTGACACAGGCATAGATTCGCGCACATCTGTATAAGCATTCCTGGGTGTATATGTGAATTAATTCTGTGCAATGTCACTGTCAGATTTTCTAGTCAATATCGCTATTAAGTTGAACAGGCAAAAGGGATGTTTTATATGAAATGCATTACCCACACTGTGCCGGCCTTGCAGCCTAAAACCTGCCCCACCGTTGCCCACACTAACCGGTGCCTTTGATCTGAACATGAAACGAACGTTTGCGGGTTTTATAGAAACGTAAAATGCTCGCATATGACTGTAGGCAATACCTTTGTTTTTATGGGGTCTGCCCGCCTTTTTTGGTGGGGAGGGGGGGGCAGGGGTGAGATACGATCGAGCCCCCCACGATGGATAAAAAAAATCACAAACGTTGCAACGCAGGAAGATGGGGCGTGGCTTATAAGTCTCCACGCGCCCCCGCCCACTCCGACTCAGCAACTGCATGCTATGTCGGCCATTAGCGGACCCACCTCCCCCATCCCAAAGACAGCAAACGGGCAATACTTCAGCTCTCTAGTCCCTTGCCCTCCCACCTCGTCCCTCTGCAGGCACACTTTTATCGGTCTTGCGTTATTTTTGGCATTCCCCCCCCCCCCCCGCGGTTCACATTTACGGTGTGAAGGAGTGTCAGACCCCTGCATTCAATTTAGGAACCCCAGAGGTACTGAGTGTTCCTCCCAGTCCCTGTACTGATCAGAGAAACATTAAATTAAAAAAAAACCTTTTTACATCAGCTGAACCAGATACATGGATCCAAGATGCTGGATCTAAGCTTATTAAACAGTAACGTCGATTCCAATAGCAACATTCAAGACTCACAGCAATAATCTCCACGTAAATTAATTAAGGCTCTTGTTTCCATTAAAACTAATGTACATATTAATCTAGTTATATGTCTGAGAGGAACATGGTCTATTTGTAGGCACTGATTAACCATGATATATGGCTTTACGGTTGCAGAGTAGCACTCGTGTACTTCCTTGGAAAATAACCTAATTTCATCAACCAGTCCAATTTAAATCTTGGCTATTTGTTTCAAAGTGATGGGCTTTGCGATGGGAGAATGGAAGTCATTCAATGGTAGAGTGATCAGCTTTGTGCAGAAGGTATCGGCCCCTGGGTTCCGCTTTGCCTACGCAGGCCTCCAATCTTAAAGACCCAAGTTATATGGTGGAGGTTCTCCGCTGAGTCACTTGGCCTAATCATGTTAGGGGTGCTCCTCTTGAGCATGGTGGGGTGGTGAACTCTGGCATTCATTAGCTGCCCTTTTATTCTTAATGCCACCCTGTCACCGAACAGGCTGACCGGCCATGAGGAGGATTGGATGTTGCCGGAAAGTTCTTTTTGGCAAATTGAGAATCAGGACAGAATTTTCCTAGTTGAAAAACTCAATCAACTCAATCTATATGAAATCAAATCAAAACAACAAGATCTTTCAAGGCTTGGGTTGCTGCAAGTGCACCGTGCCCTAGGGATTGAGTTGCAGCGCCGTCCCCCGGGGCATTCTGGGAATGACACCATCATGAGATAAGAACTGCAGTCAAGTATGACTTTGAAGTCAGGTTTTATATCAGCACAAGGAATTACATTTTGTGAAGCAGAAAAGGATGCTGAAAACCAACACCTCAGGCCATTACAATAAGGCCTGTGGACGTCCATGTTACTGCTTGTGTTAATGATTAAAGCCAGAAAGATCTGCAAGTGGTATCAATAAGAGGCATCCCCAAGGGAAAACTGCATTTCCCAGAATGCTTCAGGTGCTTCTTGGGACAGCAAATTGCAAACAAGCTTCAAAGAAGGGCCTGAAATGTATTATTCTTTCTGGCCAGGAAAAAAAAAAAGATCACTGATGCCTTCTGTACTACTCTGTCTTTATGACAGTCTTATGCGTAGCTTTAAAGACAAAAATCCTCCATAAGGCAGCTCATAAACCCGTCTTTAAGGGTTGTAGAGGACCGATCAACCCTCAATAGAAATGAGAAAAGCTGTGCTTTTTTTTAAGAAAGGCCTTAATTGACTTCCACACATGTCGTAGGTGTTCCATTTAATCAATAATTGATGTGACTGCTTTTACAATCCCCAAGTGTCAATGGTAACACCCTATAACTCTTAGCCGCTGTCAGCGGGAGGGCACTGGTGTTCCCTTCTGGTGAGTCTGTGGTTTATAGTGCGGCGGTGAAGGTACATCACGGCTAGGAGCTGGCAGAACAAGGAAAACCGTTTCCCTGTTTATGTCTGAAACCACGAAAAAGGCAGGTAAAATTTCCCCATCTATCACATACAATAACGGCTGACAGAAATGACTGAATTCTAACCGAAAGCCTTTTCACAAAGGCTTTGACTCCCAGATGTCCAAAAGCTGAAGTCAATAGGACTTGACAGGTATATTTGTTTAACAGGTGAATACCCCACAGTGCCGTTGTGAACTTTACATGTAAGCGATACCATCTGAAAGTGTATTGTCCGGCTAGAATCGCAGAGATAAGCCGTGGCGAAGGGGGCTAGCTTACAAGCCAGCATTGAAACGCAATCAAAAGACACTAGATGACAACTCCATTTCCTGTCCGTCAACCATCTGTTTCCGTGGTTACCCTGCAGGCGCAGTCATCTTCATCCGAGCACCAGCTGGTCCCGGATCTCTTAAAAGCTCTGGATAATTAACTTGACAGGCTTCGCATGGCTGAAGTTTAAGGATAGCCTTAAACCCATTGTTGTAATAGTATCATCATTAAAGTTTCAAATAATTATATTAAAGTCAATAATAATTTATCTCCCTTACAACCTCATCCAGATCAACTAGTATCTACTCTTTTTCAGATTTGAACTGCTTCTGGTCAGGTGTAGGTTACAAAGATCCAAGACATTTCAGATTCTAGGCACCTAGAACTGCTGGAACTACATTTTACCTCTTTATCAGGAACATTGAAGATAACTTTATGTGACATGTCAAGCACTGGGGAGAAAAACAGTGAATGTTGTTGGGGGGGGGTTCGTCACAAGTGGCCAGTCTTCAGCCCCTGCATCAGATCTTAAGATTAGTCTCTGTCTCCATTTTCAGACCATCGCTGACAGTTACTTCAGGGTCAGTGCAGGGCATGGAGCCATTGGTTCTGTGGACATCAGATTGCGGGCCAGTCCGTGGACTCCAGGAGCTCACACTGTTGGGCTGAAGGGTAGGGGATGGGTTCTATGCAACCCTCACATACTGCAAGTCCAGAGTCTCGCACATGACCTTGGCTTGATCGGGTTGCAGCGTTCCTATCCTTTGGTCTGTGTCACATGTCACAATCCGGTGACGGTAAATAACTGCACTAACACAATGGCTGACATTACGCCACATTTAGGGGAAAATATGCTTGTGGCTATTTTACTTGCACAAAAATGTTGTGAGGGCAGATGGAAAAAGTGATTGGTTCAGAGAGATAACCAATCAGATTGTAGAGGAGGTGGGTCTGATCAACTAGAGGAGGCAGGGCCTCTGTTTGGTTGGTGCTGCCGCTTGTAATTGCTTGGACCCACCTCCTCTACAATCTGATTGGTTCTCTCTCTCTGGATCAGTCATCTCATGACAGAAAATACACTGAGACAGCAAAGTTTTGGAATAATATACACCAAATGCAGTGATAGATTTCAAATTATTACCTTGTAATACTTGTCTTATATGTTCTGTGGAAATACCTATTTAGCCAATTAAGGTATTCATGCTGATTTGGTTTATCTTTCTCCCAACAAAAAAATGCTGTGTTCCGTTTCGTGCTCCGGTACCCATGTGGTTTGTGGCCATGATCCTCTGAGCTGAGCTGTTCTTTGTCCGGCTCAGATTTTTGTCCATTTTCCCATGTCCTGCATTAGCATTGATGCTGGTGTTATACTGGTCTTGTTCCTGCCACTCCCTGTACTGTATCTCCTTAACTTCCTTTGCTTCTCCTCCATGTCGAACACGATTCTGTTCACTGTCCTGACCGACGGGTTTCTCGTGGGACGTCTTCTGGCAGGTACTTCATGAATCACTAAAAGATTATTTATGGGGGGAGTCAACTTGAAAGCCACTTCCTTCTCATGTTGGCAGTTGACGGCATGTGTATCGCCTGTATATCCCAGTATCTGCACCGTTTTCCCAATTCTTTTCTAAATGAAAGGTTGTTGCCATAATCAAGCACAACCCTATGCTCTTCAGTCACAGGATTCATGCACTCATTGCCTTACAAAGCAACCATACTTCACCTACTATGAGAAACATGCAGCTTTATTTGCCCGTAGAGGGACATTGGAATGCTTCTGGGTGCATATCCCATCACACTCTCCTCTAAGACATATATATATACCGTTGAGAGCAAGTGTGGGTTCTGAACACAGGGTCACTTGGGTCCCGTGGTGCATTAACTAAATATCAGTGTGATCAAAACTTTAGCTGCTAAATGGATTTTGACACAACTTCTACTGGAAGGACTCATTCAGCTACAGCTTATGGAGGTATTATTCAGTATGACCTTGTCATAAGGACAAAGATGCATTTAGTTAAGGGTTGATGTCGACTTGTAGGCTTCAGTGATGCTTAAGAGTAGAGGATAAAGGAGAATAAAAGCTTTGACACTAGCCTCTCACCCCATTTCACCTCTCTCTCTCTCTCCGATTTGTTCGGCCAGACCAGATCTGGATGCTATGAACACAATTAAGTTCCGAGTGATGAAATTATATCTCCAGGACCGGTAAATGGAATGGGGGGGGTAGGGGTCAGGCGGAGGGAGTCCATTCCATCCCCCGGAGGCCTTGGAAAATTCTATTAAATACAGACCGTCTATAATGTCCATGTTTCTCCCTCTCTTTATCCTAACCCCTCCTCCCTTCCATCTCGCTATCAGGCGTTATTGTACAGTTAGCAGGCCGGCGAGTCTATTGGCGCCTACTGAGAACTAGCAGGAATATACTCGCCTTTGACCTCTGACTGGTCACCTGGTTGAGAAGATGATGTAGGAGGAAACCATGGAGATCCACCCTGAAGGCCTTCAGTTCTTCTCAGTAGATCATCACTGGGCTGCTTGGGGGCTGGTCTCCATTGGTTGGGACAACACAATATGGATTAGGAGGTGCTGCTGGATGGAGGAGTTAGCACTGTTAAGGGGTCGAGGGTAGAGATCAAGGGAACATTCCTGTGTTGGCCAACCACACATAACTCCTCTGCCTCAGTGGCTGACCTTTTACTACGTGCCGCTTGTCTGGTTTTCGTCCCGCTTGCCCACTACGAATTTTTTGTTTTGTGACTGATCAACACTGACGTTGCTGCCTCTTGGTCCGTTGAAGGCTATTTATAAGTGACATGCTACCTGAGGTAGCAACCAATTGCAATTGACGTACCTCTTGAATTATTAACCAATCGTAGCTAATCAAAGCTTTTTGATTGGTGAAATGTTTTTTTCGGAGAAGCAGCCAATCATAATATCAGTTTTTCTTTTTGGGGAAGTTTGAAAAGGATATATAAACTGTTGGGTTTCTCTGTTGGGTGTGTCACTACCTTGGGATGGGACCATTCTGTCGTTTTTTGCTTCTATCCTGCTTATTAAAGAAACTTTACCTTGCTGTTCCTGCCAGGCTTAAAGTCTGGTACTACAAGAAAGCTCACTAATGACGGGAAAAAATCCCCAATGAAGCAGAACTACCTAAGCATCCAAACTTTCCATTCCACGCCGAGTGCGCGAATATCACTGCATCTTTATGGAGGAATGTTCTGTAATGCATTACCTACACAAAACACAATACTGTCCTCTCCAGATATTAATTATGCACACTGAACAGCCCAGGAAAGAATTGTCGTTCTTAACAGAAAATGTCAGGGTTACAGTCAGTTTTGACTCAGCGCGTTACTAGGACCTACAACAGCTCCTGGCTCATCATCCATTAAGGTAACGAATAACACTAGAGGAAGTCCTTCATCTCAATGATCTGCACTTTCTTGTAATGGACGGGCTAGACAGCAAAACAGTAACACAGCCTTTATACTCCATAAAACACATTATATACGCTCTCCTGATTTGCTTTTGACCTGAATTTTTGTTCATGGTTCAAAACGCTCAGTGCTGAAGCACTTCGGCGTTCAACGTGAAAAACAAAGGTGGACAACATTGTTTATATCTGCATTATCTTATATCTATCATATTTTCTACCCCCCTGCCCCACCCCATCCAGTTATCAATTTTCCATAACTGCTTACCCAGTACAGGGTTCTAATGAGCCTGAGGCGCATTCCAGGAAGAACAGGATGGATGCAGTACCTGTCCATCACAGAGCACGCGATTACACAGACAATCGTAAACCAAGAGCAAAGCAAACATACCAATGCACCCGTTTATACAAGAGGGTTATGGGAAAAAAGTGGAGCAGCTGAAAGAAACCGTCATTAAACTATCAATTCAAAGCTATAGGGAACATACTGAAAGGTATCATTACAGATTCTACTTTCCAACACATGGATAGTGGTCTAGCTGCAGGATGAAAAGGCTAGAGTCAGCCATGATTATTAGTGTCTTGGGGGTGGGGAGCTGATAGAGACTGCAGCAATTGAAGACACCTTCCACTGGTTAGCCTGAAACGTGACCTGATCTGTTAAAAGAGGCCACTGAAGGGACTAAGTTAAGATCAATGCAAAGTTAGAGACGCTGCCCAGATCAGATTGCTGCAGAGGTGTCAGATGGTAGGAGCCGGTCACTATTACACTTCCGCAGGCCTGTCAGATATCGAAGACCTCCCCCATGCCACACAAAGGCCTTTCTGTCAGTTTCATTAATATATGTCAATTTCAGAGACTGAAGGCTACATTCATTACAGCTGTGATTCACATTCATGAAAAAAATTTGATGATGCCTCATTTGCAGATGGTACATCAGCACAATGCTTCTTTTTACAATATATTCCAGGGGGTGCTTGGGACTATTCTGGCACAGATAGGACTTGAACCAGCAACCTTCTGATCCCACATACAGGGCTAACCCATACAGCCACACATCACCCCTTTATGAAAGCTAATTTTAATTTAATTTAATGGCTTAACTCATGCCTGGACGTCACAAATTTGTGCCCATTATTCTTGGTGATACAACAAATCCCTCCAACAACTGAATCAAATAAAAACAAAAATCCATCTTTACATTCCAGCCCACCCATTAAACTAGTGGAAAATGTGGACTGGTTCCCAGCAAGCTCTTGCCTTCAGACAGAAAAGGTGATACCTTGAGCCTAACATAATATGTGTAATAAAAGCTCGTTAGAGGGAAACACTACGGTTGAGCCTCCTGCTCCTTCGCTCCTCCTGGCGCTCCCAAGGATTCCGAGATCGCTCCACTTCTCGGAAGAGCCGGCGAAAGGGTCACGCCGCCACAGCCAACAAACAAAAGATAAACGAATCAGGGACAAGTTTCGATCTCTTCCCCGAAGAGGCACTTTGCGCCAACGGCGGCCTGGAAATTAATAACGGTTAGGGGCAGAAGACTCTGCCCCTCACGCCGAGGAACTCGGGAAGACGATGGAGTGACGGAGGTTAGAGAACGCGGCCCCGAGGAATGATGAGCAGTCAGGGGCACCGAGCGGCGCAGCTAATGGGAGGCTAATGGGACACTGATAGGCCGGTGCTCTTCAGGGGAGGTGGCGAGGTGCTCGAGTGGCGTGGAGGAGCACGGGAGTCGGATCCCCTCGCAGATTCATCATCGAAGCCTTCAGGGGGGGGAGGGACACATGGGGGCTTCTGGCTCGATAGCAATGCACACGTTAGCCTCTGCGGGCATCCACTGCGCCCCCTTGACAGCAGGACTATAGATCAAATCCACTAATCTGTACATTTAAGTAAATTTTACATGGGGGCCAGCAATCGTGAAACCAGAGCGACGTAAATGTTTCGTACTTCCTTTGTACCAAGACATTATGCGGGTAACAATGGTGTTCACCATGTGAGTAACTAAGCCATCCATCATGCGGGTAACTGCGTCACCCTATGTGGGTAGCCATGGCATCTGTCATGCGGGTAACTATGTGTCAAACAGCCTTATTAGGAAGAGACTAAGCCACGATTGTACAGAGGCAACTGGCTCTTGATTTAAGACCAATGGGGCAGCGTTTTCTCATCGGTCTAGTTGCTAACGATTCTGTCTGACGGTGTCCCTCTCTATTTCAAGGACAAGAGGTGGCATGACAGGAGACATCAGAGAACGTCCAGGTATCAGGCAAAGGCTGGGAGGCACGGTCCCAACACAGAGGCAGGAAATCCCCCAGATTCCTCTGACCCAGACAGTAATCGGGGAGCACACAGCCATGTCAAATCCTGCCGGCAGAAGAGCCAGTTTTCATGTGAGGTACGGCCACGACCGCGGACGCGATCCAGGTTGAAGGTATGGTGCATCACCACATATGGTCCCTGCAACTGCACCGGCGAGGGTAACAGCAAAATGTGCCCCCCCCCCCCCTCGAATGATCAGAGGGAGGCCACAGACGTACCCGTCACATACCGTCACATCATCGAGGGGAAAACTGCAAGCCGGGAAACTTAATCTGGAACATTTTTGGAGAGTTTTTGGGAGCAGAGGATGCAACTCCTAGGTTTTCAAAACAGCTTACGGTGAAGCTGGAAGTCTACGAAGGGCTTTTCTTCCGTTAATGCAGTCGCAGCCACTGGCTGAACAGTGAAGTCACCACATTTCCTACAAGGTTGTTGCACTTGCATATTACTCCTGCATCTCGCAAACATAGCGAGGCCGCGCCAGACGTCCTGCACTCACTGATAATGCGAGATGGAGGAGAGGATAACGTGCGGGGAGAGAGTGGCCTTTGCCAAGCAAATTAACGCAAAGCGCTGAGCATCCCCATTCCTGACTGCCTTCGCTGCTGACGGTGCTGAAAAGGCAGCGGCGGGCACAGGAGACCACATGCCTGTTGCCACGGCGACACCTCACATGCCCTCACATCTGCCCGAAGGCATGTGGGAAGAAGCAGGTCACTACAGTCAGCTTGGTCCCTATTCCACCCATGCTGTTTTGAAGAAAACTCACATTAGATAGATAGATAGATAGATAGATAGATAGATAGATAGATAGATAGAT
>JABFEB020000058.1:17095-33274 GCA_019775895.2 Stomatorhinus ivindoensis
TACTTAAGTACAAATACTTCGTTACATTCCACCACTGAACAGGACTAATGGAAACGATCAGAAACAGCTGTGAAACACTGGGAATCCACATGGGGTTAACGAGGGGGGCGTGGCACAAGAAGAATAACATGATTGGGGCGTGACAGAAGTAAATCTCCTCCAATTGTCCAATTGTCTCTCTCACCGTGGTCCGTGTTTGCTGTATGAAACACACTTGATAAAAGTGAAGTGTTGACAAAGACTTTATTTGCTCAAACTAAATGGAAAAAGTGTGTCTCAACATTTGGATAATTAATCAATGTTCCCATTTCCACTTGTTAGTGTTAAAGTGTGTTTGTGTATAAAATCTCTTGGATGGAAGCCTGCCTCATGTTGGTGGGGAAGAACCACATGCCCATAATGCAATTAAGAATTAACAGAATAAGTGAATTTATGCTCCCTGTGTGCAATCCCTGATGGAAACCATCTGTTGTTCATCTGTGTGATTGTGATCATGCGTTTCTTGTTGGTTTCCTGTTAGTCTGTTGTATATAGTCCGCGTCTGAGTTAGTATCCCCAGATCTGTCATTGTAGTGTCCTGTGGCGTTTACCTTGTCCGTTTTTCCCTAATAAACCCCGTCTTCCTGGAGAAACCTGCTTCCGCGTTTTGCCTGCCTTACGCCGCCGACACTCAGGCACAGCGCTGCTACGTAAATGTGACAGCTGCTGTGCTCTCTAATTATTTTCCAGAGTTGTATATGGCTTTAGCTGAGTTGTAAAAATGATGGATATTACTTCTGTCTGCATATTCTTGGATTCTGTGTGCCTTATTCCTCCCTATTCATTCTCCAATGTCCTCAAAGTCTCCTTTACATCACTACAGCCTGTTAGCCATTGCTCTCTGTAAACATTAGATGAGGGCTGTTCAGCTGGTGCATGTTGTCCAGCTGGCAGATCATGGTCTCCTTGTTCTCTTCAAAACAATCTTGATGTTTCTTGGCTCTATATCCAATAGTTTGAGCTGCCGCATCAACAATGATGCTTCAATCTCTTTTAGCTTCGCAGCTAAGGGCCTCTGAAGCTCATCATTGGAAGCTCATCTTTGGCCCCGGTGCCTTTCAGCGGGACACAGTGTAGCCTTTCATTGCCCGACTTTTGTACTCGGACAGGGGAGCAGATTGTCGTGTGTAATGTGGCCACAGTCATGCGAGATCTGTCCAGCATTCTGCATGTCTTCTAACATAAATTATGAGGACGACTCTCTTTTTTTTTTTTAAGGTCAAATTTGTATTGGAAAATTATTTTATAGAACAGAACACAGAACAAAACAAAACACAGCAAAACACTGAGACGATACGTTAAAACAAAAGAGTGAAAGCAAAAGACCAGTAATGGTCACTGGCACACCCTGCCCCGGAGAGAACGCAACTGAAAGCTGAGGGAAAAAGAAATAACTAAAATAGTAATAATAATAATAATAGTTCTGGTTATTACTGGTGTGCTGTGGATGATGGTTGGAGACATAACCTTTTGAAAAGTTAAACATGGAAATAATGTTCCATTAATGTCACCGTAAGAAAATTCTCTGCCTGAGACGACCTCCACATAACACTGGCTAAAGTTCTGGGAACGTTACCTGTTAGCTGGGTTAAAGTGAGAGGTTAAATCAGGGGTGGCCAATCTTATCCGCATGCAGGTTTTTGGGATAACCTGTAGGTCAGCTGTTCAAACCCAGGTGTGAGGACTCTTCAGCCAATCAGTCCTCTAATTTAAAACCCACATACACATCAGCCCTTTGCGGATAAGATTGGCCACCCTGGGTTAAATGGTGGTGAAGACACCTGCAAGCTGAGCTGTTCAGTGTCTGCCTGGTGCTCCCTCTAAATTTGCATTGTGTTATATGTTTTATGTTGTGCAAATAAAAGATCTTCACTGTTATTTTGGTGTGATTTTTTTTAGAAAATGCTGTACATATATCACAACCCTTTGATAAGCAAAATAAGATATAAAATGACCTAAAGTATAATAATAAAAACATTAACCAGATGTACAAGAATTACGGCAAATAAGGCCCTTGTCCATAACTAAGGGGAACATTTTTTCAGCTTCCTTTCCCTTAAAATTAGCCCAGCAGGCAAAGGAAAATAACTTCCTTCGATCTTGAAACTAAACGAACAAATGGGCAGGTTAAGAATTTTGGTTAATGAATAAAGAACTTAAAAAAAAAAAAATTGAATTAGAATATGGGTAAGCAAGGCATGGCAAGTTGTACAATAGCTTTTCACATCCGAATTAACTCCCGGCCAAAAGAAATACTGCAATGTTTTCTCGATACCGAGGTGACCTGAACACGGATGATCATGAGCCAAGAACAACACATATTCATGGTACAATCTCGGGACTACCACCTGGAACACCGTAGCCCACTCAAAAGGAGAGTCCGGTGGGGACCACTGTCGCATTAGGACCCGATCGCCGTTGAAGTACGCTGTGGGATGCTCCTTCACATCAGGTTTGTCCATAGCAGAGGCACGACAGGTTTCCCAGGAAGGGTTCTCTTTCTGAGCTAGGATCAGTGCATCCCTATTGGAGGGAACTTCAGGGGAGATAAGAGTTATCTCTAGGTTAGCAGCTAATATTAGCACGCGTTGGCGTCGTATATTTAACAATTGTAACTTACCTTATCGGTTGCAGCCATTTCGTCTTCTCTTTCTCGTCACAGGGAAAACGGTGAATTTACAACTGACGTTTTTTTTTTGTTGTTAATTCTTATCTGTTTAAACAGCACGGGACAGCATTGCGGCATATTTAACAGGAGCGCCTTTCTGACTTTGGACCCGGAAACAGCCTTGTGACATCACGACTAAACAAACGGATTGCCGCCCCTGGCTGTCACGTGATTCAGTGACACCAGGCAAGCAAACAGGCTCACTTGCGCGCGCCCACACACACAGTATAATATTTATTTAAAAAGCATTGTAATAGTGGGTCGCTGAGCCTTGCTCGCAGTCATAGGCCTCGCTGCTATTAAATCAGAGGGGGTCAGAAGGAAGGGCGGGCTTACAGCTGGGCCTGTCAATCATCCGTGATGATGTCATAGGTAGAAGGGCGCCCAAGGTACCAACTGATCTCTCTAGTGACTCTCTCCTGGACCCGATACAATTTGTCTACAGAGCTAATAGATCTGCAGACAGTGCTCTCAACATGGCCCTCCCTGCATGCATCTTTTGTCATCTGCTGGACATCATATATTTTCATACCTTTATATTCCAGTATGCAATATACCTCTGTTCCCCTTAAATGTCTTTACAATTATATTGCACAGCTTGCACTAGTTTATTCCTCTATTATTTTATTTCTACTTATTTTCCTTAATTTATATTCTTGTTCTTCTATGATATTTGTGAACAAAACAAATTCCTCGTACATGTAGTTATACTTGACCGATAAAGCGAATTCTGATTCTAATTCTGACTGGTCACACAATAGAGATGCCCCGTACAAGAAGGGTCGTCTCCACCTGCTGAGAAGACTGAGGTCCTTCACAGTGTGCAGGACACTTAAGGACTTTTTAATGACACGGTAGCAGCATCTGCAATATTCTAAGCAGGGACCTGCTGGGGATGCGGGAGCTCAGAGAGGGACAGGAAGAGACCGAACAAGCTGGTCAGGAGCGCTGGCTCTGTCCTGGGCTGCTCTTTGGACTCCACTGAGGAGGCGGCTGAGAGGAGGGTGTTGGCCATACTTACAGCCATCATGGACAACCCCTCTTACCTCCTGCACGTGACAGAGGGAGCGTCACGCAGCTCCTTCAGCAAAGCTCCTTCATGTAAGAAGGAAGGCTTCTGCAGACCTTTCATTATGTCATCCATTAGACTTTAGACTGCAGAACACATCAATGAGCAGTGTGAGAAGGTCACAATTTTGTCCACAATTTTTGCATATACTTGTATATTTATATTCACCCGGAGTATCTGTATATGTGCCATTCATCTGTGCAATTACCCTTGTGCAATTCCCCTACTAACTGTCCACTATGCATGATTGTTCTTACACTATTGCACAGGCAGTGCAATATCCACTGTATATATGCAACTTGTATATTTATATCCACTTGGTGCAATATCTGTATATGTATCATCTATGCAACTACACACATCATGTGTGCAATATGAGTAATTGTGTGTGTGAGTTTTTCATTGTTTTTCTTTCTTTTTTCTATTTTGTTAAAGTAGCTTTTGATTTGTTTTTTTTTCCTATTGCTGTTTTATTTCTTAGTCTGTAGTATGAAGTACATTTCCCCGGTCTGGGATCAATAAAGTCTCATGTTATCTTATTTATCCCACAATCCTTCCGTCCGTCCATCCAGCGAACTGTTCCACCCTCCTTTCACTTTCATGTGCTCTGTCCCGCCTTATACTGTAACTTCAAAAAAGGAAGTTGCAGCTTCTTTAGCACTAGTGACTTCTCTGTCCAAGCCACTATAACCAGGTTTCTCTGCCTTCCTGCTCAGTTCTCAAGGTAAGACGGAGAATATTTTATATATCAGTTACTTTAGTAGGAGTTCATGATTTTTAATTCTAGGACTATATGTGTGACATGCTGAAGACCCAAGTAAAAATAAAGCTAGAAAATATACATTTTAAATCAGTATAATTAGCAGGGTACTTGCAGGACCCGTCTGACCAGCCTCAGCACAGAGTACAAAATGGAAACTTATCCATTTATTTTCTTATTTTAAACAGAATACAAATAGACACAGGGACACAGAACTGAAACTGCCTTAACTATTGTCATATAATTCATAACATTATAACTCCCTGCACTTGACCGTGTGCCTTAATTGCCCCTCGCGGACAAATGAAGTTTATTAATTGGATTGAATTGATCCTGAAAATTGATCAGTTTACTCTATTACATAGACTTGAATTTGATTATGGGTTGTGTGGAATGGTATTGAATTGGTATAAATCCTCTTTAACTAATTGACATCAATATGGTGTGGCAAATAACGGTACTCTGTTGTCAGTGTCACTGGTCAAATATGGACTACCAAAGGGATCAGACCTTGGGCCTTCATTGTTTTATCCCTAAATACTGCCATTAGGTAACATAATGAGAAAAGATACAGTCAAGCAAAAAGGAAAGTACACTGTCAGTTCCAGGGAAAGTTCATATCAGGACATAATAATAAAAAATCATCTGGACCGTACCAGATTCTAAATGTATTTAAATCTGACCAGGCATGGGGGGCAGCATGTAGTTTGGAGGGCTACGCCTCTGTGCCTTTGATCAGAAGACCGCTGGTTTGAAGCCCGTCTTGCCACATCTGCAGGTTCTTCAGCAAGGCATGTTTTCACGAGGCATGGAGAGAATTTCCCCACACAGACTAATATAAAAACAAACAACAGTTCAGCATGTTACTATTTATTTGTTATTTATAAGAAAAATGAAACCAAACTGAAGAAGCTGTGTGTGAAAAAGTACAATTATTCAATAGCTTGTAGCACCACCTTTAGCAGCAATGACTCTAAGTAATCATTTCCTGCATGACTTTATCAGTCACTCATATCATTGTGGAGGACCTTTGAACCACTCGTTGCTTCAGCATTTCAGTCGGCTTGAGGTCTGGACTTTGACTGGGCCATTGCAACACCTTGATTCTTTTCTGTTTCAGCCATAATCTTGTAGATTTTCTGGTGTGTTTGGGATCATTGTTCTGTTGCATGACCCAGTTTAGGCCAAACATATGACTCTACAATACTTGTGTATACAAAGGAGTTCATGCTTGACTCAATGACTGCAAGGTGCCCATGTCATGACCAAACATCTCTACTTTGGTCTCGTCTGTCCAAAGGACATTGTTTCAGAAGTCTTGTAGTTTGTTCAGATGCAACTTTGCAAACTAGACCCTACTTGGTATTTTTTGTACTGTAATGGTGCACTGTCTTGTTAATTGTAGTTTGTGCACATGACAATGCTTTCTTAACTCAGATTGAGCTCGGAAGCAGAAGAAACTTAAGCTTCCATTAAATTTACAGAGGCACACAATAGTGTTCAGAATATTTTTTCTCCTGCATATGAAAATATTTTGTTGTAACTTCTGACCATTTTCTCTTGTAAAATAACGATAAGATGCTACACTTTTGCTAAAACTTTACAGTATGTAAACACATAGTTCTGTGACAAATATATATAGCAAGCCTCTGTTTGCTCATTGCAGCCACAGAAATGAATTTGAATTTGAGTCTTAATCTGTAGCTGGTTTGAAAGGCTTTGGTCTCTGTAAGGGCTTCCTGTGGGGGCGCCCTGGAGCTCTCAGCATGGACCACTAAGGTTCATAGATGGAATAAAGTGCATTGAAGAAAAAACAGGATTCAGCTGATCATGGGTGTTTGTTTCTTCCCTCACCTTAACTCCCTCCCCCAGAAATACTGCATCATGACCCACTGATACTATTTTTGATGGATCCCACCCATTGAACAGAATCTTTTAGAGTTACACACCTATAAGTACTACTACAGTACTAAAGACAGGGAGCCAGTCAGCATACACCATTTAACTCAGGCGATCCAAATGACCCGGAAACTAACTCACATTAAAATGTGATAGAAAGTAATATCTGTGTAATGGCATTAGAAAGTAATACCATCCTCAGTCATGGTGAGTTTCTAAATATTAAAGTGCTTTGTTTTTTTTGTGAAGAAAGAGTACTGATTATATTACTCCTTTTGAGTTTACCTAAAATGAATTGGCTAATTTGCTGAATAAAACGTTTTTCATTTGCTCACTTTAATTGCCTGTCCAGTATAATTGTTTTATGTATGACAATTGCATCTTGTTGAATTAATTGTGTAGTTAATATTACATTCATTAACTGTTTGCTGTATAAGCTGGGCTTACTTGGGCTAATTTGACTTTATTTGTCAGCCAAAAAGTATAGCATTTACTTCTAATTCAGATCTGTGCAGTGACCTATTACACTGCTTATGTTACAGGTTTGTATTTTACATTGCGTCTACAATGGCAGGTGTGGTTTTCTGCTGGTTCTCACCTGATCGCTGTTTTTTTTCTCCCAGCCACAGCTTTTTCTATGCATATTAAAGGCTGATTAACATCCATGAAAGTGTGGCTGTGAGTTATTCCAACCTTTAGCTCAGCCAAATGAATTCAGTGCTTGAAGTGAGAAAAATAGGTGGCAATACTCCCCTTGTTATTCACTACCAGGTATTAGTACTCCCCTTGTTATTCACTACCAGGTATTAGTACTCCCCTTGTTATTCACTACCAGGTATTAGTACTCCCCTTGTTATTCACTACCAGGTATTGGTACTCCCCTTGTTATTCAGAATCAGGTGCCAGTACTCCCCTTTTTATTCAGAATCAGATGCCGGTGCTTCCCTTGTTATCCAGTACCAGGTGCCAGTACTCCCTTTGTTATTCAGTGCCAGGTGCCAGTGCTCCCCTTGTTATTCAGAATCAGGTGCCACTACTCCCCTTGTTATTCAGAATCAGATGCCAGTGCTCCCCTTGTTATTCAGTGCCAAGTGCCAGTGCTCCCCTTGTTATTCAGTGCCAGGTGCCAGTGCTCCCCTTGTTATTCAGTGCAAGGTGCCAGTGCTCCCCTTGTTATTCAGTGCCAGGTGCCAATGCTCCCCTTGTTATTCAGTGCCAAGTGCCAGTGCTCCCCTTGTTATTCAGTGCCAGGTGCCAGTGCTCCCCTTGTTATTCAGTGCAAGGTGCCAGTGCTCCCCTTGTTATTCAGTGCCAGGTGCCAATGCTCCCCTTTTTGCCTTTCAGTTTTCACACAGCCAAACCATTGACAGTCACTCTTCTCCCCAAATTCACTCAATACATGATCTGTGCCACCAGGGGGCAAAAGACGCTTGACAGTGTTTATTCTATCGTCAATAACCCGGAATAGGCACATCCGCGAATTAGTCAGTTTTATTTTTTACAATTATTATAGATGTTTTAAGGCTGTAAAACCCCTCACTACACACTTTATATACTTTTCTCAGACAGTCATTAACATTTTCACACTTTTCTCTCTTGTTTAAACACTCTCAAAGTTCAAACCTTTGTAGAAAAATAAATCTTTTCAGGCCCAAACATTTGTTTGAGAAATAAAAATATAAATGTTTTTCTATAAATAATAATGATGGATTTTAGAACTAATGGCACGGAGGATATTGATTGACAATAGTCTACAGCCAATCAGGGCCCAGAACACAATACGCTAATCAGGACGCAGAACATAATGCGCTGTAAAAAGAAAAAGCATGCAAAATTGCACAAAAAAAAAATCTGCGAAACAGCAAGGCGAAAGGTGAACCACATTATAGCGAGGGACCACTGTAGTTTCATTTCCACAGTACCCACTGAATAATGAAGGAACATGTAATGTAATGGCTGTACCTTTTTCTACGTAAATACAGGGTGAAATATGGCCCATAGTTATGAATCCAAATGATCAATGGACGTCTCTGCCTGTGTGAGTAAAAACTGACCAGTTTGCTTTGGTTGTAAGATATTACAGCTAGTAAAATGACTTTTGAATATAAAGCTAACATTACTTTTGGTTTTTATTACAGAGTCAGACTGCGATACACAGGAACTGGTTTCTGTACAGCCATAAACATCTAAGCAATGGCTCACGAAGAGGTTTGGCTACAGCATTTCAGCATTTGATGCATTTTGTCCATAAATATCAGACACTGAAAGGCAGGAAAGCTTAAGTTGAGTAACAATTTTCAGCTGAAGGTTGCTGAACATAGCAGACAAAAAGCTCTCTCTCCGCAGTGCTCTTCCACAGGCTACTTCCATACCATACTGCCCTACACCAAATGTTACAGATGTACTGTAACAGAAAAACTTAATCTAAAATATGTATAATTATACTCGATACTGCCTTAACACAATGTTTGCAGCCCGTTTTGATTTTGGCCCTATTGTTTTAATGTGCGTTATTGGATCATAAACTTTTATAGCCATTTGTATTGGACAGGTCTCTCTTTTAAAAAGATTTTTAAAATTGGTGAGACTAACCTGGTTAAGCTTTAATAATAATGCAGAAATAAACATGTGTGTGTCTCCTATAGTAATGAAAAAATCATAGCAGGTGTCTTCAGCAGCCACATGAGACTGTGCGCAGGAAAACTGAGTCCAGTGCATGTGTGTGAGTGACCATAAACAGGTCTGTGAGACTCATGGACTCTTCTCTGACATTCTGCACATTCAGAACTCGCTCGCCGACCTCTTGCTGGAGTATCTGGAGGAACTTGATGATGAAGAGCTGAAGAAGTTTAAATGGAAACTGAGTCACACAAAGTATAAAGAGTTAAAGCTCCTTCCTAGGGGTCAGGTGAAGGACTTGGATAGAACAGACCTCGCCGACATGATGATAAGTTCCTACATAGAAGTCGGTGCTCTTGAAGTCACACTTGAAATCCTGAAGAATATGACCCTGAATGACCTTGCTGAGAGACTGAAGGAAGCCCTGCAGACGTGTAATCATATCTGTAACCTTTCTTGTTTTTCATATTAAATGTATTCTTTTTTAAGTTCTTAAAAATGCATATATTACATAGCCTTAAATGGGAAATGATGAAGAGTTTGTTACATACTGATGTTGAAGATAGAAATGAATTTGAAAGTCTTTCTTGTTCCAGGTAATCAAGCAGGAGGTGAGCGGGGTGACGTATCAGAGAAAAGCAAGAGCTGCATGCTATTATATGCACGTATGTGGTGTTTCAGAAAAAATGAGTGTGATGTGAAATTTAAAGTTTAATTTATCACAGTGAAATAGTGAAAAATGTGCCTGTGTGTGTCTGTGTGTGTGAGCAGGTATACCTATCCTTATCGGGACACAATGTCCCCATAACGTGATAAATATCCGTTTTTTTCCCTTATGGGGACTAGTTTCCTGGTCCTCATAAGAGAAAACTCTATTTTATAAAAATCGGTCACTGCTATGAAAAAAATAAAAATGTATTTTTTTTTTGTTTAAGGGGTTAAGGTTGTCATAGTTAGCATTAGCATTTTTCCCATTGAAATGAATTAGCGGTCCCCATAAGGATATGTTTACCCTATCTGTGTGTGTGTGTGTGTGTGTGTTTATATTATTCCTCTCATACTGGTCAGGATCATGTTGAGATATTGTCCATTTTCCTCCAACATTTCTTCAGGGGATCTCATGCTGGACAGAATAAAGTATAACCTGAAGAAGAAATTTGAGTGTGTATTTGAAGGGAAAGCTAAGGAAGGACAGTCAACACTTCTCAAAGAGATTTACACAGAACTCTACATAACCAAAGGTGGAACTGGAGGAGTCAATGATGAACATGAAGTGAGACAGATTGAAATATCATCCAAGAAAAGGCAAACAGAAGATACTACAGTCAAGTGCAATGATATATTTAAACCCTTATGTGGGCGTGAGACACCTATCAGAACTGTACTCACTAAAGGGGTGGCAGGTATCGGGAAAACAGTCTCTGTGCAGAAATTTATTCTAGACTGGGCAGAAGGAAAAGCAAACCAGGACATTCACATCATATTTGCTCTTCCTTTCCGAAACCTGAATTTGGTTAAGGGTGAATTCAGTCTGATTGAACTGCTTCACCACTTTGATCCAGAACTAGTGTCATTTCAATCCACTGAGCTGTTTAGGTGCAAAGTCTTGTTCATCTTTGATGGTCTAGATGAGTGTCGCCTTCCTCTAGATTTTCAGAACAATGACAGCTGGTTTGATGTAACAAAAAAAACTTCACTTGATGTGCTGTTGACTAACTTAGTTAATGGGAATCTGCTTCCATCTGCTCTCCTCTGGATAACCTCCCGGCCAGCAGCAACCAGTCAGATACCTCCTGAGTACATCGACCAGGTGACAGAGATACGAGGGTTCAGTGATGCCCAGAAGGAGGAGTATTTCAGGAAGAGATTTAATGATGAGACCCTGGCTGAAAGGATTATCAGACATGTGAAATCATCAAAGACCCTCTTCATCATGTGCCACATACCTGTGTTTTGTTGGATTTCAGCCACTGTTCTTGAGAGTCTTTTTTGTGAAACTGAGAGAGAAAAAATTCCAAGAAGTCTGACTGAAATGTACACACACTTCCTGATCTTTCACACAAATTTAAAAAATAAGTTTAGGCTCCAGACATCTGTGACCAAGAATGGAACAAGCTGGTACAGAAACCTGAAGGATGGATGGATGAAAAAGAATGAATCCAAGTTTATTAAACGCTTCCTTCTAAAACTTGGCAAGCTGGCTTTTCATAACCTTAAGAAAGGCAATCTCATATTTTACAAGAAAGATCTGGAACAGAGTGACCTTGACATCCAAGAAACTTCAGTTTACTCTGGAGTGTGCACTGAAGTCTTTAAAGAGGAATATGGATTGTATCAGACAAAGGTGTACTGCTTTGTGCATCTGAGCATCCAGGAGTATCTCGCTGCTTTATACATCTTTCTATCGAAGTCATCAGCCAACCTATTGAAGACTGCAGTGGATCAGGCATTAGAGAGCAAGAATGGACACTTGGACCTCTACCTCCGCTTCCTCCTGGGCCTCTCAACAGACTCCAGTAAAACTCTGTTAGAAAGGCTACTGGGACAGACAAGATTAAGCTCACATAACATTGGGAAAACTGCCCAATACATCAAGGGGAAAATAAAGGAGAATTTATCTCCAGAAAGGACCATCAACCTGTTCCACTGTTTGAATGAACTGGGCGACAATTCCCTAGTAGAGGAGGTACAAGGATACCTGAATTTAGGAAGCCTTTCAGCAGAAGACCTGTCACCTGCACAGTACTCAGCTCTGGCCTTTGTGATGCTGATGTCAGATGAGGAGCTGGATGTGTTTGATCTAAAGAAATTCTTCAGATCAGATAATGAGCACTGGAGGCTGCTGCCTGTGGTCAAGACATCCAAGACAGCTCTGTAAGTGATGTGAGGATGTCTGGCAGCTTAACATTAACGTTGTTTGAAAAATATCAGCCATACAATTTCTTTCTCCTTATGATTTATGACTTGGCTAGATTTGTTTTTGATATTCTAAACCCAGATTTTATAATGACTGAAGGTAGTGATGTAATAAAACCACAAAAGTGAGATTTCACTATGCCTTCCGATAACTGGGACAGCATCCTAACCTGCTATAGAAACAAAGAGGGCTCTTTATCTGGAGGGTTTATGAGTGAAATGGTCCTTTATTTGCACAAGTACAGGAATATTGGTTTGCTTTTCTTCTCACTCTCCGTGAGAGACACAGACACAGTTACGTCAGGGGGAGTGGATCACATATCTACCAATAGAAGGGCGTGTCATAACCACACTCTTTCCCATTGGGTAGGTGCCCATAGTCTCCGCGGGAAGTTGAGATGCTGCTGGGCTTTCTTGGCGATGGAGCTGATGTTGAGGGTCCATGACCAAGGTTGTGTCATCAGCGAACTTGATGATGTGGTTTCAGCTGAGCATCGCTGTGCAGTCGTGGGTCAACGGCTTGAACAGCAGAGGGCTGAGCGCACAGCCCTAAGGGGGCCCCTGTAGTTATGGAGGATGGTAGTTATGGAGGCAGGACACAAGACTTCTTTAGCACAGAGATGATGGTGGTGGCTGTGCAGCATTTTGAAATGACAGTGGTGCTCAGAGAGATATTGAAGATGTCTGTAAGGACAGCTGGTCTGCACATCCCTTGAGCAGAAGACCAGGAATGTCGTCTGGTCCGGCGACCTTCTGTGGGTTGATTCTGAACATAGTTCTCCTCACATCAGTCGTGGTCAGGCAGAGCACCTGGTCGTCGTGGAAGTAGCTGTAGATTCAATGAGCATTTGCACTATTTGCTGCTCTG
The DNA here is from genome assembly GCA_019775895.2 of Stomatorhinus ivindoensis. NCBI lineage: Eukaryota > Metazoa > Chordata > Actinopteri > Osteoglossiformes > Mormyridae > Stomatorhinus > Stomatorhinus ivindoensis. Next base: position 29,934 of record JABFEB020000058.1, read on the forward strand.
ATGGCCCAGGATAGGTTGGTCCAGCACCCTTTTCTATTGAAAGGACACACATAGCGACCACTGATACTGTCGTATGGGCACCTTTTAGGGCACGACATCACATATTCTCCACTACAAGGGCACTTAATGGTAATAATGGTACCCTTTTCCATCATAATGCCACTAGAAGGTCTCTCATTAATACACTTCATCGTATCTTCTTGCTCTATAAGGCACCATCTCCCGTGAAGGGGGCACCCTAGATGGTGCTAAATCGTGTGATGGGCAGCTCATAGTGGCATTTTCACCATTACATAGGGAAATTTAGTGATGGTTTTTCAGCCGTGGGGACCCTAGATCAGCGATTGCCCCCCTCATTTCCACACTGAGTCCACCAGTGACCTGTACTGCTTGCTTGTTTCAATGTTACTATTTAATTACTATTAACAATGTGTAGGTTATATATGTGTCTGTGTCTTAACATATTTTCTTTTTCCAGGCTAAACAGCTGTAGACTCACAGAGACATGCTGTGACACGTTGGCTTTAACTCTCAGATCAATCTCCTCACCCCTGAGAGAGCTGGACCTGAGTAACAATGACCTGCAGGATTCAGGAGTGAAGCTGCTCTCTGCTGGACTGGGGGATTCACACTGTAAGCTGGAGACACTGAGGTCAGTGTTACTGGGTATTCCACATTGTAAGCTGCAGATACTGAGGTCAGTCCAGTTTGACAGTACAGATACTAAACTGGTACATTAATATTATAAAGTGTTTCTGTGGCTGCAATGCAAATCAGACAAGTGAACTGCTGTATTCACACTATCTCATTCCCACTAAGCAGGTATCAATTTACACTTTTTACTTTCCAGTTCCTTATATTTTTTTCTGAAAAAGAGGACATGATGCACATGTTTTGTTTTAGTATTGTCATAGTGATTTAATATTGTTATACTCTATAGTAGAGTAAATGCATGGGCTGGACTTTTCACAGTTTCATAGCAGAGGAACTTAAATCACATTTGCTCAGGTGGAATTAGACCAAATAAAATACTCTTTTATTTTGGTAGCTGCAACATGGGCACCTTCCTGTGTCACATCAGCCGCCTGTCAGCTATGAGAGATGAATCACTCCTATAATCAGCTCTCACTGTACTGTACAGATCTGTGTGGACCACAGTGTGTAAAATGTTCATGTGTTAAGGTCTCTCGAATAAATTCCTGAAAGTACTGTTGCATCCTGATGTTTTTTTCAATTAACTCTTAAATTCATAAATTGTACAATTTAAATCTAAAACAACCAATGCATCAGCTAGGCTGGAAGAAGAACTAGCACAGCCTGCCAGGCCTGCATTAGCTGCTGGAGATGTTCACATGTTCACATCTCCTCCTAGCCAACTTTCCTGCACCTGTGGCGCCACGCCGTTTGCTCTTGGCGTCACCCCAGGGCCTCATCCTCTCTGCCATCAGTGCTGTTCTTGTGGCAGGAGTCCAGGGAATCCAGTTGGTCTAAGTTTCATACAGTGGGTTGTTGTCACTGGATGGTTTAATTTTAAACTGAGCTGATCATTAATGTCTGTTACTACACAGCCAGTGGGGCTAAAATATGAACTTCACTGAACTGTGTGTAGTGGCCATAGGAACAGAGGCACACATGCAAACCTGGGTGCAGAATATTGGCCCCGAATATCAGCTTTTTATCAGGAACAGGAAGGACAGGGATGGAGGAAAAGGGGGAGGTGCTCATGGGCTGTTTGTCTGGTGGGTCCAGGCCAGTCGCTGCTCGCTTTGGGCACATCAGCACTGGCATTCTGAAGAATCACTGCCACCAGCATTTTGTCCAAAATTGTGTGATTTCCTTTCTATAGGCTGTCAGGCTACAGAGTCACAGAGCAAAGATTCTGTGATTTTATGCAGCTCATGATGAGCCTCTTGAAGCACTTCATGATGATGGGTGTGAATGGTAGGTATTGAGGCAGGACACTAGACTTCTTTGGCACAGAGACGATGGTGGTGGCTGTGAAGCATGTTGGAAAGACAGTGGTGCTCAGCGAGATATTGAAGATGTCTGTAAGGACAGCTGGTCTGCACATCCCTTGAGCAGAAGACCAGGAATGTTGTCTGGTCCGGCGACCTTCTGTGGGTTGATTCTGAACATAGTTCTCCTCACATCTGTCATGGTCATGCAGAGCACCTGGTCATTGGGGGGAGGGGTGATCTTCCATGCTGCCATGTCATTCTGTGCTTCAAACCGTGCAATGATGTCATTCTGTGCTTCAAACCGTGCAATGATGTCATTCTGTGCTTCAAACCGTGCATAGATGTGATTAAGCACATCTGGAGGAGAGGTCTCACTGTCACGGGCAGGTGGAGATGTCCTGTAGTGGGTGATGGCCCAGATGCCCTGCCACATGTGTCATATGTTCTCAGTGTTTTGGAAGTGGCTGTGGAATTTGCCGCTCTGATGGCCTGGAATAGGTTGGTCCAGCATGCTTTTCTATTAAAAGGATACCTGTAGGGTCCACTTATACCATTATATGTGTCATGTCCTGCTCGTCCAATCCTCCTGTTTGCCACACCCCCCTCATTACCTCGTGTTAATTCCCGATTGTTATCACCTGTTGCCTGTTATAGTCAGCCTGTCCTGTGTATTTAGTCTGCGTTTCCGTTTGTTTCCCTAGCCCTGTCATTGTAGTGTTATGCCGTTTTCTGTCCTGTTTGCCTCTCCGATTGTCAATTAAAAACGCTTATTCCCGATTCCTCGTCTTTGTCGGCTGTTTCCTTGGTCTGAGCTCGGCACGGTCATGACGGTATGTGCAGCTTTTTGCGCAACACATCACATATCCTCCACTTCAAGGGCTCTTAATAATGGTACCCTTTCCCGTTAGAAGGGTACCCATAGGAGCCATTTAGACCATTGTAAGGGTACCTTATAGGGCACTGCATCACATTCTCTCCACTAGAGGGGCTCTTATTAATACACCTCATTGTATGTTCTTGCTCTGTAAGGCACCATCTCCCATGAAGGGAGCACCCTAGATGGTGCTAAACCATGCGATAGGCAGTTGATAGTGATATTTTCACCATTCTATAGTGAAATTTAGTGACTTTTTCAGCCATGGGGGCACTAGGGTGAGGACTGCCCCCCCATTCCCCCTCTAAGTCCACCAGTGACCTGTACTGCTCGCTTGTTTTAATGTTACTGTCAGTACTGTTAACAATGTGTAGGTTATGTATGTGTCTGTGTCTTAACATATTTTCTTTTTCCAGGCTGAACAGCTGTAACCTCACAGAGACATGCTGTGACACGTTGGCTTTAACTCTCAGATCAAACTCCTCACCCCTGAGAGAGCTGGACCTGAG
>JABFEB020000059.1:24183-39183 GCA_019775895.2 Stomatorhinus ivindoensis
CACACACTATCAGCTAAACCCACAAACTCCAAGCCGACATGAGTAAATACGACCGTATCAAACAAGTGTGCCTCGCGCCAAGGACATTAAGTAACGGCACATGACGGCCGGAGTGTGGGCACCGGCCTGGCCACTCTCCGACCAATCAGGGACGCCCTCGGCCGGGAAGGCCAGTTGCCCGAACGCCTTGCGTTTCTTCCCCTTTAAGGCAAGTCTCTCTGAGTGACTCATTCCATCCATCTGTGGCACAAGGAGGCACAACACTCTCCCCCTCACCTTCTGCTGTCTGCAGATACGGGCAGGGAGAGACGCCGGCGAGACACGTTTGGTGAGGTTCGAAATCGCTCAGTGGTGCCGCCCTTGTGGCAGTGAGCAGTGATATTATTCGGTTTAGGACCGGAGGGAGCCTGCAGCGTACCCCAAAATGGGTATTGGATGCCCGGGATGGGATGCCAGTCCACCACAAGGCACATGGCCACAAACTATGGCCAGTTTAGACACAATAAAGAAATGTTCATTGCCTTTTACATTTATTGCCAAAACCACAAGGCTGGACAGATACAAGCGACTAAGCTGAATATCACAGTTGCCATCAGATTGTTCCGGAACACTGTCCGCTACTTATGGAGGAATTCAGTGAGCTGCATGGTGCGACTCTGGTCCAGATGGGCCCCCCCTGAGTGGAGTTTTACAGCAAGTTAAGTGTGGTCCCAGCAAGGGGGGTGGGGGGGGGGGGTATCATTACAAGTGCAGGAGCAGAATGGAGGGCATGTGGGAGTTACACAAAGTCCAATGTGCCGGAAGGCCCACTTCCTGTCACCCTGATTATTTGTGTCCCAGGCAGCCAGAGGAAGCTTAACAGATACTGTACCCCCTCCCCTGACGTGCACACAGCACCAAGTGGCACACCACCTACACGCTGCCGCCGCACCATGTGTGACCACCGTGTCCAGTGGGTACACGGAGTCCCCAGGCGAGATATGGCACGCTTAATCTGCTCCTACGCCGAAACGGGCCTCATTGCACCTTTTTAATATACAGACATCACTCCCACACACACACACACACACACAGAACACAGGGTTACAGAGTATGCAGAACATCCCAAATCCCTCTGAGGAATATCCACATCCAAATGCCCCCCCCCCCCCAATACTTTACCTTGCAACCCACCCCCTATAGTCAACCTTCCAGTCAATGGGGAAGAAGTAGATTCTGGCATTAGACAACCTCCGTGAAAGGATCTTCATCAAATGGCCACTTTGGTGCATTTAGATTTCCGTTAGCAGGAGGCAAATGTGCAGATGGAAAAGCGATGGGTGCGGAATGAGGACGCGTTTCTAAGCCATGTCACTTGTCCCCAGGCCTCCGCCGGCATGAGCTCGGCTCACGGTTCCTCTTGGGGCCCGACACCCTGGCGCCGATATGAGGAAGTGGCTGCTTTCTGACCGTTTACGGCCCGCGGACCTTCCAGGTCGCCACGCACACGAGTCTTTGACAGGGACCAGAGCGCGGGTCAGACAGGACATAAGACTAACCCTGCACAGATATGGTATACTGGCTTCTGACCTTTGACCCTGATCACATGATCCCACGTTTGGCCCTTTTAACCCCAGATCCAAAGAATACCTGAGAATCTCCTTCAGAAAACCGCAACTACACAAAGTCAAGTTCCTGTTTAACGAGGCGGCAGGCAATCCGGCACCTTCCATTTGGCAGAGAACATCCCCGTAACGGATTACAGCCGGCTGCATACTTGTGATAAAGGGCCCCTTCTCGCTATTCCCAAAATAATTTAACTCTTTGCTTACGTGATTATCATGCGTGCCATCTCCAAGCGTCCAGCTGAGCTATAAACCTTATTTAAAATTCCCAGTGTCAAGCTCGATGCCAACATACCGGAACGGGTCTTACCGAAACAAGCAGCCACTAACTATATACATTTGTCATATTTACATTTGTTTTTTTCCCCAGCATCTCATAACATGGGGAGGAGTATGGCGCCTTGGTGCGGGAAGAAACCAAGGAAGAGGTGCAGGTTTACTGTAACGGTCCCCGCAGAAACGGACTGAGACAGGCGACTGCTGTAGAGCGTGCGGCCCATCGCAGCCGGGACCATGTTTCTCCAGATGCCGCTGCTTAGAGGTTCTTACATAACCAGCACAGCGTAGGTTTGTAGGATGCACGGAGATCAGTGCTGCCTCGGGAGCATTTGCCAGGCTGCCCCCCCCCCAGCAATGCCCGAGTGCCACACCCCCATCCCCTGTGAAGGTCTTGCCATCTGATGGGGGCGAGACCCCTGTCTCTGCACAGAGGTCACCCTTTCATCGGCAGGGACGATCACAGGAACTGGGAATCAACTGATTAATTATGGCAACCCCCCCCCCCCCAAGCACTCCCCCGTTCAGAGAGAAACTGGATTAAAGCCCCCCACCCCCGATGCAGTCAAAAAAAATGTCAAAGATGAGCTCCCCTGTGAATCAGATGGGTGGGGGGGGCATTATGCACAAGAGGCTGGGTGTACACGATCTGACAGTCTCTCACTCCTCAATCCGACACCCCCTTCAGGAACCTCAAAAAATCTGGCGCCATGCGAACCCTGCATATCCTCGGTCAGAAAGACGCCATGACTGCTTCATCCGCATCTCTGCGCCCGCCGCCACGGTAACCTCGCCTCCGGAGCCCCAACCCGCTTCCTGAAACCGAACATGGAGGAGGAGAGGGGTCCACGTCGAGTCGGTCCTCCAGAGCGCGGCGCTTACCTTCCAGAAGCTGACATCTCTCCGCACCCCCCCCCCGGCCCCCCCCACCCGGTCTGTCACGAGAGCTGGGGGACCTTTTGGGTCAGGAGGATGTGGCTGTGCGGACGCTGGGGCTGGGGGGGTGACCCGGCCATCTCCACAGGTCTCTCTCTCTCCCTCTCTCCCCACGGCGCGCTGGAGTATGAGTCATCCACAGGCTCCCGTTCCACACGCACCCCCCCCACTGCCCTAACTCCCCCCTCAGCGGTGGGCGGGCGGGTGGCGTCTGTGGCAGGCGGTCCAAAACGTGCGCCATCCAACCAGGAACTGTCAGTGACAACCNNNNTGTCAGTGACAACCCCCCCCCCCCCCACACACACACACACCCCCAAACCAACCAATCACATGCGCAGGTATATCAAAAGACGCTAATGGTTTCTTAAAGGGAAAAATGAAGCAGAGGGAGCTGAAGCCTACATGAGACCCCCCCCCCCTGAAAGTTACACCTCCTTACAGAGTTCGCAGGCAGGGTCATTGAGACTCCTAGGAGACAGGGTGACTTTATGGGAAAGTGCATAATATTGCGTAATTGTGAGAATGTATTGGGCGACGACACCTGATTTGACATTGATAACGTCCCGCGAGGCGCAAGGCTGCAACGTGGTCAGTGCCCCCCCACCCATGCCAGTAATTTATCAATGCTCGTCCACGAAACAAAAATGCACCCGCCAGCGTGTCCGCAGAAGTTCCCAAGGGAATTTCAGAGAAATGTTTGCTGTGCAGTACAACACTTCCTCTGACGGCCTGGGGGGGGGGGGGGGGGGGTGCTTCAGTGGCAAGGTTTCTGGGAAATGCATCTCGATAGCCACTCTATAACACGTGTACTTGTGCCTGAAACATAATCTGGTACAGGGACTCCACAAGTTTCAAAGGTGGTGTTACAATGGCTTGTAAAAGGGTTACTATGAGCCTGGAATTTACAGTGAAATGATGTCATGAATGGCGCAGGCTGGCCAGTGAGCAGGCCAGTTGCTGCTGGCCAGTCAGGTCTTCAGAGGGCTGTTCAGCCCATTATGTATTCCGATAGAGACGCGTTTCCCAATCCAATCCTCAGGGACCTGCAGACAGTCCACATTTCTGCTCCCTCCCATCTCCCTACTGGGAGGAAGCAAAAACATAGTTCAGTCTTGCAGGTACCTGGGAGGGAGCAAAAACGTGGACTCTCTGTGGGTCACCATGGACCAGATTTGGGAAACAATGCTAAAACAGCCTATACACTCACCGGATGGATTATATGGAAAAAAGGATTTACTGCTGTTTTTCTGCAGTTTTTTTACATCCACAAATTCCACCAGAGCTGTGGGTTTGCATCCTGCCAGTGGTTCTGTACGTGTGGAGTTTGCATGTTCTTCCCATGTTGTGTGACTTTCCTCCCACAATCCAAAGACGTGTGCATAATCCAACCAGCATCTACAACTTGCTCACAGAAAATGTCTGTCCCCCTGTGAAGGACTGGCATCCCATCTGCTAACGCCTCCTGCTGCACGGCCCAGGCCCCCTGTGACCCCCCCGCATCGAGGATGTGCGATTTTATCTGCCCTGTTACTGATTTTTCCTACTCGGGAACACTTTAAAGTTCTCGTTCTGGATATGAATGGATGGGCGAGCAGCGAACCGTAATCGCTTCCAGCCCCGTTAAGAACGCCGTCATTGTTGATGAGCGCGTGTTTGGGGAGTCAGGAGGACTTTGGTAAAGAAAACCAGTCAAGGGGAGGAGAGGACGGAGAGAGGGAGCGTGAGATGGAGAGAGGCAGACTTACACCCACTTATCTTACAACCAAAGCAATAAACAAACAAACAAACAAATAAATAAATGCATAATCTATCCTACCAGGGGAATTTTTGGTGTCTTCTCAGAAACCCCAATCTTCTAAAGTGACTTTGTGTCGCTTTATGGGAAACACATTATTTTTCATTTCTTTAAACTTTTAACTGCAAAGAGAAGTGAACACATGAGTAATCTGGTCACCTGGTACAACCAAACCACTATGTTTAAAAGCCCAGAAGACTGAGCAGGAAATATGAACAACTATTCTGTCCGAGTGAACTGAATGGTTTCTGGTGGACGTTGTTGGAGGAAGCCATAGAAACAGACATCATTACCAAATAAACTGACGCCAGAGTTTATGAATCAATAATCCAGCAGTAAGAAACAAGAAAAGGTGCAAAGAGGTTATTATTAAAATTTTACCGTAAAAGGAACATTTTTTCAGTTATCTACTTCTATGTCGCATTTAGATTTGAAGTAAACTTTAAGTGCGTGTCATTACAACTTAATGTTTATTGATGGTGTGTTTGCTGTATTCATAGATTTTGTGCCAGTAACTACTGGAAAACATTTTAAAGATCCCTACCACAAATTCCTCCTTGCCTGAAAACTGCTACAGCAACAAATGCTTGTTAATGAGCTGATTCCTCATGGAAGTTCACACCAACCAGGATGATTTAACAGGAACGCCTTCATCATCACAAAAGTGTCCAAGTTACTTGGACCTTTTCATGGGTGAAGCAAGCGCTTATATAAAATCTAACCATCCAGACTTAACACATAGCAGTACTTACAAATACATTTCCGATTGGCGGCATCATTATAGAGTTTTGTTTTGTTATTCGTTTGTTTTGTGCATACAGTTAAAATATGGAGGCGCAGCCTGTCACATCTAGACGATAATCTTGTGAAACGCTCCAGACTTTCCCTGACTTATTTTAAACCTTTACAGAAACCTGGCAAAGTTAACAGTACTTGTGTAGATTCACAATGGTGGTTTTGGTAACCTGAAGCAGTGATTATGTAATGAGTGGCCCTTATGGGGTGTTTGTACGTGCATTTCGGCATTCGTTTGGTCAAAATACAGAATATACACCCCATTTTGTTCTCCCTGAGACACACAGACACATATGCAAGTGAGGGCAAATTTGGGGATCCTAGTGCAGAGTCAGCCAGCGTACAGCACCCCCTGGAGGCTGGGGGTTAAGGGACTCGCGCAGGGGGGCTTAACAGGATTCAAACTGGCAACATTACGGGCCCAAAGTCCTATCCCACTGAGCCACACACGGCCCCCATATGGCACAGAGCACTGCTGCCATAAAAAGATTTTAATCTATAAACACAAGCAGCAAACTGTAATGTGGCCGTAAACCTTATATGGCCACATCCTGTCAGCAGGAAGAGAAGACTAAAAGCCTGGTGTATTATCATGTGACACGCTGCTTATATGAACCCGCAGGGTCAGTCAGCGAGGCGTTTTCCATTATAGCAGGTGAGTGGGATTCAGGTGGGAACATCTTGGGAAAGTCAACGAGGCGACATGCGATCCCACTGGCCGCGGTACGGACAGACCGGGAACACTGGGCTTCTGCGTTCCCTGTGTCAGTTCTCCCCCAGACGCAGCAGCAGAAGTCCGGAAGATCGACAACTCCTGGTCTCTCTTGCGTGAATCAGGTCCCAGTGCATCGGCGAATGTAGGGCTCACTGATACACACATCCATGATTCCACCGTCACACGGGCCTCAGTGACACACCGAACCCTCCCATTGACTACATCTGTCCAATCAATCCGTATAACGGTGTGTAACGGCACTGCCCAACAGCGGGATGGTGTTTACAAACTGCAATGAATATCTATGGCATTCAGCATTTAAACTGGGAGGGACTGCACTGCATAAGCAGTGACTGAAGGACGGCCAGATAGATGGGTGAAGCAGTACTGCATAATATCCTGCTTATACACTGCCAATACATGTGCTAAAGTGGGTGCTATAATTAAATAACGTTTACACTTTGAACTGTGAAATAAATAGAAGCTATTTCTAAAGATAAACTGCTGATGCCCCAGGGTATATTTAATAAAGGCATATCAAAACAGGTATTCATGTTAGATAACTAAATAGGGTGACCGGATAATCCATGTCAGAGGGACACTCTGAGCTAGGACAGGAATTGTAAACTACCATTTCAATTAAAAGGACCTGGATTTCACTTGAGCACTTTTTTTTTGCTATGTGCTGATCCTATAATCAAGCATGTGTCACTAAGGTTAATGTGAAACATTGGATGAGTTTTTCAATCAAGGAAACAAACCAGTCAAAGCACAAGAGGAACTGAACTATTTAGCCAAACACAGGAGCCTCTCGGTTTTAAAGTAGTTTGTAAAATTTGAAATACCTCAGATAAAGACCCGCACACTCAAAGAACTTCATACATACAGAAACTTAGACACAGACCAATACACTCACAGATCACATCTCCAGCACCTTCATAAACCCAGACCCAGAGACACAGGTCAACACCCAGAATCCATGCCAGTGTCGCACTGCTGGCTCTGTGCATCCGTAAACAGGAAGTAAACAGGACGTCTTTGCTTCATTACATTTGGAAAAGCAATTAAAAAGAGCAGATGCACCAGGAGGTTTTAGGTGCCCGAGCCGTCACCAGCCCACCACGTTCCGGTCACTTGAACCAGGAGAGCCTGCATCCTCCGTACAAATATAGAGCACCCACATTTACACCACCACCCCCGCATTCCAGCCTCCGCCCCCCCCGCCCCCCTCAGTGACCCCCTTCCATTGTCTTAGAGGGACAGATTAAAATTTGCAAAGACTCCACTTGTGAAGTCCTGGGCTTATTCTGGTAGGACCGCGCAACTCGACACTGGAGGAAGTCATTTCCGAGAAAAACTTTTTGTATATTTAGCCACAGAAACGGGGCGTTGTACGAGAAGAGAGGCCACAGCAAGCGGTGATAAACACACCGGGCTCTGATTTTGAGACACGCTAAACCCTAACCCTATGCCCATCTTTGATTTGTGAAAAACGACACGCGCTACATCTCGCTGTCATTTTTACAAAAAGACGCCAGCATTTCCAGACTGATTCGGAGATATTCATCTCGGAAAATTCTCCCGGGCCCTAATAAGCTAAAAATGCGGCTATAATGTAACGCGCATGGGGCGTATCAGCCGTGCTACAATGGATGATTCAGATGCCAGAAACCAGGGGTTTAACCACTAAATAGAACCGCACGTTACCTTCCAGCTGGTGATTAGAAACACAACCTGCAACTGAAACAGTGATACACCTCAATAAAAGGATCCTCTCCAGCGCTCTGACCACTGACCAAAGTCCCACAGTGCACCGTAATCCGCGCCAGGAGGAGGAAATCTATACCTCCAATCGTGTAATGAGAGGTAACAAGTTTTTTCTTGTTTAGCCCAGTGTATTAGCTGAAGGTGTCTTGGGCAAATAAAGGTTGCATTTATGAGTTTTAAACTTTGACATAAAGTCAAATCAAAGCATTCATTGAGCCCAAAATATAAACACCTTGTCTTACTTAATCTTTATAAGTAAAGAGTAAAGACTGGACGCAGTTTTAAAGTACGAAACCTCAAGGCTTCTAAAACATAAGAAAAATGCGTTCTGAATGTCAACACACTCAATTTCCCAGGATGCATTTCTTAGAGGAAGGAAGATGAACTGCAGCACTGTTTGCTGGATTGTTTTAAAATTGGTTCTCTCTGTCACACACGCACACGCATACACACACACACACACACAGAACACACAAGTGACCAAACAAGGACCACATAAGAGCTTGGTGGTTCACGGTGACAGCACCATTTTGTGTTCTCCGCCAGAAGGCTCCTGGATTTTTTTTACCCCTCGAGAACAAGGACAGCTCTACATAGATACATGCTCCTATCCTAACATAATTCTTAGGAGAAGAGTAATAGTTGGGATTATGAATTCCTAGTGAGGACCGTGTTGCCATTCCAGCCTTGTAAACCTCACACACAGGGTTAAGAGACTTAGACAACATCAAACGACTAGACGTCCAATTGCTAGTATGTAGCCCATGTGGTCTTGGGTAATCTCTGATATTATAGAAAATGTATCCATATTATTTTACTTGCATGGTATTAACTAGGTTATCGCCTGAGTTCCTACTGTGCTTTTCATCCTGTCCTCAATACCGGATCAAAGCCACCATGAGCTCTTCCACTCCGTGGTTTCCTGCCCATGCACGCCTCGCGCAAACTTCCATGTGAATTTCCCCCGATCTGTCTGCGATCCGATGCACGGAGCACGCGTCCCGATCTCGCACAGTCTAGGCTCTCAGGCTGCCATTGACAGAAATCTGAACCGCATGGCGATCCGGACCCATGGGCCGATACCGGAGCGGGGGGAACGGACGAGTCGATGGCACTATCGAGCCGACGCAAAGAAAATCCATCTTCCATTAGCCGAGTCGCGCTGCGGTTTGGCTCAACTCTACACAACCCAGATCCGAGGCCGGACGCCAGGCTCGCTATGCTACACGTGTAGCGGAGAGACTCCGCTCTGGAAAAGTGCCCAGGGTCACGATTAGAACCTTTGTTTCAGGAGAGAGGGACATATGGCCCATGTTGAGTTTAAGCCGATTAGCATAAGCTCTTATTGGAAACAGAAAGTCAAGGGGAAAAGCCTTAAACAGGACAGGACATCCTCTTAAAAAGATTAAAACAGGCAACATTAGAAATTTAGGCAAAGTTGAAGTGCGGCGTTTCGAAATCCTCCACTGAAACGTAAAGGTGTATCTGTACATACTTATGGGTTTATGCTATTTAGATTATTTTTCCAACAGCTGCACACAATGACATTGTGGGAATCGGCCGGATTCCTCAGAGGCACTTGGCATAGCAGGTCTGCGCAGATCTGCGCAGATGGGGCAATAGATGTATGGTCGGGGGAGTTGGGGGCAGGGAGGCCCCCCCAGCTAAGCGCCAAGCCCGATGATCACTTCCGCCACAGTGTCGTTCTGGCAGAACTTCTCAGACGCGGACATCTGCGGACTCCTTAAAGCCCTCAGCCCCCCCCCCGGACCCCCCAAGGCCACAACGCGATGGTGCTTACGCCTGTGTTTCCATCCCCAAGCCTCGGATCTTGCCTCTCTCGGCAATTTGTTCTCCCAAAATATCAGGAGGTGAGAAAGTTAATCAACTATAGCGGGGCTTCACCATTACCCCAGAAAACAAAATATCCCCCTCCCCAAAAGTTTTCAGGACACATGCCTCTAGAACCCTCCTCCCTATCCATATGTAGCAGAACTCTGCTTTAGTAACAAGCAGCTAGAGGAAAGTGACCCAACAGCGATGATGGTTCATCTGTGGCAATCCCCCTTAGGTTACAGTAACTGGTCAACAGATTACCACAGCAAGCTGGGGCGACAATCGATCCTCTGACAGACATGCCGGAGACATGGGGACAGTCACCCCGAGCTTCCGGGTTTAATCGACCGACCTGGCCAGAGCTCTTGCGGGCCGCAGTCGTTCAGATCGAACCTCTGGGCCACATGGTGAAGCCCAACACATGGGTGAAGGACCCAGACTTCTGAAGTTGCCAGCCAGGTACCACAGGGCTGCTGTAACAATTAGGTGTACTTCCTGTACGGTTTGTGGGTCACAGGCAGAGAATGTTTAACGAGACTACAGGTAGAGCGGTAGAGCATGTGACCAAGCATTTCAGTGCTTAAGGTGCTTCTGACAATCCAACACTAGAGACTTCATACAAACAAATAAACACTTAATAAATATATATATATACTTTTAATGGAATACATCAATACTGTGTTTTACTCCTACTGAAAAACTTATTCCACTAGTACAACTACTACTACAACTGAGAGTAATAATGGGGAGGGTACGGCATGGCGTAACACTGTCGGTTTACACGTCGAAGGTCATGAGTTCAAGGCTGGACTGCACGTTCACAGCATGCACACTCATAAAATACGGTTACAAAATATTTTGCAACATTAATTGCGTTAAAACTAAAAGGGTGTTCGTGATTTTTCGTGCTGACACTGACAGAACCTTTATTAAAACGTAAAACGTGGAAATAACGTGACATTAACGTAGACCTTGTCCTAAGGTTGGCAGGATAGTGACAGGATACCCTCAGTCACCATTTCTGAAACTTGGCTTGACTGTAGGTGTGACACAATCAAGGCTTTTCGCAAACCGTTTCATCCCTGAAATGTCAGCAAGCGTGCCAGCATCCCTCCCGCTTTCATTTAAAGTAAATATTTCGCAACTTCAGACATATTATATTACCGCAGTTCATACCCCATTTGACTCATTTGTGTTCCAAGCAGGGCGCGATATACGCCATATCCCAAAGAACTAATATTAGGACACGTCTTGCCTTATCCCCCTGCTTTGATAAACACACTTACACCACACAAATACCTATATTAAAAGGTCCGATTAAAACCAATTGCGCGCATTATTTCAAAACCATCAAATATTAATCCCATCAAAGATCTTGTTTCACGCTAAAAAGATTACCATGCGATTCTTAGTGCCATTGGTAATAATCTGTACAAACACACCTTCGTAACCCCGAATCCGCTTGTAACACCGATCGTCAAGCGGGGTTACGGCAATATCCACCCGACAGATCTGCAGCATGAAGGTTATGGGTATTTATTAACTGGCAGTCGCTTGCGCATTAACCATTCACAAAAAATTCAGGATTTGTTGTAAACTAAACCAAAGCGTATGTGTCAGATTTTCGCTGCCAGAGTCTTAATACCGAATCTGACCGTCACGTATTATTATAAGGTGCGCGATCACACCATGCTGTCTGGGTGCCTGGAGCCACGGAGAAGCGCGACATACGCTGGACTTTTTCTTTTTTTAAACCAAAAGAGATGACAAATGATCGGGCGATGGGGGGCATTAAAAGCGGCCCCGAACAAAGAATGACAGCCGCCACCTGCGCTTTTTAACAGACGGGCTCCGCTACGTGCGCAGCCGGCAGCGCAGCTTCCCCCGGCGCTGTTTTTATGAATGAAGTGCATTATGCAAATCGGGCCGATTGAAGAGAAGAAATGGCGGATATTGCATATCACTTGATTCATGTCCACAAAACAAAGACTTTCCTCACCATTTTGTGGGCAAAATTACACCTAAGGCACCTATATACACCCACCGTGCTCATATTAATGTAGGAAAAGTACATAGTTTATTATTTTAAATCGCAGCGGAGCACGCATTCAAGTAATACAGTTTTATCTATTGACTGTGCATCCATTTACAAAATGTTTCCGATCCACCCCCACTCCCCGTCCGTTCCTCCACAAGACTGGATCGGCGGAGCGAAGAAGGGGCTCCGATCACCCCCCTTTGCCATCCACTGTCATTGGACACAATGCAACAAAGCGTCTCCAACTCCACAACAGTTTATCAACTCCACCCGTGCCAAACTTCATACTGAGCCCACAAATAACATCAGCAGCCGCACCACAACTTCTACACCGCGATACACAAAACAAACAGTTTTTTAAGTGTACTTACTCGTCGGGATGTGTTTCTTCGGTCATCTTCCCCCCCAGTTTCACCTACAGCAGTCCCCCACAGCGGGCACACACTTTGCGCTCGGCATTTTTGTCGCCACCTTTCTCTACTCTCCCTCTCCTCCACATAGTGTAACACTGGCTTCCTGCAGCTTTTTTCGCACCGTTTTGTTCTCCACCTTCCTCAGTCTCGTCGCTGGTCTCGTTTTCCCCTTTTTTGCCACCGCTCATCCATCGAGAAAGCAATAACCCCCCCCCTCCTCCGGTGAACGTCCGCTCCTCTACTTTGCTCTACATTCCTCGCAGGATCGCCGTGTATGTGAGTGTGCGCTGATTTCGCCGAGGGTGGCCCCGAAAGAGCCCCATCTCCTGTTACTCCATGTTGGATTGTGCAGGGCAGCAGACAGCACCGCCGACACGGGAGAGGCAGAGAGGAGTAGGAGCGAGAGGGGGCGGGTCAGTGGGCGGAGCCGGTTATGGGGGCGGGACGGAAGCGATGACGCCGAAGCCCGTGTGGAAGTGAAGCCCTCTGACAAGATGGCAATGGATCAACTCTACCTGCGCATTTCTCTTCTGTTGTTCTAATGTAAAAAAAAAACTGTACAAGAATGCACTGACTACACGTATACACCTATTACATATTCAAACCACTTCAGGAGCTTAATAGTAACAACGTACCGTTTTTTAAGGTACATTACTCAAATACGTTATGGTTATTCGACTAAGTTTTAATCATTTGCTTTTTTATTTTGGCTTAATTCCTGAACTGTTCAGCGATGATGTTATTAAAGGTTATTGTCCTCAGTTTTCGATTTCCCTTGAAAGTAGAAACACCCAGATTCAAAACGTGGTTTTAACTTCCATATTATTACCAATATTAAATTCAAGTAGCTTATGTAAAACAGCACTTGGCAGATGGATCCCGAAAACAGTATTTCCATAACATTTCCATTTACATTACAAATTACTTCTCATATGGTCAACTAATCCAATATAAAGAAATGAAAATGCTAATTATTATTATGTACGTGTCTGATCTCCAACCCAAACCTTACTGGTCAATAGTTACAAGACTAGAAAGCTAAATATCCAGACTATAGATGTTTAAAATCTCCAATGAATAAGTATTCATTAATTTAAATGCATATAAGTTTAAGAAAACGACTATTCTTATGAGTCACGTACGTTGTTCTATTGCGTGTAAACTCCAGGTAACTAAACCTGTAACAGGTTTAGTTATACTACCAAGCAAGAACTGATCTGCAGACAATACGCTATAGATCCTTCGCAGATGGTACGAATCAATGGGACAGTAAACTGTAAGTCAGATGCTTACGGCAAACAGTTTCTGGTTTGTAACCTATAATCTATGCAATTTCTCCTGCTATGCTCAAACTGATGCGCAATGCTGATAGTCAGATCTGTAGAATGCAGCCGAAGCATTAGATTAACTTTTTAATGTTTAGTGCTTCCGGAAGTACTTTTGAATTTATCACTCTTAAAGTTCAGTGACCTTAATCAAATATTTATAACACAACAGTGTTTGAGTTATTTTGGTTTAACGACTCAGAAATATTTTGCAAAAACACGAGGCGTAAGCTTTTGTTCAGTAAGTAAAATGAATGCAAGGTTTGTAAGAAGCGATGAGAAATCCCGTCTCAAAAACAAGCAAAAAAGGAAATGCTCCTGGTGGCAGGATGCTATCCGGAAGTGACAGGATCTGGAAATATCCTTCATTTAGACTTTAAGAATGATGTCAGGTCAAGGGATATTTTGTTTCCTGCAGTCTGTTTCCTTTTGCGATGTAAAAATATTAATAATCATTCTATCATGCTCATTTCAGTTTTAAAAAATTATACATGATATATAGTATACCTTCATCTATTTCTTTAATCATTTGTTTTAAACCAATTGTGCGTTTTTCCTGCGGTGGCCTACATAATACTACCCCCAATGTAAGTATTCTCTAAGTATTATGTAGAAGGAATTTGTTTAGTGTTAGTTTATGAAAACATAAAAGCTGAAGGTTCTCTTAACACGGCGAATATACAATAGGCCTATTTAAAATTTAGTTTTGATTTCCTTGGAAGTCTTTAAAACTTATCGTAGTTAAACGAAGTGTCAAAGACACCACAAACAAAATGTTTAATTGCATGAATATCAATTATCGGCGTTGGGAAAATACCTCAATTTTATGGATCTTGTCGATGTCCTCGTTGATGCAAACTATCAGAAAACAAAGCAAAATGTAAATTGATAAGGCAATATACGACGCACGACTGGTCTCTACTGCCATCTAGTGGCAAATTTATACTATGACATTTAAGGGATTTGAAAGAAATTCCCTGTATTAAAGTTCTACATTTTCAATTTCTTAACTAACGTTTTCAGGAGCATGGATTTGTTGTACTATTCAAGCGGCTGAGAACAGGGTCTGGTAAAGTATCACCAGAAATAAATACTAAATAATGTAGAGTACCAGTCAAAAATTTGCACTACAAATTAAGCAAACACTAAAAAAGTACTATTCTCTACATTTTAGAAGAAATCAAAACTATAAAATAACATATGTATTATCCACGAACCAAAAAGGTATTAAACACTTTTTTTGGGGGGGGGGGGTGGGGGCACAGCTCACTGGGTTGGGGCTCAGGAAGTTGCTGGTTCAAATCCCTGGGTCAGCAAAGTGATGCCACCATTGGGCCCTTGAGCATGGCCCTTAACCCCAATTGCCCCAGGGACTGGCTGACCCTACTGTCTCCTCTACCCCAGTTCCATGAGGTGGCCTCCTGGGATGCTCTTCCAGCTGTCCTGAAGGAGCTCCCACATCTGCTCAGTTCTCTTTGACTGCTTTTCCTTCACTCTCTG
>JABFEB020000059.1:74910-92682 GCA_019775895.2 Stomatorhinus ivindoensis
TGGGGCAAGTGCTCTGCTTATTCTTTCAATGGCAGCCTCATACGCAGAGGTTCAGGAAAGATAGCAGAGCTTCATGTGTGTCACTCGGTACTGCAGCATGTAGGCTTACTGGCACTGACTGAGAGTCGAGTACAGGCTGGAGTAACTCTAGAGTAGTAATAATAATACTCACCCTGGCACAATCGTGAATGGTGTCCTTTTACAGACTATTCAGGCACCATGGGTAGTGTCTGCAGATAATAAACCCTGCTATCCGGCAGTGAATTAAGTACTTGAATTTGCGAGCTTTGGTTTAAAGAGCCAAATCTGCATGTGAGTATTGCCGCAGTTTAGCAAAGTAAAGAATTACAGTAATAAGTTACTCTGTGCCTGGGGAGGGTGAGAGTAGGGTGATTGCTGCTGGTCTTGGAGGCTGTGGTGGTTTCTTGGAGGTTAACACAGTTGAACCCCCAATGATATCACGGGTTTTGCTTCAAGAGGTAATTTTTATGACTGTTTTTGATGGGACTTCTTTTTTCTAAATGCCTCTAGATCTCCCCCCGTTACCTGTAACAGGTCCTGCCTTATTATACATGCTGCCCCCATGTGGAATACCCCCCTGCTTTCCTGAGTAGTGGGATGTACTCAATCCCGCCCACAGCCCTGTAATAACCAATTCACTACATTGTTGCAGAATAGCACCCCTTTCTATTGGACCCTCCTACGGCACTAATCTGCATTCCCAGTTTGACCAGTACTCTACTGGGAAGTCTATAATAATCTAGTTTCTGCTAACTTCTATTTTTAATAGCAATACATAGACTATAATGTCAAAAGTATGTGGACACCAGCTTGTCCAGCATGTATTTTTAAAACCAAAAGTATCAATGAAGTTGGCTAACCCCTGGTTGCTATAATAGCCTCTAATCTTCTAGGAAGGCTTTCCATTAGATGTTGGCACATTGCTGTTGGAATTTACTGCCATTCAGGTTGGGTATTGATGTTGGGTGATCAGGGCCCGGTTTCTCGAAACGGTACATTGTTCGTAAGTTCTATCTTTTAACATGGAACATATGAACGACATAGCATTAAGAAGTTTTTGAGACACTCCAGGTCCCGTTCTGTTAGCTTGCATGGCCAACATTTCAGAGCTGAACTCGCTCCCAGACGTTTCGACCAGGATGACTATAGCAGGGCAGAAACGTGGGAAACTGTGCGTGACTGTGCTTAATTATATACCTGTGTCAACAATGGGTGTGGGATAATTTGGCAATTCCTCTAATTAATAGCAGTGTCTTTATAGTGTAATTTCCCCGGTTTAAAGTAGAGACCATAGATTTATATGTATATATGTATAACCATATAAATGATTGTAGAAGTAATACTTCCAGTATATAGTTTTTTTCTAGATAGATATAACCATTGTTTTGGTGAATTTCCCAGGCTAATGGTTTAACCTCTGTTGTGCTGTAGCGGGAAATACAAAAGCAATCATACCTTGTTAAAAAAAAATATCCGTTGTGGAGCCTTGGCTGTTGGTGGCATCAGAGCTGTACCCATGCAGATGTGAGTGTGACGGTGCTGTTCTGCCTCGGTGAGCTCTCAGTCGGCCTGATGCGGCGCGGCAATGTCTGGCTGCTCGCCGCCAAGCCGGGTCCGACTCAGGAACCCTGCAAAAAGGAGAAAAAAGCAGCAAAGGCCCAGCCAGTGACTTCAGGCTCAACAGCTGGCGCTCGCTGGAAGGCCCCGTGGCAGCCCATAATAAATTCACGGCAGTTAATTTTCACTGCTGACGTGTGGAGAGGATAGTTACACCCAACCACCAGGTAAAGCCATTTTCCCCCAATATAAATGTCTTAAGTGGCGCTTTAAAATTACAGCGTACGCTAACTTGCAGAATAAGAAGCATTTAAGTGATATACGTGGCGAGTGTATTTCATACACAGCCGGGTAACGGTTTTGGAAATTCAGCTCAGCTGTTTGTAAGTTAACTCTAAATAAACCCCGAGTAAAGGAAAGAAAAACGAAAGGCTTGGGGTAAAGGCTTGTGGTGTGTTCCCCTCACATCGGAGGTGCAGAATGTTTCGGCTTTGAATTTCAGATCAGGGTTTCCGTACTTGTGCTGTGTTGAACTGTCCTAAAGCAGCAGTCAGGTAAGGCTTTTCATTGGCTGGCCAATCACGAGACCCGAGACTAGCAGAAAGCATGATGGGTAGCTATACAACCATGGTCCTCTGCCCCATGAACCTAGGTTAACAGTTCCTACCAGTGGGTTATTTCTGCTTAAATCTAGACATAAAGCTCACAGCACTTCCTGAGAGTGCAGGTACAGCACAGTGCCCAGTAACAATAAAAGAAATAATAAACATTTCACTGCAGCCCCAGACAAAAGCCATCTACATTTTAATAAAATGTAAAGATAAACAGCAGGAACAGTACTGAAAAATTAAATGCTGTCATGAAAAATTAATGCTGTCACGTCTGTCTGAACCATTTTGAGCCAACATAGGATGTTATTACAATTCAGTTTTATTGGTGGAGCATTTTGCCAACTTGACTGTCATGAGTTACTCGTCAGAGTGATTTTGCTTTTTTTTTTCTTCTTAGAAAAAAAGGTACAAGTAATTAAGAAATGTAAAAAATAACTGTGCACATTGAAATACCACAGAATGTGCTCAACTGTCCTTAGTCAGAGATCACACAACATCCAAAACAACCATCACGAAGTAACTGGAAACACCATAATACCATAATTTCCCTATTTGGAAACCAAAGCATGGATCATGTGTATATTTTGTTGCATTCTTTGGAAGTGTCCAAGAGACAAATAAGTTAGTGACACTAAAAAGTCCTCTGTTGCATCTCTTGGAAACTTAAAGTAGTTTAGCCATGCTCACGCATTATAGAGTGAGCTCTTTGCCGCGGACCGTGGAGTCTATTATGAGGACGGGATGGCTGGGATTAGCTCTGTCATAGCGTGAATGAGGACAGCCTTTCAGCGTGCTCGTCCGTTTTTGTGTTTTATTGCTGCTCTGTGTGGCAGACTTAAATGGAAGTCGAATGTGCAATTATCCATAAATTCACGGGGCTCATGGGAACCTCGCAGGGAGATACTGGCGCTGTGGAATTCTCCTCCGTCAGACAAGGCCGGAGCTTGTGGAGACCCGTCCTCAGCGCCTCCGTTGTGTTGGCCTGCGTTCGAGACTCTTTGTGTCCGAGGAAAATGGAACGGCCCGCGAGGGTCTCCGAACAAAACGGAGTTTGCCACGGGGTCCTTCGACCCCCAACAGGCTTCAGAATCTCCTTTGTTTCCAGCATGAATGACGGCAAAAACATTTTTTGCATATTAATATAGGAGGGCTTTGTGATGGTGGCCATAATGTGTGTCTTGGTCAAAGGCTATACCAATTTGGCTGTGATCCAATAATTGCATGGATTTTTTTGGTTTGAGAAATGCCTTTTTTATGTACAGGTATTTCTTTATAGGGTTTGTAGTTTTTGAGTTTGATATCATCATGTGATGTGAATGGCAAAGTTCCAGACAACGTAATGATTTTTGGGGTAGTTTGTAACATTACAAGTAAGTTTACCAGCATGTTTCGTACCGTGTGGTGTTATTGCCAAACCATGCGCTGAGGTAAAAAAAAATGTTTGTTGTATGCAGTTTTAACTTTTTATTTGATAATTGTTTACTTGTAGCAGTGAGAGATTTATGAACTCTGTTTCTTGCAAATCATGTGACAGTAACAGTAGCCTACAATGACCTACAACATAAATCATTAGAAGAGGTGAAGTACGGGCTATGGTTTGACTGTATATCTCACATTCAACAAATAAACATCACTGAGTCCTTGAAATATATAATTTGTAGGCTGACCCATGTCAAGCTGTTGCATAATATAAGACATCTTGTGTACAGATAAAAGAATTAATACGAAATGATAAAATAACTTCTTGGAGTAAATGTTCTGTCTTCATTTCTTCCAAAAATGGGAACACAGTTTAAAATAAAACTCTGGCCTGTACTTAACAGTTTGTTTTCCGGGCCAGAGGATAAACTGTTTTCTCACACAAATAACACCCAACTATTTAGAGCAACTGAGTGACTTCGGAACAACATTTATGTACTCTTCTCAAATGAGCATGATTACCAGGAACTGAAGTGTTTTTGTAGATTTGTGCACGTACATAGTCGCTTGATTCTCACTGTTGCAAACAAAAAAGACATTAAAAACCTCACAAAATGTTCACCTTTTTATCACTTGTAAAAAAAAAAATCATAGAAACAGACCAACACCCTATTTTGGAAGCGGACTTCTGCGACTGCGGCTTCTGAGACACGCACAGCACACCGCGTCTTCCTGCTAAGCATTGTTCTGCTTTTTCCCTTAGCGTCATGGCAACTAGGGGGTGTTTGCCTATAGACTGGTAACACATCACGGTCCAGCTCGAGGTCCTCCACAGTCAAACTCTTTTGCGCTGCAGACAAAGTGACGTTTTGGCTCGAGTCGTGCTTTCAGGGCCAGGAGCCCCTTCCGAAACATGACTAGATCCACGTGTTAAGTTTTTTCATCGTGGCCAGCTTCAGTCCGATTCGTGGGGACTTGTATACTTGAACTAATCTCTGAAATGTGGAGTGTCTGGAAGCCCCAATGGCTCCGCGAAGGGGACGGCCTAGCGTCTCATCGCTACTTAATCAGGGATTTAGCGTTTGAAAAGAGGGCTTGGGCTTGGGCGATGTATAGGGGAAACCACTTCTGCCCTATGACAGAGCCCATTATTCAAAGCTGTATGGTGCTGCTTCACCACAATGAAGAGGTTTGTGCTATTAACCTGAAGGCACGGGGGGGGGATAAAAGGTGATCTGTCACGAGGGCCCGTGGTCACGCCCTGAGACAGAAAGTGATGAAGTTCCTTGTTCTCTCCAATGAGGCGTCCGCAGAGAAGCCTGAGACTAATGACCTGTCGGTCCAAACAACGCTCATCTATAACAATGGGTCTTACCTCCAGGTCAGTCTATTTCCAACCACTGACACGAGCTGGTCACATAGCAGGCCTGGGGTCATGACCTTCATTATGTGAAGCGGAAAAATACTAGGATGGGGTAAAATATGGCTAAGATGATTTATGAAGCATTATTCAAGGTCAAGACTGACAACAAAACAAACATTTGTTCGAGACTTTTATATTCTACTCATATAATTCAGATATTTTTTCGCACAGAACAGCGAGGCTGTTTTACACTTTACTACTGCCAGTTACGATTAACAGTGATGGTCCTTTCAAAGCCACACTTTACGTGCAACGCTTAGTCATGTGCTGTAATTGACATAATAATCCAGTATGCTTCTCTTGTATTTTGCTTTAAATTCCCCAAAAACTGGAAATCTCGGGTTACGAAAGCGAGTCGACGCTTATATGCTGTTTCCTCTACCGTCCAGGTTTTGTTCTCATCCGTCTCCCGACTGATGCCAGGCGTTCCAGCCGATTCCTTACGTAGAAAGAGCCCGGAATGAAAGCTGAGTACCTTCAGATCGACCAGCTGATCCCTGCGACGTGATTGGCCGGGACAGGTGGTAAAATCCCATGCTACCCTTGAGGTGAGCACCGGCCGTCCTGCGGGAAGGTTAGGCCGAACGGCGCGCTGTTGCTGTTTTCCATTACAGCGGCAGACTTGGCACCTCCAGCATCTTGCCGCGTCCAAAGGCCAGATGTTTGTGGCAGGGTACCAGGTAATGTTGGGGGTCATTGGTGGCGGTTACTTTTCGGGGGGGGAGGAGCAATATTTCAGCTATTTTATAATGGAGCCCTTGGCCTCCAAAAGCCGCAGCGCTAATTGCGTGGTGGTTCGAAGTTGCTGATCTGAGGCCAAGCTCGCCGCAGACTCGCAGGATCCGAGCACACAGCTGGGTGATTCAGATGCCCCCACCCCAACAGCCAAGGACAGTGGGGGGGCAGGCTAGATCAGTTTCCATTTGTCACCCTCAGTGATACGAGGACATGAGCCTTTCTCATGAGAAGACAGTTAGCATTTAGCATCTGCTGCCAACTCACGCATGTTTTCCTTGTGATCTTCATCCAGCTTTACCAAACTGCGACATGCTCTGAATACAAGTAACTAAGTTAGCTCCCTAGTAAACTTAATGAAGACCAGCACAGCGCTGGGAAACTACTATAAAAATGATTAAATGATTGGAGATGAGACCAGCTTGCTGGACTGTAAAGGCTACTGTGGCCAGGGTATGGCGGGACCCCGTTTAAGCAGGGACTCCTCAGAGGTTAGGCATGGACAAATGGGAGAAGGGAAAGAAAGAAAAGGCAAAACTGCCCTGGATGCAGAAGCGACTCTCTAGGAACAGAGAGAATTATGGGAATGGAACAGCGTACTTGTGTACTTATGGCAATGAAATATATTTCATCCCTCCAAGTAAATCCAATATAATCTAGTGGGCTGGAATGAGAGTATTCATCACTGGACCTGGAGACTCACGGACCTGGCAATGTCTTCATGTTTGTGGTGCTTAAGGGGTTCCTCAAATGGGTGAGGAGACTTAGACTTTGTTAGGGGGGGTATTGCTGGCAGCCAAATAAAGTAAATCTATCAACGGAAGGACAGGTGGCGGAGCCTTGTTATCTTTTCACGTGTGTCTGGTTCCCCCTTTCCCAGAATCCTCTGCTGTTTCTTGTATTTCCACATCATAGCTCATTTCCTCTCGCTGTACAGGGGGGGCAAAAGTAAGCCGCTCGTTCACGAGTGCAGCTATGAGGTCAGAAAGGTCACAGCAGCGAGAGAGTCGCCCGACCACCCCCCCCCCCCCCTCGGCGCTGGCGAAAATCACGTATAAACAAGCTAAATAAAATTCTGACTACCGATGTAATCATTTACCCTAAAAAAAAAAACCACGGTGCCGCTAATATGGCCCATACAGGAAATGATCAAACGCAGCGAGCGAGATGGGGGCCCCCACGAGTCGCCCGCTTTCATCTGATTCCTGCGCTGCGTTCTGCGTTTGCCGAGAGTGTTTAAGGTCTGCGAGCGGCAGCGGGGTCTGTGCCTGGCAGCTGGCCCTCATTACCACTCTTCCTCCTGATTGCTTCCGTGTGTTAATGTAGCGTAAGAGCGGCAGAGGGAGCGTTAGCCGTGGCCCGCTCCATGCCGTGCCGCAGCCCGACTCGCCGGGCAGTTTTTCCGCTCATCCGAGGTGAGTTTTCTCCTCTCGGTGCGATCCTGACTGGCTCTCGTTTGAATGTGACAGGCAAAGGTTTCTGCAGAGTTTGGAAAGAGCCTGTGTTGAGTAAGAGAAGGGTAATTAACCAGACTGGGCTTAATACATGCATGATGTCATAGTGCGCTAAGACCACACTGATACATTCTCAAAATGCTGATTTGCCAAACACTGGGTCAGATAATGCCTGGAACAACTGGAGGTAAGGCCCTTATAAGGCCCTCCATTGAAACCGCTCCAGTCCCGGGATTTGAACCTATGACCATCTAATCACAAATATTAGATCCAAACCTTCTGAGCCATGCACCATAGCAATGACAGCATGCTGAGCTCAGTAATCCCATGAGGTGCCATTTTCCATCGTACAGGTCGCTTTGCCGCCAGGCCCCATCTGAAGCCCCCCAAGGGGACAGGGGGTGAAAGCGATGCCAGCCCCCGCAGTCACTGCTGAGGCGTGTTATCAGCCCAGCGCTCTGAAAGAATGCGTAACTCAATGCGGGCGAGCTCGGCGATGAGCAAGCAGTAAAGGGGAGACAGGGCGGGGATGGGGGGGGCTGCATTAATGGGCGCGATCTGAACCAGATTTCACCATAATTTGAAGCTCACTACCCAGATTCCAACAATCTTCCCTTTGATGGGGGGAACGGAGCATGGCGATTTTAATCAGGACTGCAAGAGGTACGGAAGAGCACCTGTTCTCTGCACAGGTGAACAGCTCAGTATGGGCGGTGAAAAGCCTCCTCTGTCCATCCCAGCCCCTTCTTCCGCACAGATGACTCAAAGTGGGAGATTCTACGCATTTCCACTCCCGTCGGTATTTACGCCTTTAACGGATCCTGTAGATTCTGCTCTTCCAGAGAACCAAAAAGAGACTTTTCTGAATCTGTCCCATCATCTTTTCGGAAGATTCAACCACGGTCATTAATTGAAGCCAGTTTAGGTATAATCATACATATTCCAGGCCGCTGTAAAGTGCTGGGCCCCCTGAATCTGTCAGACGGCGAGCAAAGCGATGGTCAGGGACAGGCTGCTGAGGTCTGGGCAGAGGCCTTTCTGTGTTTGAATTACATGTGTTTTAACTGTGGCCTTCGCATTTGAACGCACACTCCAAATTTGGATCTCTGGCATGCCGGAATCCCCTGTGACTTACGGCAGATTAACGGTGAACATATACCCCCCCATCCCACTAGAGTCTTGACTTCCAGCTGAGAAACATCTTGTCTTTGAGGTTGGAAACTCTGAAGGCTTGTGACTTCCTGTCAAATATATCTAGCATTTCAGCCGAGGTCATGAGAGTATTAAAAGAAAGGGGGCGCTATACCAGAGCAGAGCCTCCCGAAAACTACGGAACAGAATTGGCAGAGGATTGGAGCATCTAATTAACACACCTGCCTCTGATGTGTCACCATCAAAGCCAACTTCTGCTCGTTTCCTCAGAATTGATAGGACAACGCTAGCAAATTAAAAACGCGACGCACCTCAAGCGGCCTTAAGTGAATGATAAATCTATCAGACGGAGAATGAGCTGTCCTCCTCAGCTGATAATTATTTAAGCTGCGATGATTTAGGTTGGATTTGGGTTGATTATTGTCATTAGCATTATGTGTTCTGGCTAACTGCATAATTAAGAGAGCGAGGAGAAAAGGACAGATGAGGTTTCCAAATGAGCAGATCATTTCTGGGTTTTGGAAGCTCGAGTAAAAGCAGCAGGGTAACAGCTGAGCTGGGAGCAATTATTCTAATGACCTGACAAATGCAGATGCCGTAAATTAGATTTTTACCTGCAGCTGGTTACTACGGAAAACCAGCGGTGCTTCCTAGCCCCCTTCATGCCGGCACCTTCCATGATATGCAAAGGGTAAAAGACGCACATTCTTTTTTGAGGTTCCCTAAAATGGAGGGATGACAGAGATCGAGGTCACTGCTTCTCTGGTCCCTCCGAAACCGTCGTATCAATTTCAGCTAGACTGCGTGCAGAGATCGCGTGCCAACGTCATGCTTAAGATCGCAGCGGTGTCGCTCTACACGTCTGCAGCGTTCAGATGGATGGACGAATGTGGACGTGTTGGGATCTTTCGGGTCGCTGTGTCCACCGGACTGCTCAGTGCTTGATCTCTTTTCATGGAATTAGCTTAGTTAATATGCTGCACAAAAGCACGTTTTCAAGTGAATTTGATAAAAAAGTAAAAAATATCATATATTTCATGTATTTGGGCTATAAGAAACATATAGACTATGCATAATGCAAATGATTTTATTCTTTGGACATTGGAATTTGGAATAAATTATTTAATTACGTTATGCTGTTTTTCAGGTTTTTACAAGCGGAATAAAGTTATGATCCGATGTCTTCCCAGGATGCCTTGGGGAAAGCGCTTGGCATGTAGCTGTTATTTGGGATAGAGGATGTCACTTTCTCTAAGAGGTTACACTCATTACTCCAACGTGTTGATCCAAAACACCTTACAACAGAGGGAAGAGTTACGATTCAGATGTACTTAGAGGGCATTGCTGTTTTTAAGAATAATACCTCAAACTTTGAGTTACTTCCGCGAGGAGAGATGGTGAGTGTAAGACGCAGATGCAGGATACTCAACCCTATGCACACGACGAAAATGAAGCCAAATTTATTTTTCCATCTGTTTTGATATGTGAGCTGGTTCATAATTTCCATTTACAAACCTTTCAGATGGGTTTAAACAGTTTATTCGGTAATGTATGTACGGTGATTTCACTTTGAAGAACAAAGCAATCTGTTCGCTTGTGTAATAACACATTTCTCTAATCATTCCTGCACTACGCTGCTGTGTTTTCTTTGCCCCCATGTTGTAAATTAGCGGAAAAAACACAGATATGTTTCTGGTGGACCTTTCCGTTCAGCGTCTAGCGAGCTCTAGCCCATATTTGGAAAGCAGATTTCCATAGAGGAAAGGGTGCTGGCTGGCTATTTTATCCACATGTGGAATAACACGTGATTGTTGATAGAGGGGGCAGGTGTACAGGCAGATATGAGTTTGAAAAACAGCTCCGCGAGGTTCAGTCAGCCAGTGGGCGAGGCCTGCCTCTCTCCTGTACAGGAAGCCCTAATGGCGGTGATCAGAGGGTGTTGATGTTCCTTCCAGCGCTGTTTGGATGACAGAGGGACTGTGGCACCCCTTCAACACACAGGACCGGTGGATACTTTACAAAACTGCCATGCTCTAATATTGCGGTGCCTGGTTTTCCCCACCATATTCCCGGGAAAGACATGCATGAGAGCTGGCTCCTTCAGTCTCCCAGAATCCTTTTCATTCCCCAAACGGGTCGGATAGGTTCGTCATCAGTCTAACCTCTACCCTTTGTCACTGTTCACTGCATAAGCACTGCAATGCGGCCTGCTACCATTATTGTTTTACTTCACTGTGACATCTGCATTTGTTTAATTTTTTTTTTTGTTTGCTAAGTGCCACACAAATCAAATCCATAAATCTTATCTATCATCATCACTGTTGTGTTTAATTTGAGAAATATTCAGACAGGAATTTACAAGTAGGAGAAAAGTAACAGAAGGACAGAGAGCAACAGAAGGTTTTCTTTCTGCCTTTCACCCCCAATTCTCCCACAAATTATCACGCTGTTTCCCTCTTTAAAACTCTGGCTTACATGACGTGCCCAGCGATACGATAAGACAGAATATAGCAGGAAAATTTATGACAAAAAAGTCTGTCGGCGAAAAAGCAGCTGGTTTGGTTAGGGATGTATTTTAACGCTTTACGTCGGCATTCCAGAATAAACTCAGGATTTACCGAGTGTTCTTATGGATTAAACAATGAGCCGGATGAAGTTCAGAGGGATTTCAGGTTTACGGTTCCCCAAAGGGCCCTTGAGCAGAAAGGATCCCAACTGGGAAAAATGAAAGCAGGTTTCTTTGCTCCGGCTGCATCACGCCAATTTGGCTGCATCAAATAAAATCTCTTTGCCGCAAAGTGCGTTAAAAATCAACACCGGCACGGAAATGTTGTGTTGAAGCCAATGACCGGATTTCCCAGAGTGCTGTCAGCTGGTGTGACAAACACTCATCTTGCAAAGGAGTTCTTGGTTACAGAAGATGCCTCTGTGACTTTGCTGCTGTCATTTTCTGACAATTTCTGGTTTTCCGAGTTTCCACACATTGAAGTACGCCAGGCTTCCGTAAGCCGCCGTGGCCTGCTAATGTGGAGGTGGGGGCGGGCTGGACCTCCTGCATCTGTCCTCCTCCCTCAGTCTGGGGAGGGATTTTCCTGAGGTCTCAGTGACTAATGCGGACGGAGCCCATGCCAGGCTCAGAGCCGACCGGACTGAGACTGCTTCCACTGTCGGCAGCAGAAGGGATTTAAAATGGAAACAGAATTGGCCGTTCTTGCCAAGCATATTGAACATGTCTGGAAACTTTTTTTAATAACAAAAAGAGCTTTTTGTAGATTTTATGGGCAGTAAAATCTTCTGTTTAGTTTTCTGTTTATGACGACTGACCGTGCATTATTACTTAGTACAGGCTTTTAACCTCCAAAAAACATATATGTATTTATCTACAAAAAATATCTCAAACTCTTTGATATGATTCATTATTTGCATCGGCAATTTTGAATGTTTACTGTTTATTGTACAAAAAATTCCATACTGTGTCTGCAACAATTCCTAACTGTTTTTCCCACTGAGTTGCATTTTCTATTGTCCTGGAATTTGTTCGAGAGTAAAAAAAAAAACCCATTAGACCACTGCAAACAAAGTATGCACCCGTTTGTCGATGTAACACTCAAATGAACACTGGAAGTGGATACACTGGGGAACAGCTAGCAGATCATTTGTGCAGCCCCTGGTCACATGACCCTTCTCCCAGTATTCATTGGCCAACTTTTGATTACATGCAGAACACTGAACAATTTACACTTCTACAATAGGTATGCCTTAATTTTCACTTTGCATACATAATTATTATAATCATAATTATAGGTAGCATCAATCTGGAATGCTTGGACAGTTTCAGTGTCTTGGCTTATAATAGAATATATTATAGTATTCAGCATGGTTAAGAAAATGATACTCCTGATCTTTGACAAATGCATAGCTTTGTGATGATCTGGTACATTTTTATCAAAGCCATACAAAGTAGACCCAATCCGAAGCTGTCTTCCAACATCTGTATTCCCATCTGGCAGTGTAATTAACTGCCGGGTTAATGTCTTTTCCCGATTTGAATAAGAGCCCCATCTATATTTGGTAACCATGTGATCAGCCTGTATTATGAACCGATCATTATATATATAAAGCTACTCATTTTTTTCTCCATTTTTGTCATGTTTTATATATGATATGGGATTTTCTTGCCTAATGAACACATTTCACTTATTACCGGCTATTCCCTTCTTCCACCTTCACAGTAAACTTGGCCATTGTGAATTATTTTTCAGTTGTTTATTTACTCTGGAAACCTGGACGGGTTTGTAAGAATGTGTTCCTGAGTGAGCGAAAGCAAATTATTAATCTAAATACATTTTAATGGCATTAATGTGTAGCGCAGTGTATGTCAAATATTAGGCTTTCGTATTGTGACAGTTACTGCCCCCTAATAATATCCTGATGCTAACGTGTAATTTAGCAAAATTATTTATATAAATTATTGTACCTTCAGCACAGCTTCTCAGGCCTAATCTCTCAGTGAGAATTCCTACATCTATGAGGATCATTGAACAGGTTAATGTTACACCCTTAGCATAAAATTATCTCCATAATGAGCAAATTGGGCAAACGAATTTATCTGGCTCTTTACCAAGCAGAAGACAATATTTTTTTAAGGTGGGGAAAAACTCTCTAAATTGTCACCATATTGCTCTTCCCATTTAAGTCCCCGGCGGACCACAGAATTGAACGGGTCCTTGTAGTCTTGGCTGGTTCCAATTGTCTGGCCGACTCTAACACCTGATACCAATTATGATGCCAAAAGGTAGTTTCCATCATCTTTGAGGAGCCTTTTTGAATTAATTCGGCTATAGACAATGTTGTCTTTGTATGCCATTGTTTTTCCGAAAACTTCATTTTTCCAGCTTTTTTTTTGGTATATAGTATTGGGGAATTTTTCGTTGGCTCCTATAAGTAAATTAAGGGAAGATTTAACTAATGTTTTCGTTTGAACCGACAAATTATCGCATCTCAGTAGGTAATTTCAGTGCAGTGTTTGAAGGAAATAATGACAATGTTGGCAAAAAAAGTATCCTTTACTTTCATGAGGAATTATTTAAATGAGACATTTCTGTGCAGAGAAACAATGAG
Organism: Stomatorhinus ivindoensis; assembly: GCA_019775895.2. Lineage (NCBI taxonomy): Eukaryota > Metazoa > Chordata > Actinopteri > Osteoglossiformes > Mormyridae > Stomatorhinus > Stomatorhinus ivindoensis. The sequence continues at coordinate 88,404 of JABFEB020000059.1, forward strand.
TTGAAGAATTTTGGGCCAGTTTTTACACTATCCTACTGTCATCCAGTCCCTGTTATAAACAGTAAAAATGCCAGATTTTGCATATATTACTATCTTCTTATGTGTTTAACTTTTTTAGGCTACATACACCGGGATCCCTGCATCCACGAAGCCCCCTGACTGATCAATCTGTCCTTTCACAGTGCCCTCCCATTCCATGCTGCGTACGCACGGCTTCTCGATACCTCTAATTGATGCCCCCTGACATTCCACACGAAGCCCCCTTTGCACCAGGACCTCCAAGCAGGAGAAGGAAGAACTTCCTTCCAGGCCTGGAATTACAGAAAGCAGGACACAGTGGATAATGTGATAAAAAGGAAGACTTGGACAGATCAGAGAGACGAATGAGAGGGGAGACCACGCCCACCAACCAATGATCGAGAAGGAAGACCACGCCCACTGGCCAATGATCGAGATGGAGGACCACGCCCACTGGCCAATGATTGAGAGGGCTTCACTTTGAGGCGGGGACTTGAATCTAATGAGGGACATTTTTCAACAGGCGGATCACAGGACAGTGTACTGGTCTACATTCACAGATTGGTAATAGATTACTTACCCAAGCTGGCCGTGATGTGTGACAGCCATATGAGGACAGCAAAATGTTCTCAAAGGACATTAACGTTGTCACGGTACAGGGCCAGCAGATCACACGGGATTCTGAAGTGCGGGGGAAGCAAGGGTTTATTGATAGCGACCAGACGGGGGCGCTGGGGAGCTTTCCCCTCAGGGGGTAGACGGGTGAACGGACGTGTAGAGCGGCGCGCAGAAGGCTTGGTCGCGGGGCACAGGCGACGGTTTTTACCGGGAGAGTCAGTCCTAAAAGAAATACACGGACGGGTTACAGAAGGGCTGGGTGACGCGGGAGGCCGGGAACACTGGGAACACTGGGAAGACGGGTTCAGGTCGGGCGCGGGGTCTGGGGAAGGAATGAACAAAGGTTAGATTACAACGAATGTGAGACAGACAGGATCGGGTAGCAGGGGAACACGCTAGATGCAGAGAACGCTCAGTACGGCACGTAAACATTGGCTCAATTCTTCGCACTGGGTTCAGGTCGTGTCTGTGCTTATAACCCCATCGCTAATTAGGCTGGACGTGTGGCAGCCGGGAGGGGTGCGCCCCTAGTGGGCGTGCAAACATGTCCATTTTTCATCACCAAACACGCACAAATGAGTGACAAACATGCCAAGATAAATATCATTAAGTATAGCCAATATGTTCTTCATATTACCAAACGTAACGTCTGCTGTATTCGTTAGTCTTTCCAACATCTATAACGTCAATGGATGAAACATGGAATTCACTTAAATATCCATCCATCCATCCATCCATCCGTCTCCTAATTGCTTATCCTCTGACCTGAGGCCTTTCCCATGCAGCAGAGGGCAGTAGGCAGGGGTACCTGGACAGGATGCTGGTCCATTTCAGGGCACACACACACGCACGCACACAATCACAAGCCATAAGCAAATCAGATCATCTCACTATATGTCTCTGAACGGCGGGAGGAGCACAAAGCAGCACAGGGGGATTATGCTGATTCCACATACATGGGGTGTTGGCAGCCATTGTAGTTAACAATACATTGTCAAAGAACATCTGGCTTTGAATCCAATCAACACTGTATAATAACTGAATGGAATTCATTTAAATATCTGTTTTTAATTGAATATGTCAATTTACTGTATGTATATCCTTTTAGGTCTACAGAAAAAAGAAATATCAGCTCTATTTATGATAAATAGTCCAGGTAGAAAAGCAATTATCTCCGGTTTTCATTTACATTGGTTACAGACATCGTTCAAATATTATTCGCAGTAATTGCTTTTAAAGGCACGTATCAGTGCCTGTGTGACTCTTGCGGCTCTCGTGCGGTGCTACACTCCCACGGAGCTCCGCCTCCGCCGTTCGCCGCTGTCTGCGCCGGAGCTTCGTGCACAATCAGAGCCTAAACGAGAGGAGGATAATTAGCACCGTGATTAGCCGATCAATCCTGAGCGTAGCCCGCAATGGGCTCCGACCCCATCCTGTTATGCATGGGGTTACAGAGCCAAGGTGAGTTCAGGCCGACTCTGATTCCTTCCCCATATGGGGAGGGGGGCTCTGACTTATATTCAAGCCATGCCAAGCAGACCTCCTGCCCCCCCACCCCCGCACCTGCGTCTGTCTTCAGGTCCCTGGAGCCCCAGGCAGCGTCTGTCAGGCCTCTCCGCCACTTGGGGGGGCATGTGGTGTGGCGTTAATGTGGTGAGACTTAGGCTGGGGGGCAGTCCATGTTCTCTCAGTGCACGCATACATGTATACATACATCAATCCATCCATCCATCCATCCATAAATATATACATACACGAGTTCTCCAACATTCCTCTGCATTGGCATTGCCTTTCGCATTTCAAGCTTTTATTGTTCCATTTGAACACTGGAAAAAGACAGGACAGTGACAAAAAACAATACAATACAGGAATTTTAGGAATACAATTCACCGCCCCCGATATTAAAATGACTGAGTTATTAGGAATGGCCGCTCTCTCTCTCACTTGCCCTCAGTAGCATGTCCGCACAGACGCATCTGAAAAATGAATCCGTACAGAATCCATCTCAGACTTCAAAATTCACCGTGCGCTTAAAAGTGAGATTAAGCTCTGAAGATCATTCTGGAAGCCTTCTGGCATCCCATGGTCTGTTTCCGTGGAGGAGAGGCTTTTGTGGCCGTGGTGTGGCGTCGGCGATGAGGGCAGGCGGGGATCCAGTGGGGTGTCACCACCAACCTGTTGGGGCCGATGGTGAAGACCACCCTGTCCGACAGCGATCATTCATCTGGGGAAGAGCAGGGCGCAGAGGAGCAGCCATAGCTCTATGCTCAACAGCCAGAAGGAAAAGTCAATAAACGTTTTCAAGTCAAACAAAAAAGCTAAAAAGGAACAGTGGTGATTTCATGTTGAATACCGTTAGTATCATTACCGACAGGCCACGCTTGTGTCACTGTAATTTCAAGATGATTTTTTTCAACTCTTAAAATCTGCCTTTAAAATCCTGTTTGCTGTTAGGCTCTGAACGTTTCAGCCCCCCCGCTGTGTCATGTTGTTCCCATTTATCCTTTACCTCAGTGTCTCTCAGCCCAGTCCTTGGGGGCCCCCACGGTCTATGTTTTTGCTCCCGGCTCCCGACCTGGACTCCCTGGGGGCCCCCGAGGAGCAGATCGAGAAACGTCGCATTAACTAACGGTTACCTCAGTACCTGCTGCTGCCGTGACCTGCAGCTTGGACTGAGAAGGTAGGTCTGCGTGCTGTACATGTCCGGTCAAAGCACCGATCTGCACCCAATTATCCAGCCCAAGCCTGCAAATATTTGGACATGTCTCCGCTTATTTCCCTGCCTTATCTCCAAGGCATCAATTCCTGAAACTGATGTTTACCAGGGCACTGTCAGAAGCTCTCCATCCCGGATGTCCATTTTGGACAGCTGACATGGTGACGTGTATGTATGTACTGAAAAAGTGCATCACTAATTGCCTCATTTTACATCTTTCTTTAAAGAAGATGCTTCGGATGAAAAATAAGTAAATCACAAATGTAAATTCCCACCAACATGCATTGAGATTGAGGGGCTCACATTATTTCTGTGACTCCATGATGCATCCACACACCCTGTTTGGGGTTTGTTTGCTGCGATGCAGTGGCACTGGTACCCCCATGCAGGGACTTCTTCCTTGTTGAAGGACAGAGCCATTTTGGACCTTTTCTCCTTTCTGTCAAAGAGTGAAGGACAAGCTGTGAAGGATGGCCTGTGAAGGACAGGCTGTCAAATATGGGCTTCGAAGGACAGGCTGTGAAGGATTGGCTGTGAAGGATAGGCTGTGAAGTACGGGCTGCGAAGGACAGGCTGTGGAAGATGGGCTGTGAAGGACAGGCTGTGAAGGATGGACTGTGAAGGACAGGCCATGAAGGGCAGGCTGTGAAGGATGGACTGTGAAGGACAGTCCATGAAGGGCAGGCTGTGAAGGATGGACTGTGAAGGACAAGCCATGAAGGGCAGGCTGTGAAGAACATGCTATGAAGGATTGTCTATGATGGACAGGCCATGAAAGACGGGCCGTGAAGGATTGGCTGTAAAGGATGGGCTACCCCGCCTGTAGATTTGTATTACAAAGGGGAAGACCTGCATCACTATTAGCCAGGAGCCATCCAAAGAGACTGGCCGATTAGACCACTGAAAATGAAGTTGCACCTTGGGGGG
>JABFEB020000059.1:94979-118739 GCA_019775895.2 Stomatorhinus ivindoensis
CCCCCCCCCCCCCCCCCCCCCCCCCCAAGGGCACTTGTGCCGATGCCAAGACACGTTTTCTAGCGTCTGAGTGCAAAAGCATGAAGTGTGTCTCATTTCTGCTTCTCAGAGTACCTGTCGCAGAATCTCGTTGATCTTTCCTGCTTCAGCTCGGAAGCTCTGTTTGATATGTGCCCCTGGGTGTTGCATATATTACATACAGTTAACATTTATCACTAGACAACCATGCACACAGAGACAAATAGAAGTATAAAAATATATGACAAAGAAAATCGAATGAGCTATGAAGCTCAGCTATAACGCACTATGGATACCATCGTAATGCAGTGCAAAGCTTCCTTACTGCTCATACTGATCATTATAATGCATTCATAATGCATGAAATACATAGCTGTAATGTGTTATGCCTTTTGATAAATATTCATAGCCATGTTTATAATGCTTTATGAATGCATTATTATTTGTTATGAACGTGTTTATAAATTACTAAAACATGGCCTTAAGTAAAGTGTTAGCGAAAATTGTACAGCCGCCATTAGCAATTATGGTTCATTTGTTTCATGTTTTTAAAATTTCAGGGATTTCCAGGATTATCACTGTATAAATGTCTTTTTGTTGCTGTTTATAGAGTGATTGGGAATTTGTTGCTGTGAGAAAAAAAGCCAATAATCATTGCTTTGGTTAATAATATTTTACCCCTAAAAATGTAAAATTTCAAAGATTTTTATGGTAAGGTGGCTGCTACATAAATGAGTCATATAGACATATTTTGATAAATGTTCCATATAGTATGCAGTAGACATAGTAATTCTTTAAGCTGACATTCCAATGAGTTATCCATGAGTTAATCAGAATTTCATGTGTCTAAAGACTACAATTCATAATCATGATTAATAATCTTCGAAATCATCCAAATTTAGGTGACAGCCGTACTCCTCTCTATGGGAGCCGGAGCAGTTTGCGCCTTTTGCAAGATGGCTATCAGAGATCGCCATGGCGACACTTTGGTTAGGTGCTGGGATGGTATGTGTTCTCCCAGAAGGCTGAATGTCAAGCTTCTGAACGCTGGCGTGAGTCATCATGACTCAATGAGAAAACAATGAAGGTATAAAGGTATTTTGCCACTTGACGACAGTTAGTTGTGTAAAAAATGCTCAAGAATGTAAAGAAACATATAGTTCAGGCTTGCTTAGTATTTGAGTCATTATTACATTTAAAGCACTCCCTGAAAATTCCTACCTCAAGTGCTATCAAAGGTCAAATCGTCAACAGCTATAAGTCTTGCACAAGTTGCCAACATGCACAAGTTACTCAAGGCAATGAAGTTAAGTATACGGCTTAATTAAATGTTTTTAAATTTGCCTGACGTAGTGCTTCAGCGTGGGCGCTTTTCCGACCGTCGACGGCATTTTAAATCAATTACGCTGAACCGCGCTACCGCCGCTGCCAAATGCCGCTGTGTAGGCGCCCAGAGCGATATGACAACATGCACACTTGATCGGCATGCTACATTAATTTCTAGACAGTGTCATAAATACTACTGCTTCACATATGTCACAAATTGCTGGAACGAGGCCGTGCACAGCCGTTCAGCTGTACATTATTTTGCCAAGCAGCTACAATATTGATAAGCACTGGATCACCAGAGCCCACCTGTAAAATGCTGTACTAAATTATAGAGAGTAAGTCTTAGATGGAAGACCTTTAAAGGAAGGCAAATTGGGAATTGGTATCAGTACCTGAGATGCAACATTGGTCATACCTTTTCGCCCAAATTTTAACACATTTTGGTTATTAAATGTCTCACAGATCAATGGAACATGATTCTAGTAAGGTGAATTAAACTCAAGAACGCTATGCCCTGCCAACCTTGTTTCATCACACAGTGCTGCTTTTTCAGCTAATAAATAACAGGACCCTATAACAGCCATTTTTAGACTAGCTTAGCTTGGTAACCATGTGAGTTTGTCCTTTTTTATTTCTGTTACCCCATCTAAGTGGCACAAATTTACACTTGATCATGTGAGATGGGCAGCATTAGCACATGCCTATGCAGACATTTTGAAATAAAACAGGGTATGTGACAGGTGGGTGACACATACCTGCACACACACAAGTGGCACCCAGACGTTTATTTCAAACACGTTTCACGCCAGAGTGTTTCAGTAAGGCTGATCTCATCAATGGTCCACTTCCTGACATTCAGCAATAGCCATCTTACAGTATTATTTTTACAAACAAGGATGAAGTTCGATTTCCAGGCTTTTTTCTCAGTGTTGTTCAAAGGTCACTACTGAGAACATTATAGAGGAGTAAAATTATGCAGCAAATGGTGTTTTAAAACCTCTTTTGATAGTACATTTCCTCAAAGGAAAGAGTACAAAAGATAATGCATCTACTGTACTGAAGGTACTTGACTCTAGTTATTGACAGAAAATAACTTCTGCTTCAACAAAAGTATTCCAAGGGCTTGTTAGTTCACTTTCATGCATTATATTCCTATGTATAGCCTCTTGTTGTCAGGTTTGAAAATTTTTAATAGCCCTGGACTTGTTAACCTTAATTAGTAATGACTGGGCTTTCAAAGTGCATTATGAAAGGAATGGAAAGGTTATGAGGGTCAAACATTTCAAATATCCTTTGTCTGCAACTCAGTGTTAAACTGTAATTCTTCCAGACACTGCACTTAAGGAATTAAATGTTGGCTAAACGACCCAGCGTGATTTAGGAGTGGAAGCACACAGGATGTATACATGTTATCTGCCATTCCCCATTCCAGAAACTTCCCCATAAATGTAAGTGGCGTACATGTATATATATCAGATCTCTGGAAGCTGCCTTTTATAAATAAGGGTATCTTCTGGCAATTACGTGGTATATATGCTGCCTAGGTCATCTGCAGGCTGGTGGAGTGTGTGGTAATGCATTGGCAAGCTACATTATAGAAGATTTTAAAAGATGCTGCTACTTTTGGTGGTGTGCAAACCAACTTTAGCCGCAGTTCGGTGGGAAAAAAACCAATGTACATTTTTTTGAATTATAATTTGATGGATTTTTTGAGCTGTGTATAAAATTTTAACTAAAGGTATGGTACAATGCAACGAATTCTAGTTATAGATATCTATGCTTAACAAAGTATATATACATATTTTCATGTGAATTAAATTACGTTTTAAGGCATTGCATTTTACACTGGGTTTTGTATTTTTCCGTAATTGTAAGAACTGTCATTAGATGTTGGAATGGGATTTACATCATGCTGAAATCTGAGGAATATATTTTTCATTATAATGGTACAAATTTGGGGAAATTTGCATTAGCGGCAAAATGTAATGTTTTGCCATTTTCCAGAATAAGAAACAGAATAATCATCTATATGATAATGGTTTCCAGACACAGTAAACAGCATGAATATGATAATGACACAAATGGTGCACAGAGCTCTTATAATTTTAATATATAATTTATATTACACTATTTGCATAAAAATTAGGCAAAAGCGGTGTTACAGAAAGTTTTCATTTATTTGGAAAGAGAAGTTTTGGCCTGAAAAGTTCAGCTTTATAGTTTACGTAGAAAACCTAAATTTGTGGTACTTTGAAATCTTCAAATTGTATAGCAAGCAGACACCCTGACACAAATCCCATGATGCCTCAGTCCAGATTGGCTGATGGTTAAGCACTTTTAGGAGGAAGAACTACTGTTTCTAGCATTCCTGCAATTTTCAAGGTTTTTATTTAACAGTTAGATGAACAGATACAAAATGCTGCAAAACACAAGCACACTTTGAGTGGACAGCTAAACACAGTCTCTGCTATCAGACTGACATAAACGTTAACGAAAATTGAATAGCAGCTCGTCCACTGCGACTCGTGGAGTGGAGGAGGATTGAGATAACCACGTTCGTCACGGCGCATTTGCGAATGTACAACTTAGATTGGAGGTTTATCTGGAGAGGCAGGGAGAGTGATTTCCAAGTTACGCACACTCATGCAAATGCATCGCTATCGTTATTATTATTATTATTCCCGCCGCGTGCGGTCCCAATAATAATAATAATGATAATTTTAAAAAAGCCTTTTTCTTTGGGTTTAATTGTCACAGTCACACGCGAAAGCACCGCACATGTGCGGCAAAACGGGGCCGCTTTCGGTCACATTCGATCATGGGCTTCGCTGAGACAGATTGGGAGCCATAATGTGCTATTGAGCCTTACAATCCCCATCTGCTATGGTGAGCCAGCGGACTGAGGAAGGAACCAACGGCTAGCAGGATGATGGAGTATGTATTAAAAATAAAGCATACAGTGCGGTTGGAGTTCAGGCTATCAGCACTTAGACTTCCTCTCAACATTTTGCAGCTCTAGTAGTTCCAAGAAAGAACTCACCTATTTCTTGCTCTGATTGATTGTGGCCTATTTATAAAGAAAATATGACAGGGAATCTTGGGAAATTTGCAGAGGGCCTTGGTACATGTACTTTACTTGGGGGTGTATGTTGGCCAAATGTTATGTTTGGAAATGGTATGCTTCCGATCGTGGGCTGTCCATTTCTGTCATCTTAATTTTCTCTTCCCATCAGTCTGGTACAAGTAGATCTTGGGTTCATCTTCACAAAGAACGTTATTCCACAATTTCCTAGGCTTTTTAGGACGTTTTCTGGTAAAGTTAAATCTGGCCCTCCTATTCTTCAGTGTTATCAGTTTGCATCTAGAGGTAAACCCTCAGTATTCACCTTCATGAAGTGGTCTCCTGACAGTGATACGCCTACCTCCTGAAAAGTGCGCTCTGCCTGGCTAGATGTTGTGAAGTGGCGCTTCTTCACCAAGGAAAAAAATTCTGCGGTCAACCACACTAGTTGTATTCTGAGGTCTCCCAGGCCTTTGGGAATTGCGAAGCTCACTCATCTGTGCTGCCTGGAGACCCCAAATTTTCAAGGTATCCTGCCTACCCTGCTGCCTGCCATGTCTCCACCACCTGTGGCATCATTCCGGCCTGCTCTCCCTTCTGCCTGTGACGTCTTCTCTGAAAGCCCTGCTGCTGTACCACTGTTCGCCCTGCCATCTGAAGCAGCTCTAACACTTGCCTCTCATCAGCTCCTTGTCCCCTGCTTTGTGACTCAAATGTTAAGATTGGGACAATGTGAATTGGGACTTTGCCATCTTGATCGATTGACTTTCCCTGCCAGCCCCTGGAGGATGGGCTCCCCCTTTGAGTCTGGTTCCTCCCAAGGATTCCTCCTACTACGGACTTTTTTCCTTGCCACTGTCGCCTCTGGCTTACTCCCTGGGGGCTTTGGGCTGGGACGCTGTAAAGTGCTTTGAGACGATGTAATGTTGTGAAAATGCACTATACAAATTAAATTGAATTGAATTGAACCAGTACGTTCCTTCATTTCAGGAAGGTGCCGAATTGTTGATTTGGGCACTCCTCTGGTAACCCTAACCCTCTCTCTCTCCGATAGGTTTTGTTTTTCAGCCGAATGATGGCCTCCTTCACTTGCACTGACTCCTCTTCGGACCTCATGTTGAGTTCCACTTAATAGCCACCAAATGCAAATTCGGTGCTTGGAATCAGGAAAAATGGGGGAACTGGCCGCACCGGGCCGACAAACTGTGTCAGTTACATGTCCAATTACGTTTCAGCTTTTGAAAATGAAGGGACTCTGGGAAAAATAGCAGCAATTTCTGAAAGCTTAATGCAATACCTTTGTTAAACCCATTAAATATACTTCCATCTAATCCATAGTGAAGATATACAGAGAGCAGGCTACAAAAATTGCAAAAATGTCCAAATACCTATGAACCCAACTGTAGGTGCAGAAGTAACGTACTGCAAATAAGATTCACGCTGCCCTGTGATATCTCTCTGCACAAAAGCAAGTAACACTATAGCTATAGGTGATTATATATTAATACCTATTTACCCATATGTCTGTGATGATAATCTGTGCACGACAGAAGAGTACATCTGGTCTACTGTATGTAAGAATCCATCAAATACTGAAATACCAGACAAACCACACGAGGCAAAAAAATCAAATAAAGTCATTGCATTTTTGAAGATGAAATGAACCCGACTGGAAAGAGAAATGCAAAACACCAAGATCTATCAGTCATCTGCTCTGTCAGGGACCGGCTGCAACCTGGAAAACTGCAGTTGCAGTGTAGAGGTTGGATATGTTCACGCTGGAATGCTGGTAGTTTAAAATAATTAGAGTGGGGCCACTTTTACGGACTCTGAAGCCTGAGATACAGAAAATATGATACTGGCTGCAGGAGCTGATAAGACAAGGATCTCGGACGTAATTAGTGGCATTAGGTGTACAGGCGGTGGGATACAGCAAGACGGGAACTGGTCGGAGCTGCTGGGAACTGGTTTAAGAGTCACATGAGCAGGTTCTGTGCTATGCGACATTCCAGCAGTGGGATTATCGATAACCAGTAGAACAACACTGCAATAGTTCAGTGTTTGTTGGACATAGTGCTGAAGTGAAGTAAGCAAGCATATGCTAATCACTTATGTTAACAGATATTCAAAAAATATCTTTATGTATGTGTAAATTATGTAAATACTGTAAGGAGCACAATTTGTAGAAATATACCACATAAAATAAAAAATAGTTCAAATTATGAGTATATAAATTATTTACGTTTTACAGTTATTAAATAATTTGCTTTTCTGATCCTGCTGTGTTTTAAATATAAAAAGACAATTTGACTCATTTCTGTGCCAAGAACCAACACAAGTGTCGGATTCCACACTTTAAACACCTGGACTTCACAGGACAGCTGCCTAAGTGCCCAGGTTTTACACGGCAAGTGCTGTTTGGTCCTTAATGTTGAATTATGATACTTTTTCCACCTTCCATCTACTTATCCAGTGCTCACTGTGAGCCTGTGGTATCTAACAGGAAGAACAGCGCATAAGATAAGTGAACTTCCTGTATTTGGCCCCACCCAATCACAGGGCACAAGGCAGGGGAGCTTCCTGGATGGGGTATCACCCAATCACAGGGGATGTTCTATGAATGCATTATGAAGGCGCACAGAATGTTCTACAAATGCATTATGAAGGTGCACAGAATGTTCTACAAATGCATTATGAAGGTGCACAGAATGTTCTATGAATGCATTGCGATGATGCACTGAATGTTCTGTGAATGCATAATGAATGTAACATGAAGGTGCAGTCAATGTAATGTGTTACCCAACATCGTATTAGTGCTCTGATATCCAAATAAGGAAAATACTCAGACATCAGATGTTAAAATATGAATGACGGCTTTTGCAAAAAACAGCTATCTTATAAATATGTGTAAAAAGAAGGGGTGAGACTGGTTACCGTATTACTGTTTTTTTGTCTTTACAGAATGCAGAGGTGCAGATACATACTGATAACTGATTTATGCCTGCGTTTAGCATTTAGATTGTGGTTTGAAGGCTCCCGCTGAAGGGTCCCATGCACACACGGAAGGAATGGTTTCTCCTTTGATCAGTCTGGAGTCGACCGTCCAAATCATCAAACAAGTTAAACGTAGCTTGTGTCACTTGGCATGTTTGTGTGTGATGCATAGATGCCAGAAGATATAATCACCATGTGTAGATGAAAGAGATATCTGATTTAGATAGACAACCCAAGGGTGTGGCTTCAGCTTTCAGGATCAAGGTTGCTGTCATGACAAGCGATGGCTTTGCTAAATTGCACTTGGATGAAGTAAACTGTTTTTTTGGAATTCCGTGCACTTGCCAGAGATCTGGTGTTATCTTGATAAAGCCTGAAAGAAATGAGCGAGGAAGATAACGTAATCTTTTCCGTGAATTAATAGGAGCCGGTTTCACCCTGCCGCCTCAACACCAATCCCATATATAAATTACAGTATTTCACATAGTCTGGTTTGTATTCAAATGACAGTTGCCGGTCCATTGCGCAAAAACTGAAAAATAAATTCTGATGGAACATGTCACCTCAGTTAATCCATATGGTACCTGGTTATTTACAATATTTTACTATAACAGATATTGCTAATCTGTTGCTTTTTTGTTATCATTTTGCAGACACTTTTGTCCAAAGTGATGTACCATTAAAGATCATTAAAGCAGTGTTTCTCAATCTACTTCCTGGGGACCTCAACACAGCCCACATTTTTGCTCCCTCCCAGCTCCATGCCAGCTCCCAGTGGACCGGGTTGAGAAACACTGCCCTATAGTAATTAAGAATTAAGGGCCTTACTCAAATGCCTAACGGCAATATGATTAGTCTTGTGGGATTGGAACCCACAACCATCCAGACATGGATCCCTATCCTATTGAGCTACAAATGAACCCATGCATGCAAATGGTTTAGAATCTTGGTAAAAATGCAGAAGCTGGGCCTTTGGGTGTTCTACACAGACCTGTAAAGCATTGCTTTGTGACATCTAGTACATTCCTGTCTTTTGTGGGCTTATCTGGTCTTCTGTGATGGTTCATGACAAGGCATCAATCAAACCACATAAGCTATAGATTCATCTCCTGCCCAAACTGCATATACCATGCAGACTGACACATTTCACAGGAGATGAACGTGCAAACAGAACGTTTGTTAATCGCTATTTCGTCATCGCCCCGAAAGTTAATTTTGCTGGCTTAGTGAATATCGTTACTTGCTTGGGAACAACGTGAACATCAAATATCCTGTAATTGTCCCTTTCACTTATCCCCCACACCTCAGGTGACAACTGGTCCCTCTACACCGGCTTCAAAGAGGTTTTAGTTGATGATAAGACACAACAAATGAAATCCTCATATTTACAAAAAAACAAGGAACATGCAGGAATGCTGAATCCAATTGTAAGAGGATTAAATGCAAAACGTTTTCTAGGACCCTGACAGGGTTGAGGACTCATAAATTTAATTGTCATTATTTCATCCTGAGCTGTCACACAAGGAATCCTTTATGTGTGACCTCAAGAAAAGCTAAGTGAGAGACTCGGGCCTCAATGAAACACCAAAATATTTTCAACTTTAGATATCTGTGGTGTAAGATCCTCTAGGTCGATTTCACGATCACTGAAAAAGATCTGCATAACATAAGCGTGTTGAACAATGTTTGACATTTATTGCTATTAAACACATATGATAAACAAGGTACTTGTAGAAGGCATTTGTGTGGGAATATATCGATTAATTGGTCTTAAGTTGCTTTGTTTAGAAGTTGAGAAGCTTGAAAGCTGCTGTAGATTGTCATGTAATAACTGTTTACTCTATGATCATTTATAATTGGCTGTACGTATGCTTTTTAAAACAATGCTCTGTTCTTTGCCATTTAACTAGCACAACTAGAACGGTTTCCATTGTTCTACAACAAAATGTTATGTTCAAATCTTTAGATGTATTGATTAATGCTTTAGATATGTATTAATTCAAGGCAAAACTGAATTGTCTGTATTTCAGTAAGAATGCAGTTGAATAACCATACAGACAAATTTCCAAGAGAAAGGGATTGTTCTATTTCTTTGTCCAATAAATTATTTTCTTACGCTCTATGATGGAATCACACAAAGCTAAACCTGATCAGGAAAGCAAAAATTCGTAAAGTTTAACTTGCTCTTTTGGGTCACCTCTGAAATGAAGAAATCGTACACTGTCCTACAAAACAAGAATGGAGGATTTTATTTCTACGGGGGTGGGCGTTACTCGGTTTCCCGCCTGCACAGGTGACCTCCTTTCTGTACGCGCGCACTCATGCGTGTTCCCGGGAAAAGACGAAAGATGGGAGAGGCTGGCTGCCCGGAAGGAAGGTCCGCGAGGCGATGTGTCACGTGACATGTCCTGCTTTGTGCCGAGCGGCCAGGCGCTTTGGAAAGGAGGACCGGCGGACCCCCTGCTTTACGAGAAATACACTCGGCGCCTTTCTCTCGTGACGCCACTTTATTACAAATTGCTTTTTTATTTCGATGCACACGGAGAAAATTAACCTCTCTTCCTGCCCGCCCGACGGTGAAAGTTGGGAATAAACCGCGAGTGCAGATTTAAGAGCAGGGCTCCATTTCTCGTGTTTGAGAACTTTGAGGGACTTTGCTTAAGAAGAGCTGAAGGAGCAGATGGTACTTTCGTCACCTGAGGGCAGCGCGCGTGTGGGTTCAGCGGGGACACGCGGGTGACGTAACTCACATCCCTGCGCATGATCCTCCATGGGTGCAATTAGCTTTATAAAAGCTACGTGTAAGAGAACAATAAACGTTAAATGCGGAGTAAGTGGCGCATTAATTCATATGGAAACTGCTGTTTTATTTAATAAATGGACAGTACATTAATGGAACTTGATTTATCCTGCTGTTTACATTGGTTTTTAACTGATTTCATTAGCATATCATATATTGCAATATTAATACTACATATAAAGAACCTCATGAACAAGCTGCCGCACTTAAATTAACTTTTAATTTATTATAGAAAAGGTGCCATAAGCAAAGAATTTCTAGACGGATCATGAATTATAAAAGTCAGGAAATGAGCAGAATATTTGCTAATTTTAGGCTGTTGTCGAAGGCGGCGTAGTGATGCTCTTTGAAATTTTCTGAATCTGTAGAAGAGAGATGTGATGAAGGTCACACGAGGGATGTCACGCGACTGCCACTTCACGTTTACTGACTACTTAGTTCAGCTACATGTTATGGCGACATGCAAAATTATACATTAGTTAGTCAAGAATGTAAGGTATAGACAGGAAATACAGAGTAAATGACTGTGATTGATATTATACAAGATCATGCAAATTCACAAATATTTCCTCCCCGCAGTCCGTACATCAGCATGTCCCATGCAGGACGAGCAAGGGTGACAAAAACTGAGCCAAAATGACACATCTGCTGTCTTCAAAGCCCACAGACGGCCTGCTTTTCCAGTACAGACTGACAGGTCTATAGCACAATGAGCTTATCTGGCAGCTGCCGATAACTGTTGGGGGGGGGACGCGATCTCTGAGAACATTCCTGAATCCCATTCGGAATGTGGCCCTGGGCTTTTTTGTATTATCTATCATTTGATATAGTGTGAAGATCAATCCTTTGCGCCGGAACACTAACTTTTTATGTTTATCCCTAGTATCTTAATAGGCTCCTTAATTAAATGAAGGGGGTTTGGAGCCTCTTATCTCTAATCAATCTTCTCTTCTTTGTTAATATCAGATTCCAGGATGCTAGAGGTTAGCAGTGAGATTTATTATGTGGAGGCAATTTTCCTGCTTTAACAGGAATTTTGAGGGCATTTATTTAATAAGGGAGTTTCTAGGACGTGATTTATGTTGCTGGGCTAATATTTAATCATGATGTGTCAAAAGGGACAGCCATTGTCCTCCACAAACAGCTACGCTTGTGATGATGCTATCTTCTGTCCACACCCCCCAGTTCTGTAAGTGGTCTGCACCTCTGCTGTTTGAAATTCATTTACAGACACACAGAATCTGCCGCCTCAGGTAATGATATGCACATATATGGATTTTCAACAGTCAGTTACCAAATTAAGGTTTCAGTCCGTCATATGGCACGCACACAACTGCACGCTATGGATACTATAGCGGCATCTAGTTTTATTTGTGCGTGTTTCTTTGTGCCTGTGATCAGAAGGTTGCTAGTTCAAATCCCTGACTTGACAGAGTGACGTCACCATTGGGCCTTTGATTACTGCTGTTAGCCATCATGGCTCCAGAGCCGGTCTGACCCAGCTTTCAGTTGTGTGATGCCTTGGATAAAAGGATTTGTCAAATAAATAGTAACTGCATGCCTTTGGACTGTGGGGTCGAGGTTTGAAACATAGTGAGGTCCGGGACCCGGGGGTGGGGGGTGGGTCTCGTCAATCACATTATTAATATCGTCCCCAACATAAACTGTTAAAGTACTCAGTCATGTGAAATCTTACTTAGCCTATATTCTAGTGTATATTTAGTTTGTAGTTTGACCTTTTAGCTTTTAAAAAAATTACAGAGGTCCGGACCTCGGTGACGTGACGTCATAGCTATATTTATAAACTACAGCCCTGGGGGAAACCAATGTAATATGACGTGACGTGACGTCATAACGTGACGTCATAACTATATATATAAACTACAGCCCTGGGGGAAACCAATGTAATATGGAGAGAATGCATATGTGCACACACACACACACACACACACACACACACACACGTCATAGCTATATTTATAAACTACAGCCCTTGGGGAAACCAATGTAATATGACGTGACGTGACGTCATAACGTGACGTCATAACTATATATATAAACTACAACCCTGGGGGAAACCAATGTAATATGGAGAGAATGCATACGTGCACACACACACACACACACACACACACACACACACCCCAAAGGTGTGAGACAATGCTGCTGTCCACCGACCCATTAATAAAGAACCATTAGAAGATTACTGGTAAATGCAACTGCGAGGCTGACGATGAAAAATATAAATTCTTTCAGAGTCTAAACGCTCGCTGTAGTCAGCTATTTATTCAATATATTCCTTCATGATGAAAAGATGAATAATATAACGAGAGGAAACATTTAATGGATGTTGCTCAGATTTCAGATGAAAGGAATTAGCACACGACGCTTCGTTAATGCCTCCATGCTGTGCATGAAAAACTTTCCCAGTTCACAGATGTTAGTTTATAGTACATACAAAACACTGTCTTGTTTTTAATAATTGATTTAGATCTATATTGTTCAGGTCAGCCACACTGCAGAGCTGTTCAGAATTTGTTTGCAGGCTGGTATCATTTGCAGACCCCACAGATCTGTCAGAAATTCCTTTATATCGACAACTCACATGGTCATAAGGGTAACAAGCCAGTCAGACTTTATTCAAAGTCTTGCATGTTCCTCAAGGTAACTTTTTATATGACCTAAATATTCATCTCTTTCATTTACTAATGTAGGAAGTAGCTCTTCCGTTTCCTTTCAAACTTCGACAAGAAGTCAGTAATGAAAGGGGCTTTTATAAATGCAGGATGGTAAGTTATACAATCACATTTGGATCAAGGTTTTAGCAGAAGGAAGTTAGTTGCTTGTGTTGCTTACGGGTTCATGTTAACATATAAAATGGATTTAAAATCTTCTCCGCTGGTCTTGTCTGGATGAGGTTTCAGACACTCCTTGCTGACTGAAGATGCTGAGTTATGCAAGTGATACTGACCTTGGTGGTGTGATCTGGGCATAACTGAATCAGACATACTTTTCTAATTTCTATGTGATGTATATCTTAGGTGAAGACTGGATCTTTACAGTAGCAGATGTTGCTCATGTTTATATGAAGAATGGGGATATATTTTCAATATTTTCTTATATTTCAAAGGTCAGGATACATAGATGTCCTAAATTGTGAGAAATAATGGGTAACAGCCCTGGTGCAAAAGAATCCATTTCTGTATCTTAAATTAGATTCAGAGGTACATTTACCTACAGCAGGGGTACAACTGGCAGACCCTTGAGGGAACAGCCCCGGTGACAAGTAATTGTACCCTCAAAGGTACAAACTGGTGCTTTGTTTCTGACATTGAACAGCCTGGGAATTAACTGGGAATGATGCAATTCAGCTGAAGAATTTTAAAACTGGCAAAGATATCACACCTCTTAAGTGTCATCTGAAAAAAAGCTCAACAGAATCAATTTTATCTGAAGGATAGGATGAGGAAATAATGCAGTTCTCTCTGGAACATGTTTAAACGAACGCAGCTCAATAACTTTAGGGAGAGACGATGTTATGTAACAAGCTGGGGTGTAAGGAGATGTTCTGACAGGAAATGATGTCGTGCTGAGCAGGACACTGCAGTTCGGATGGCGTGTGTTCTGGGAGCCTCGTTTCCAGTGGCTCTCTAAGAAAGCAGACACTCCGCTGTTGTTTTTACAGTCGACTTGCCATATGGACTCACGGGTTTCGGATGACGTGTCACAAACTGCGCGTGGCAAACTGTCGATTGTTCAGCAGGGACAAATGGTCAGCAAAAGCCAAGTGTGACGGAGATGACCCAAACAAATGGTAACTCATGGCCTGTCCCAGAGCGTAGTCGCTGAAGCTGTTTGTTAGAAGTTAGAGCGGCGGGTGGATGGCAGTGTTTGTGAGTCACGAAAAAATAAAATTCACAGCTGCTACATGGATAGGACAGATGCACGGGATTAAAAAAATCAGCAGTTTTGTAAGGGACAAGAACAGTTTTGGTTTGATTAAAACATGTATCACACTTACACAACTTAAAACAAACAACTGTTATCTAGCAGAGCCCTCTTAAGACAACACCCCCCCCCCACCAGAAGAATTAAACAAATTGTCAAATGGTCGAATCTGATGCAAATGAATTTATCACATGCTAAAATAGTTTCCTTAAAGCTTCTTTGTGACCTTTACAGATGCATTTTTCAAATAAACAGGGAATAAATATGGAAATTTCTGAGGCTGGTCTATCAGAAGGACATGTCCTGGCATGGACACGATCGCGGTCAGACTCAGCCCTAGCGTGCACGGTGAGCCATCCGCCAAACAAACGCCATTTCAGCGATGGCCAGGGCACTGTCACTGAAAAATGCCTCGCAACCGCTGCCAAGTGTAAATATGGAGTACAGGCACATTTTACACGAGGGGGTTGGGTGTTAAGGCACTTAAATTCAGAGGGATGCCTGCTAATAGAGAAGAGAGTGCGAAGCGGGACAGGGACATGAGCATAGATAATGCATCCAGAGGGAGAGGGAGGAGGCAAATGCATTATAGAGGAGCGTTTCGCTGATCTATGATTAACTCAGAGCTACGCAAAGTGGAAAGAAATTCTTCTTTTTTGTTAACGAGGAGGAATCGTTTTTCCCTTCTTAATAATGAGAGGGTGCCCCCCCCCCCAGTCTGGCCCCTGCTATTATGGAGACGACTCTGAGTCTTAACGTTTTGAATTTCCAGTTGCCTTTTGTTGGGGTGCTAGTCGCAGAGGATAAACACGCCAGCGCCGTTAACTGGGGCACCTTTCTGAAATGTATTCATCTGATACATGCGTCTGATACATTAAGGGAAAAAAGAGAAGCCTTTCCTGCCGGGTTTTCTTTGTGCTAGTCAGCATTTGAGACTTCAGGACGTCTCCTGCAGTCCACTGTGATTACGGTCTTCACATTAGTTTGCGAATAAAAAAGAATTGATGTTTTTATGAAATAGGAGTGATGAAGAGAAGCAGAGTTTAGTTCGACCAAAACCCATGCAGTTTTATCACTGAATCCACTCAGCATCTTCTGCTGAATGATCCCACTAAGGTCCGGCAAGAGAACGTCACCAAAATGAAGAAGTCAGTTGCCACCTTAGGGGATTATTTTGATGGACTGCTGGCTTGGTATCAACATCTATGCCTGGAATCAGATGAACCTGTCAGAAGATGCGAGGTTTTGTACATACGGTCGATATATTTCCCGTGATCCTCATTTCCGAGCCTAAACAAGAGAACGGTACTTACTCACTGTGTTGCACAGGATAACATAACACGCTCGCCACCCAACACCTTAGTAACCTCCTAACGGTAACGTATATGTAGCAAATTGCTGCGGATAAACTTCTCAGCTATATAAATAAATGAATGTTGCGTGGGGACAGATAAGGAACAAAAGCCAGCACTCCACCTAGCGCCTTTCAGTCCGAGCAGGAGAGCTCTGGTTCCCTTAGACCAGGGGTGTCAAACTCCAGTCCTGGGGGGCCGGAGCCCTGTGTAGCTTACTTCTTTCCCTGTTCCACCACAAATGATTCAGCTCAAGAGCTGTGTGGTAATTAGCACAAGGAGTTGAATCAGGTGTGTTAAATGAGGGGAAACCCAAAGATGTGCGGGGCTCCGGCCCCCCAGGACTGGAGTTTGACACCCGTACCTTAGACCACTGTTTCAAAATCCAGTCTTCGGGGACCTGCAGACGGCCCACATTTCTGCACCCCCCCCAGCTCCCTCTGTGTAGACTGTCTGGCAGGGAGCTGGGAGGGAGCAAAAATGTGGACCGGATGTGGGACCCTGAGGTCCAGACTGGGAAACACCGCAATAGAGGAGTGTGGGTCTCACAGGGCTTATGGCAGCCACAGAAAGATCCAGTGAAGAGGATTGAGTGCAGGGAGTCTGAGGGAAGCAGGGAGACCAGTGAGGCGGAAGGTCCTGGTACGATGTTGGCCTGCAGGCCTGCTAGAAGGGATGTGCAGCCCTCCAGGTGGGAAAGCAGTAGTGCATGAACTGGCAGTGGGCCGTGAACCGGCAGCAGGGTGGGCTGGAAGAGCTGGCCTGGATGTCAGGCATCAGCATGCGGAGGCCAGGGCTGTGACGACCTGCGGGGGGGGGGGGGGGGGGGAGAAAAAGATCCACGCTTTCCAGAAGGTTCCGGGAAGCCCTGCGGAGGGTTAATGTGATGATTTCTAGTGAGGTCATAAAGATCAGTGCTGGGGAGGAACTGACTGGGAGGGGTCATGCTAATAGCCCTGGGGAGGGCGAGATAGACAAACCACAAAATATAGCAGTATGTAAGAGTAACCTTATAGATATAAGGAGTAACCTTATAGACATTAGAAGTAACCAGGAGTAACCTTATAAATATTAGGAGTATCCTTATAGACATTAGAAGTAACTAGGAGTAACCTTATAGAAATTAGGAGTAACTATTTGATTATTTAATTATGTCACCAGTATATGGAAAAAATATATAATGTGTCCGACACTTTCTTTTAAAGTACAAGAGACTGATGAAGTGGAAAATCAGCATCAGTAGATAGATTCTCCTATAATCTATCCTATAAGAGTTAATACATTGTATATCTATAATATACTTTTATGTGCATTGTGCTACAAAGTGTTGATGACCCAGGAATCAGCAGACATGACACAGACTGACTGCTACAGAATGATATTTAATTCATCTGTGTCACAACAAGCTAACTAGTTGAATTAGATTTTTTTAGGCATTATCTGATAAGAATAACTGCTGCCATAGTACGTTGTAAATCCCATCTGGTCCAATGTTTATTTTTTTAGCAGGATTAAATGTTTCAGGCTCGGATTGCATTATACTATATAGGGTTATATTATTTATTACAGTATTATATATAACAGTAAATATTATTAAAAACCCAAATATGCATTTTGCATTGTGTCTGGTAGGGTGTCACGGTCATTCACAGAAAGCATACAGCAAAACAGAGAACTGTACGATGGACGTTTCCTCTGCTGTGTGTTTGCAGGTGTTCTGATGATTCAAGAGTCAGTTGATCTTTATGGTCAGACCATTAAAATCCATGCGTATATCCGGGATGAAATATCGCATTATGGCGCTACATTTACACATTTACTGAACAATATACTACGACATACTAATGTGTAATACTGTACATATATTTGCACATTGACTAGACAATATACTTCACACACAACATTTACATAGTGACTAGACAAGGGGTGGCCAATATTATCCGCAAAGGGCCGGTGTGGGTGCAGGTTTTGGGGTAACCTGTAGGTCAGCTGTTCAAACCCAGGGGTGAGGACTCTTCAGCCAATCAGTCCTCTAATTAGTGGATAGCACTGAAAACTCACACAAACAATAGCCCTTTCTGGCCAATACAATATGCTACATGCAGTAAAAAAGGAGGGAAATGCCACCCCATTCCTATTACTCCAGAGATCAGCGGCGACGTACTTTACACCACCCCATCCGACGCTTGGCATTGCTCTTGGTGACGTGAGGCTTGCATGCAGCCGCTTGGCCATGGAAACCCATTCCATCAAGCTCCTGGTGCACGGTGTTTGTGCTGGGATTAATGCCAGAGGAAGTTTGGAACTCTGTAGTTATTGAGTCAGAGCAAAGACAACTTCTACGCACTATGCCTCTCAACACTCAGTAAGCCCACTGTCTTTCACTTTATATGGTCTGCCATTTCGTGGCTGTGTTTCTGTTTGTAAACTCTGTTTGTCCATTTTGCAATAACATCACTAACAGTTGGCCATGGAATATCTAACAGGGAAGAAATTTCAGAAGACGACTTATTACACAGGTGGCATCCTATGACAGCACCGCGCTTGAATTCACTGAGCTCTTCGGGACGATCCATTCTTTCACAAACATTTAAAAACCTGACTGCATAGCTAAGTTCCTTATTTTACGCATGTACCTGTGGCAATGGGTCTGAACGAGACACCGGAATTCAATGATCAAGAGGCACAATACTTTTGTCCATAAAGTGTAATAATAATAAAATTTTGCGTGTCACATCCCGGCTATTCTGCTACTTGGTCATGGGCAAGGTTCAAGGAAAGTTCAGCCTAAGATTTACATGTTTCTCTTTGCTGTCACAGTAGGTAAGATACTGGTCAAAAACAGCCTCCTTTGGTGTTCTGTGGCAGTCAGCGAAGTCCTGCGATTTTAAGGAATACTTATAAATGACTGCCGCTAACGAGTTCTCCCGAGATCATTAAAGCCCGGCTTTAGCCCGAGGCAGCACGCGCACTTTTTTCTTCGAAACTGTGCACTTTATCTATAATTTAGCAATCTTTCTTAAATTATTCAAGCAAATAGTGGGGGAGAAAAAATTATGAAGTTCACAAAATCAAACTCACAATTTATATAATATATATGTGCGTATTGTGTTTGTGTTCCCGCTTTAATCCCGACGATGTTGGGTTTTCATCCTGGATGTGCTGTTCCCAGGCAGGGGTTCGGCACGCCGACCCAAACGAAGCCTTTCATGTCTGCCGTAAATAAATGATCGGAACGGAGGAGGTTAACAGCGCTGAGAAACATCAGTCCGTTAGAAAGGTTACAGTACAATAACTCTGGGAACAAAGCCCATTAACACCAACAGTGCTATTCAAATGTACGCTTTTCACCACATAACAATGAGAGTAACATCAATCCAAAAAGGTCAAAGGGTTAATTAAAGACAAAGTAAGAATCTCAGAATCTTTACCGAACCATTCTTGTAAAACTCTCCATTTCTTAAAAGACATTGTTTTTGAAAATTTGGTACTCCTATGGAGTCACAGTTCTCTTCTTGTAATTTTGTAACAATATTGGTATTATCATCGATTTATGATATCTTTGTTATCAGGGAACATTAATAGTTCATCCATCCATCTCTCTGATGTCTGTGTTATTAAAATTGTGTGTGACGTAGGGGAGGACTGGGCAACTAATTCCCACTGCTTTCTTTAATTTTTTTTCCATTGTCATGGACACTAGCTAACCGCTAACTAGCTAACTGCTATTAGTCCTACGTTCTGGACAAATTCAAAACATATCAACTGACCTCCCTTCCATTATAGCGTATCAGGTATCTATCTTGGGCTAAAATATTGTGACATCATACATAGTCTCATTGTCAATAATTATGCCTTTAATGCAAATAGCATGCCAAGCTGGCAGCTGTGGCCTAATGGTTGGAGAAACGCTCATGTAGTTGAACGGTTGACGGTTTGAATCCCCAACCAGCGAAGTACCACTAAAGTTCCCTGGAACGTCATGATGTCACCCATGGATTAAATGCAGAGGACGCATTTTGTTGTGGTGTGTCAACAATGACAACTAATCACTTTCACTAATTCAGTTCAGTGTGTAGAATTTCTGAGCAAGGTGCATTTTTATCAAAAAATGGCACTACACTGATTATGACGACGCCAGCCGGTTCCTTGTGGACAGCGGGTGGCAAAGGATGTGTAGCTCGGAGGAAAGACTTCGAAGTTTACTGCTTTCTACCTTCGCTCTGTGCAGAGGCTGTTGTCTGAATACAAAATCTCGGCCATTAGGGCTAACTCTCCATGTCTATCTTTAAAGGAGATTCTCTTCTTGACTCCGCTGGCAGATGCAGCGTCTCCATCATTTTTTTTTATTTAGGACTTTGATGCTGCTACGAACATGAAAAGTGACGAGGATAAAGTGATGAAATGGAAATGAACAGGCCTGCTAACAAATCAGTGTTTAAGGGGGGGCAGCGCTGTCCTTAATTGCGTGCATTTCGTAAGACCGGCCTCCTGTGAATCTGCTGGCTTGTTAGCTAAAAAAATAAAAAGAATCACTTCACGGTGAGGAGCCAGAATGCAAATTTGAAAGCATGAAAATAATCAGTGCTCTTTGGGCCGGGCAGGCGGCGGCGACATTAATAAGTAATGTCTGCTTGTTTTCTTTGCACAGTTCCGGCTCGCGTGCGGCCCGTGGAAGTGACCGACTCTCTGATCCCCTTTGAGCGGGAATGACATCGGCTCAGCCTCATGGATGAGTTGCTTTTCCCTTCGTTATCTGTTCACGTCTTTCATTAGGGAAGCCCTGCTTCGTCTTGTGGAGATCCATCATTCCCATTCGTCTTGACTTGGGCAGATCAAGGTAGTCTTGCAAACAGACAGGGTAGAAACAGCCCATCCATGGTGGAATCCACCCACATATCTGGGCATAACCATAGTCCCAATTACGAAGAACAGGAGTTTCCTTAGTGTAATGGTTATTATGTTCACCTGAGATGTGAAATCTTGGTTCAAAACCAGTCACAGAGATCCAATGCCATTTCTGTGTCCTGTGTGTGTCTTGGTAGGTTGGGATTGTGTGCTTGTAATCAGAAGGTTGCTTGATCAAATCCTCTTGTTGACAGAACCCCTTCAGTGGCTCTTAACCCCAATTACTTGATGCCTTTAATAAAATACTAAAAAATAATTGCTTCTCTATGGGAATATCGACTCACGTAGCATATTACCTGGCTTTTAAGATGACTTATGATGTGTTTTTTTTTCAAATTATCAGCATAAAAGCAAACCCTTGACTAATACACTTTTCATCATTGGGGTTGATCTGGCAGCCTCACACGCGCAGCTGTATCTGTAGTAATTACAAAGTGCCGTGGCTTGTTAGCGAAATGCGGACCTTTGAATATTTTCGGTCTGCGGGCTCCGGAGAGCTCCTAGGGCTGTGAGCTCTTTTAAAGCCTATCTGCGCCATCGCTTCATTGCCATATAATTATTTTTCACACGTTGCAGCCTTGGCGCCGGCCGGAGCTGAAATGTATCTCCGTGTGTTTAAAAAGGTAGAAATAAAATCCTGTCACCTTCCCGCCGCCGGCGAAGTGTGGCGGGTGTGGCGACACCTTCCAGGACGGCCGGGGGCTCCTAAGCTATGGCTAATCGACACGTCTCCGGCTTTCTGACACACTCCGTCGCCGGCAGACCCTCGCGGCCCGTGATCAACGTGGACGTGCGAACGCACAGGTGTTGTCTTGTGGTCTAACCGGTGTGACCGGAGTCCCATTTTAAGAGTAATTCTTAGGAGGTCACAGAGGCTAGTTTATGACTCTCCAACACTATCCCGCGGCCTCCCATACTGAAGCAGATCTCACATCAGTGAGCTTTTTCATAGAAAATAAGGATAACCTTTATTACAATAAAATATTACTCTGCATGCATGTGAAAATTTTATTTTATCTTCGTATTATGATTTCTCCCCTCAACACTATACTGGAATAGTGCTTGGAGGGTGGATAGATGTGTTGTGATTTTACACATTGCATCAGAATTAAATTTACTTACAGTATACACTATATGGTCAAAAGTATGTGGGTAACTATTAATTAGAGGATTTGCCTAATTAAGCCAAACCCATTGTTGATATAGGTGTCACACAGTCACACAATCTCCTGTAACAAACTCTGGCAGCAGAATTGGCTGAACACAAGCGGTTATTGACCTACTTGTCACCATCTTTGGATGCAGTCTTTCCAAAAAGTGTGTTTGCCAAATTTCTGTGATGCTACAGCTGTCCTGGTCAGCCGCTGGTGAACATCTAGGGGAATCTTTGGTTTGAAGGTCACCCAAGCTCACAAAAAGCGACCAGATCCTCCAGCATCAGCACCCAAATTGAATGGCGGCAAGTCCCACCAGCAATGTGCCGAAACCTAATGGAAAGCTTTTCCTGAAGAGCAGAGGCCAAGATACCAACAAAGAGTGGGTCAGCTTCATATTAAAACCCTTGGTTTTGGAACAAGATGATGGACAAGTTGGTGTCTACATATTTTTTGCCATACAGTGTATAATTTTTGCACATTTGAGGATCTAAGTAAAATGACATGCGAATGCTGAGGTCCAGCCATTGAGAGTTCTCTCTGTTAATTAGTGATTGCTGTACGTGTTTTCCTTTCCTGAACTTTATAAGCAATTTTCATTTAGTGCGAGGACCTTAAATACAGCATAAAATTCCAAAATATTGCATGTCACAGATCTAGATTCAAATTATAGTATAAATACTAATATCATTACTGTGGTAATTAGTACAAATACATATATATTTTTGGATGTTATAGCCAGTCCCAATCCCACTGCCAGTGTGGTTAGACGTTCGCAGACCAGCTTTTCTGTGGTGTCGTGCTGCAGCCCTGGGGCAGTGGAAATGGCAGAACCGCTTCTGATCCGCGGAAAAGTCTGGCACTGGCACCGCATTGGTGGAAATGGAGTAAGTGATAGGAGAAAGGGACGGGGACGGGGTCACTAAGGAAACCAATCACAGAAGTGAACCAAGAATGACTTACGAGGGAGGGCCGTGGGCACGATGTTCCCTCTGGGGGGGGGGGGGGTGGCAGAATCACATGACACAAAGATGGTCAGAAAAGAGACCTCATCTGGGGATGGGCGTTTGGGAAAAAGACATGAATGGGGCCGTAAGGCCTCCAGCAGTGACACAGGGTCAGACATGAAGATCTGAGGGCATTTCCTGTGCTGACAGGAAGCTCAGTCAGAAACAGGTGAAATAAACGAGGCACCTGACTTCACCCCGTCACAGGATGCCCAGCCTCCACCGTCTGCGGTATTTCAGGCCAGTCCCTCAAATTTCAGACACGACTTGTCACCATTGAAACTCTAGTGGAAGTGCGGCATATTTTCCCATAATAACAATAATAGCTGGTTGTCCTCACAGTTCCAGCTGGCTCTTCCCTCGTCACATGACACTGGCCACATGTTCTGCAGGTTGCCAAATCACTTTCACTCCGCAAGCCAGTTGTTTATGCTGCCCGGAGCTCGCACACAGTAAACACGCCTAACATCCGGCGGAGGTTCGCTCAAGGCACCCATTCAGTCACCGGGCTTCTCTTACCGAAAGCGGATACGCTCCGAGGATTTGGTGGAGGCTTCCTGCTCCGTTTGTGCGCTGTATAAACCCTGACAATGGCGGACGGTGGGAAGGTCTCACGGTCGCCTGAGGCCAAGTTAAATAATCGTTGTTTGTGTTTCTGTGTCAGACACAATCCACTAGGACACAAAGAAAAAACAGGCGAAGATCCTCACGCTGTGACTTTTGAATATAGTTACGGTCGTCCAGTTTTTAATTACATCCCTGCTGTTATAATCTCAAATGCAGCATAAGTAAAGGACAGGAACAGCTTAGTAAGTACTTCTGTTTTCTTTTTAGCAGTGATACCCCCATCTTTGCTCAAAAAAGATGAGCATTTATTTTTCGGCAAGGTGCAATGAAATATTAAAAACAATAAGGTCTGACTCGCCCTCGGCTGAAAGCTTTTTCAGGTGTGTGTTGTTTTTCTGCTACAAACATGGCTGCCAATCAGAGTGACTGACACAGATCAGTGGGAGCATAAGAGACACAACCAGAGGCTTGTCTATCAGTTTGCTTCCTTCCTTCCATTTTCACAGCACACACACGCGCACACACACACACACACACACACGCAGATGTAGGGTAAACATATCCTTATGGGGACCGCTCATTCATTTCTCTCTGAAAAATGCTAATGCTAACTATGACAACC
>JABFEB020000059.1:140957-155759 GCA_019775895.2 Stomatorhinus ivindoensis
CTCGGCTGGCCCACCTGCGAGGGGCAGGCCACATCACCGCCCCCCCCCCCCCACACACCCCCACCCACACACACACACCCACCCCGGATCCAGAGCAGCTGGCCTGGGTGCCTGACTGAGTTTCTCTTTTCACCTCCAGGTCTTGGCTACGCTCCACAGATGACAAAGGTAGGAGGAAGATAGAATAGCAGTAATCTATGGATTTTTTTGTGTTGCTCTGATCCCATTAGCACACCTGAAATAATAGCTGCAGTGAAAGATTCTGCCTTTATTACCGCTGGCGAGGCTTTCAGCATGGAAAAATATGGCATTCTCAAGGTTTTTTTCTGAGGGACCACTCACAAGTCCAAACTGTATTAACAAGTTCTCAAATATAAATATATGTTGAACAATAATGAAACAAACATCGGATACAATTGCAAGTATGTATTTTTTCCAAAGAAATTTTTAATAGTTTTTAATAGGTCTATCTAATATATTTCATATATATGCACATACATTTATGCAAAACAATTTTATAGCTTAATCCATAATAACACCGTTTAATTTTAATCAACCGTTCTTCTTGAGGAAAGCGATGCATTCTTGAAGAAAACAGCGCATTCTTCCATTAATCATAATGTTTACGTTTCTTGCAGCACATATTCTTAAAGAAGGCGGATATACACACACGTAGCAAATTCCGTCCGTTGCATCAGGGGAGCAAAATATCGATCCATCGACGAAGTTTTAGTGCTGCAAGATAAGTTTACTTCTGGTTAGGGGTGAATTAATAAAGTAACAAAAAACGATCCGATATATTTTTGATCCATGTCACCGTTAGAAATGCGAATCTGAAAATAACAGGACGGATAGGAACTAATTTACAGTTGTGCTTCCACAGCAAAGTGTAGTAGTAGCTAGTAGTGGTAGTAGTACTATAGATAATAATAATAATAATAATAATACTTACACATATTGCAATAACAAATATAAATGACCGATATTTATAATATAATGTTTTCTCTATGGAAATTTAGTTTAGTTAGACTAATATCTAGTTATTCATAAATTAACTTTCTAGCCCTTGTTTATGTGTTTCAATGCACGTGTTATTTAATCTCCCGGGACAAGGGTACGTCTGCCGTGAGATCAGTCTGAACTACTGGACAGCGCTTGCGTGTTGGTGTTGTCGCAAGTGACGATGCATCTAATATTAATACGTTCTTTAAATATTACCATGTTATATTTAAATATTTAAATATAGGTTTAACCTGAAACACTGAAATGAAAAAGAAGATATCACATTACATCTAAATAAGTAATTCACTTATTATTTATTTACAACACAATTTGCCTAATTAAATCTCTATGACCAACACTATCTAATCCTTGAAAAATAGTTAAATATTTCAGGCCATATATTTTTTTAAAACCGCTTAGTTTTAGGCACGTTCACTTCATTTTCATCCCATTTTATGTCACAAGGTGAAGAAAACATGCATTCATAATGGTAACGTGTTTTGTAAATTGACAAGAAATGAGTCAGTTCATGTTTCGTCTTCGATTATTTGTAAAAGCGTTTTTAAAGATTGTTGACAAAAAGTTCCCGCTTTGCTCGCTTTCGAATAAGATTTCCTAGATATTTCATTTTCTTGATGTTACCAGTAGACGGCGCAAATGCCTAAGGAGACCGTTAGCTTCTCAAGTAAAACTTCGCATAAACATTTTTCTCATATTAAGATTTAAATGCATAGATGAATAACTAAATAAATGTGTTTCTAAAACCACAACGTAGATTGGCCCTTGCATAAATTATGTGAACGGCGTGTTAAATACGTGGGAAGAAACAAGATATAATTTTATACATAAAATTATCAACAACATAATCATTGCCTAATGTGAGAAGTAAATTTTTTTAGATGTCACACACAAACACGCACACACTAAGAAACTTTTAAAACGATATTAATTGACATTTAGTTTTCTTTTTAACAGAAGATAACCTCGCCACAAAATGTTTATAATTGAATATTACGACAAATGTAGACTGCTGTTAAGGATTTTGACATACCATCGATTTTATGATATTGAAATTCTGGGTAAAAGATAATTAAGCTTTAAATGGTTCCACTGTTCGACCTACCCAAATAGCATGCATGGTTTAACTTCTCATACCAACAACGTAATGCAGAATTTCACTGGAGGTCGGGCTTCGCGTTTTTCAACAGGTTTGATCGCCGACCTCCATTTGACTTTTGAACTGCATCGCCTTTTGTTTCAAATATGAACAAACCGAAAAAGAAAGAAAACTAAAGATACCCAAGAATATTCACGCGAAACAATTTATTTAGGAATTTTTGCAAATGATGATGATGATAATAATAACAACAATAATAATAATATTTTAAAAATAATTTGATTCGTTGTAAAAGAGTAAATTATATAGTACTCTGATACTTAGAAATGCTTTCATTTGTTTCTTCGGGTTTTTTTTGCTTGTTTATATTGGAGTTAGAAGTTTGTGACGAGTGCAATATGTATAATTTAGGGGAAAAAAATCTTAAAATAGAGTCTATAAAAATCTAGAAAATCTATCAAGATCTACTCTCTGTCTGACCAACAACCCATTTTAACTTGAATATGAAATCTTATATATTAGTTTTGTCACGAATGTCAAGCGACAAGTTATATTATTTCACGTTTAACAACAAAACAACATATTTAATAACAATAACAACAACATCAATAACAATAATAATAATAATAATATATTAGTGGTATGTGAGACTGTTTAAGTTAAAACAGCATCGTAAACTGTTTCGAATGGCCTACAAATTCAAGCCACCTTTAAGTTTGCAGACCAAAGTGATTTTATAGTAACGAATCACAGAAACAGTAGTTATATTGCTGAACTACAATTACATTACTAAAATATGCATAACATTCATTTATACAACGCTGGCTTTTAAAAATTAATGTGATATAAAACACACACTGAAACTCAGAACTAGCGAAAAATAGAGATCAAAAACACTGGTTTACTCACCCGGAAGACTTTAATGTCGAATTTTGTAATACAAGCTAGATCTGTATACAAATAAGGGTAGACCCGTTTTCCACAGTTTCCGCCGAGGGTCTGCTCACGGTCAAATGTTGGTGTGAGTATTCAGAGTTAGACGCCATCTACCCCGCAAATCAGCCTCCTTTGCGGCTTCATACCAATTTCATGCCTGTAAATTTAGACGAAACACCGGACTGCACCTCTGCGGCGGGGATCGCTAAACGTGTGAGACCGATACTGTTTGATAGAACATTTTTCCTTCCGCCAATCTGTCCTGATCGATGACAGATGCTTCCTAGACAATCTTCATGCACCTTGTCACATGGTCATTTAAATATATACAAATAGCACGTTATACCACAGTGCCACGTCAACCACGAAATTGGACAAATCAATATAAAGTGTCAGAAGACCCACCGTACCTTATAATAAAGACTAATAGCATATACGAGGTCGGCAACATTCATTAAATAATTTAGCCTACGCCACACTGGTCGTTCCCTTTGACTCAAATACAGGCACCAGACACTCAAAAAATTCTCTGTTCTACAACACAATAGCTCAGAATGGACGGTTTTTCTTTTATGGCCTTACGATGGATTATCTGTGCGGTCATTTTCGTCTTTGACAGGAGGCCTTAATGTTGTGCAGTATCAAGTAGGTAAACTGTGTGGACAAATTCTTGACTTTGTAACATAGTTAACACCGAAAACTGGCTTAACGAAACATCCTAAATTTAATCTACTTAAATTTTGCCAGTAATTTGTAGAATAATTTTTTAAAATTACTTTTCATACACTCATCATGAACGTTAATATATATATATATATATATATATATATATATATATACACACACACACACACACACAGAGCAAACAGAACAATTATTATTTGACTATTGTATTATCTGTCGTACAAAAAAACATTAATGTACTTCATAATATTGTGAAGGGCAAGAGGTTGATCTTTTTCAGCTGGGCGCAACATGCGTGTTTTTAACAACACGCCTCCTCTCACCTCAGGACACAATTGCATCGATCGCTTGATACTGTAATTGATAATCTTTCTACCCAATTAAAGATTTGCTTCAGTGGGGTGCGTTTTGATTGGACGCCGCCTCCCAACTACTGAAATCTGCCGTGACATGGACCGGCTCATTCTGCATTTCTGAGGGGGGTGCCAAGACGAAGCGCTCAAGAAAATTGATATTTTGCATCGGTGATGCTTAACTAGTATTACGTTTTAATGTTATTGTGTTGTAATAATTGCACACGACATGTAGAAATACTTTTTTAAATCTTAACGGGATACAACCCACGACCCATAAATGGATGAATAGACGCAAAAGAGAATAAGTTGGAAGTAGCTAATATTGCAGTTGACAAATATACGACCATCACCCACATAGCGAGACAGCCAATTCGATACATTTGTCGTGCACCGACTAAGAACGAGCTAACCTGTGCATATAAACACCTTGTAACTGTTTTAGATAATACGGCTTCAAACGAGACGCAGCACATATAACGCGCTAAACAATTACGCATATCTTAAATGGGAAAGCAATGTGCAAGACTCAATTCAGTGTGACAAAACTGTCAGTGTAAAGCTACACACGTTGTACTGATAGTCCGATGTCAGTGCGTAAGCCATGTGTAGAGAGCATCAATCTCAAGAGGGACAAACAGCAGTGGTCAGTTTGGATTTTAAAAAATCGTGTGGTCAAGTCCCACATTTCTAACGACACCACAAAGAGGGTAACACATAGTAAAAAATCTGAAAGTGGGGTGAGAAAGGCGGGTCGATAAAACAGATAAAACAATGCATTCCAAAAGTAGCACGGTCTCTTCTGCAAATGGACATCAGCTCCGCAAGCTTCTGTGGCGGATTGCGCTCCCCCTCCGATAGGAGCCACTTGACGTAGTCCAATGCCTTGCGAAAGACGCGACCTGTTATGGCCACCACTACTTCCGGGTTCTGGCATTCTGGTTCAGATCCACTTCTCCGCACTGTTCAACACACACACACATACACACACGGGCAGTCTCTACTCGCAGGCGGGCGCTTCGCAGCATCGATCGTGGCTCCTTTAAGAAAAAAAGAGCAAGCCAGAAATATCACCCCACCTCTTCTTGATCTAATTGAGAGACTGTTGCATTAAAAATCTACTCAGGAGCCGACAGTGATCAAAGAAACGAGAGAGCTTGATTTTTTTGTATGTATCTGTGTATTAACATTTAAGGTGTCCCGACCAGAGGAAGCGCACGGCGGATCATCATTCATTCAGTACTTTGACAACCTCGCTTAAGATTGACAGCTGGAGTGGCAAAAAGCCATGCAACTCTCTAGTTTTGTTTGAGAATCAATTCCATAGTGATTAGAAAAAGAAGATTTGCTCTGCGTACTGTTGCCGTCCTGGAGAAAGCCGAGGAGATACTCGCCGTACTGAATGTTTTGCCTTGAGCTGAACTTGCGCTGAAGGTCCGGCTTCGTCATCCTTCTGCGGGAAACATAAAGGGATTTTTCAGTATCGCATTTGGAGTGTGCGCTGTATTTTCTTTCACCCTGGCCCCATAGGAGATATTTTAATCTGAAGGAAGAAGAGGGAGTGAGGAAGGCCAATGGCGCAAAGGGTACGTATTTGAAAAGTTTCAGCAACTCAACATTTTTCAGCATTGAAACGTGGCTGATGCATCGTGGACAGCGAAAGTTTTTTTTCCGCCTAATTTGTATGGCTTCTTTAGGACCTTTAGATGGGTTTGATAGTGTCACTGTCTCAATAAGAGGACTTGACAGTGCATATAAATTAATTTGCTTATAACGCTCCTGGTAAACATGTTTACAAGAAGTATTTACCAAGACAGCCGTAGGTCTTTCCAAAGTAACGGATGATTTACTATACTGAGGTAGAAGAAACCAAAACATTTTCGAATTTTCGAGAAAATCCTGCTAATATTTACATTCACAGACTTTGTACTGTATAATTAAGTTTAATTTGCTTATCTGCTGATGCTTTTGCTGCAGCTCATTAATTTTGTCTCCGTGTCTGAATTACTCTTTGATGCTAAATCTTATTGCGTTTATACACATAAAGCACAAACGAGGATCTAAGCATCATTTTTGAATATTTTTTTCTATGTGCAACCGACTTATAATTGGTTACGTCAATAAGTATGCTGCAGTTATAGTACAGAGTTAATGTTATTTTTGTTACGTAAATAAATGTTAAATCCATTTGGACCTTAAATTAAGCTAATGGGTATTTTAAGACAAATTAGTTACCTATGAAAACTTTACTTAAATCGCGTGCTCGTGAAGGTGAGACCGAAGCCGTAAGATCTGCAGAGGGCTTTGACACCTTCACTGTTTCATGGCATAAACGTGTTAATTATTTTTGCCACTTTCGGAGTAATTTCCTCCTCGCTTTCAGATATAATTCTAGATATATGGGCCCGTCCGTGGACATCCAACACGGCTATATTAGTGCCGACTCCCCGCTCAATGGGGTTTTCCTTAAATCTAAAATAAAATAAATTATTTTAAATTGCAAACATTGACAAAATATTCTTCGGTGTAAAGGCAAAGAGACAAGTGATGTTTTTTGTTAAAAGTGATTGCTGTTTGCATATTTATGTAGTTGCAGTTGGATCCAAACTTGTGAGATTAATCGGGTTTACATTTTCATTAAAAAACCTAATCAACTGCATTCAACTTTGATTTCACTTCTGTTTAATTTGTGTTTTTTTACATTGCGTTCCTTCGTTTAGCTAAAAGAAATATTAATAAGTTTGCATAATTTATTCTTTCCTGCAGTCTTATTATTGAAAAGAAGGTTTCTTCTCTGTAAAAGTATTGGGTCCATTAGGAAAACAAATAAACTGGCATTTTTGTCTTGCTCTTGGAACAAGCCTTCGAACCACGAGGGCTTGGGTTAAAAACTGATGGCGTGATGGACTCTTTACTTTGTCCCGGGAGTGACGTCGGCGTTAATTCCACGTAAAATTATAAAATTTATGAATAAAATGATACTATTGGCAATAAATTTCACGTAATTATTTTTCATTTGATTTTCATTGTACAGTATGAAGATTTGTCCCATTATGGTATGGACGGCGTAGGAATCGCCAGCACGATGTATGGGGATCCTCACGCTGCCAGACCCATGCAGCCTGTTCATCTGAATCACGGTCCCCCGCTGCACGCGCACCAGTATCCGCACACTGCTCACAACGCCATACCGCCCGGTATGGGCCCTTCCGTCAACGATGCATTAAAAAGAGATAAAGATTCAATTTACGGGTAGGTTTCAGTGACAGTCTTTTCGGGTTGCTTTTTTCCCGCGACAAAAAAGGGGGCGCACAGTACAACAGATGTGTGTTAATTAATAAAAATGAAGAAAAAAAACAACCTAGTGAATCGTTAAGTTTATATAGCGTTTTAGAGAAAGATGAAAACTAGGAAGCAGGGTCATACAGGGAAAAAAAAACTTTCGGGCCCATTTTTCATTTATGTTTATCAGATAGTTTACAGTTGAGTCATTTTCAATATTTTATAGCACTGTCCACCAGTTATGCATTTAAGAGTTTATGAATTCAGACGCTTTTCGGAATTAAAGTTTGTAATGATTTTCCGTGTGAATCAAATAATTTTAGGTTGTTTGCTCGTTCAAAACAGAGCAAATGGATTGCAGACAATTGGTAAGTGTTAAAAGAAAACGGCCTAAAGAAGGTCAGAAAATAGTTCACTCTTGAAAAGGAATTGAGGAAACCTTTTCTCTATAGAGTGCTGTACTAAACGTGTAATTTAATAACCGTGTACACAATTTGTATTGCTTATTACCTTTAATGTATGGATTATCGTTACGGGCTCTAATTGTATATATATGGGTCCTACAATACATTCTTTAATGATACTGTTATTCTCTGAAGCTTGAATAAAAAAAATGAAAACATGAACTGTAGCTGTTAAATTGGCTTATTAAGGTCGCATTGTCTTTATAAATTAAAGGTTGTAATAATGTTTTAAAATAGTTCATCTCATCCGGATGGATAGAATATAGAGCAGATAGACGCTATTGCTCAAAATGGCTTCTCCTACGAAGTTACTAGTTGGCTTTAGTTTTACACACATAATTAAACGCTGGATAATTATATTGCTAGTCTGGTGTCTCACTACGGGAATGATCCTGCTATTTTACTTTCGCACTTTTCCTGGTGTGCTCACTGAAGTTTGCAATGATATTCTCTTGCAGGCACCCTCTCTTCCCTCTGCTAGCACTGATTTTTGAGAAATGTGAATTAGCGACTTGCACGCCGCGAGAGCCCGGGGTTGCGGGAGGTGACGTGTGCTCATCCGAGTCTTTCAATGAAGATATAGCCGTATTTGCTAAACAGGTTAGAAAAATCACAAAATTGCTTAACGTTATATTTACTCACTATTTTCTTTTTACACGAATATTTACAGCAAAAAAAAGTAAATAATAAAAGAACAACGACACAAGTTCGGCGCTTTTAATTTGCTTTTTCTTCTTGTCTGTGGCCATATTAACGCTGTAGTTTGTATGGTTTAAAAATAAATGAGATGTCTAAGTTAGTTTTGGGCCCATGTTAGCTTTAAATTTATTGGAAACTAAACGATTCATGGAATTATGCAACATATGTTTAACGCCAAAAATGAAATGAGAGGTTTTATTCAGAGTTTCTGTTTATGTTGGGTCTTTGAAATGGTGAAATATTTTACAAATTCTCTTGTTTTAGATTCGAGCAGAAAAACCCCTATTTTCATCAAATCCGGAATTGGACAATTTGGTATGTATATGGTATATGGGGTGTGTGTGTATGTATGTATGTATGTGTATATATTTTCGTTATTTCAGTTTCAATTTGTGAATTATAAATGGAACTTCATAAGGCTGTGTAACAACAAAAAAAAGTTTTGTACACCACCTCAACTGAAGGGGTCGACTTCAAAATGGATGTTTTTAAAAATCATGTCACCACATATAACTGTCGCGTGTGTGTTGCTGCGCAGCTGGCAAAGGTCTTTTTAAGCTGCTTCTTTTCCGCTTCAAAAGTTATAGGGTATATACAAACTGTTAGGACTCCTCTTTACGTCCCACATCACAGTGCTACCCCCGTTAACTTACCCAACTAACTCAATTCAAACATGGCAACTTACTATTTATTACCTTCAAATTACTGTCTTCGTACGCTGTATGAAAGCGTCTTAATATCCTGTCCAATTCACAACGTTCAGCTGAAACAATGTGCATGAATACATTCTTGTGCCGGCGGGATTATTATAAACAAGCAATTTTTATATATGCAATACATTTAGGCGAATAACCGCATCTTGTTTCGAAGGAAGCGGGGTTTGTTTAAGATGTGACTGACAAAACATGAAAACTTCATTAATAATTTTAGCGACACACGAGATTCCATGAAGATTATTAAAATTGTAAAAAACACATACAGTACCAATAAATGCTAGTCAAAGTGTTCTTATGATATGCCAAAATATGGCAGTTCTTCATTGCTGGTTTTATTAGGAATGTAATGTTAGTGTGTTTTTCTTAGATGATTCAAGCAATCCAAGTATTGCGGTTCCATCTGCTGGAGTTGGAGAAGGTAATTTTCCCTCACTTACTTACGTGTTACAAATACGGGACATTTGCATAAATCATTTTTTTCTGGTCTATTGTAATTAGTGTCAAAACCAATCCTAGTGCATTCTCTTTCCAGATTAATTACAATTTAGGGTCTTAAAACAGAATAATACAAAGTAATGTTCTGTTATCTTTTTATAGTTTCTTCTCTTGTCATGGACTTAATAATTGTCAAAAGTATTTTAAGTAGACTTACTGTGTGTTATTTGCGCTTTAAATTTCTTTATATGCGGCAGATAGTTATAATCCATAATTCATTGTATAGTATGTTTTCATTTTATTTTATAATAATAGTCGTTCTTGTGGTCTAAATTTCGAATAAGTATGTGGAGAAGACTTATTACCGTAACGTGATAGCGGTTCAGTAAGCGAAGCATAATTTGATTTGATACCTCGACATATCTGCTCAAAGGTGCATGCTGCCATATTAACGTGTATGTACATTTCGTGTGATAGTCTGGACGACGAGAAATGGGCGGTAATTAAATAAATACGAAATTAAACAGTTTACTTTAAATGTCACTCAAACAGGTCTTCCCCCTAATGGTTATATTCGCAGGAGCATGTGAATTTAGCACGGGTGTTGAATATGTTGTAACCCGTGAGTAGTCTTGTCACTGTCAATTTTATAAGATATCTCAATTTTTTGGAAGAAAAACAGTAATTTTAAATTCAAGATGGCAAA
This sequence comes from Stomatorhinus ivindoensis, assembly GCA_019775895.2. Classification (NCBI taxonomy): domain Eukaryota; kingdom Metazoa; phylum Chordata; class Actinopteri; order Osteoglossiformes; family Mormyridae; genus Stomatorhinus; species Stomatorhinus ivindoensis. The sequence goes on from JABFEB020000059.1 coordinate 151,352, forward strand.
AGCAACTCGCTGGCTATTTTAAAAGTCCCCCCTCCCGCATCAAACGGTCTGGTTGCGCTTGTCAGCTTCTTATAGAGCTCTTTTGTGATAATTGTAATTTTGTCCTCTATAGGTACATGAACTCTGTGACAATTTCTGTCACCGGTATATCAGCTGTTTGAAGGGCAAGATGCCAATCGACTTGGTTATAGATGACAGGGAAGGTGGATCCAAATCAGACAGTGAAGATATCACGAGGTCATCGGGAAACCTCGATCAGGTAAATTCGCCTGTTTTCGCTTTAGATCTTCGTTGTGAACACAACTTTATTTTCATAATGCATGTGTTTGAAAAATTAAAGAGACGAATGCACCAATGCATAGCACTTTTTAAGATCTAATCTTGCTAACACATGTTAGTGTATCACTAATGGTGCGTATTTGGGGTGTACCTGAAACACTTTGTCGCCGCGCGATCTTTTTTCTATTCTTGATTTTTTGCCTTGATTATCACGGTTCACTCGTTGTTAGTGAGTGTTTTTCACGTGTAATGCCAGTTGGCACGTAGCCCTGGAGTTGTGCAGAGATTGTCGTTGTGCAGAGATGCCGGTGCAAATATATACACTTTATTACCGTAATGCAGCGCACTGGCTGGCTGGTACAAACTGACATGCGGGGGCCAAGAGTCTTAAACACCAACAGCTTTTCGCTTTTATTCTCTAAATGGCGGACCAGGATGACTCTTCTTCTAATGTAGGAGCGCTCCTCGTGGCGATCGCTATTACAAGCTGCTTAACAGTTTTCGAAGGGACTTTTGTAGTTGATAATACTAAGAATAGTAATACTAATCATGATATTGTTATTATCGCAGGATGCTGTACTTGGTTAGAGATGACCCTGAACCTTGAGTTTAGTTAAGTTTCCTTGACGTTCATTTAAAAAGTGGACCTGGAACAAAGTGGAAGTGAAAACTTTTAATTAACTTTCGAGATGAAGACATCTACCATGCGCGCTTAATATAATGCATTATATGAGGCCCGCATAGTAACGATATCTTGCGAAAGCATCAGGGTTATGTTGTTGAAGCTAGGCGGCTCTTCTTCGATGGGACATTAAATTAACATAACGTGCAGTCCCCATCCTTGCATGCAGTCTTTAATAAAGGACGGCACGCAACAAATGTGATCGAATGCTGTTTTCGAGTTTGCCAAATGAACCTCTTTTATATGCATGGGGTCAGCGCGGCTATAAACACATGGAACTAATCGGGTTGTATTTTAGGAGCTGCACGGCTAACTACTACCTCGAAATATACTTAATTTTGCGTTTTCATTATATATTCCAAGGTATCTGATCTTTGTAAAGGACTTATTTAGCGGTGACACAACCGGCAGATTAATATAGTGTGTGCATTATCTTCTTCTATATGTGTTTTTAAAGTGTATCCCGCGGCATGAAGCTGAATCGGGCTTTGTACGAAGACGCGGTGGTATTAACAAAAGGGACGTCCCTGTGTTGATTCAAGTCAGGGCAACTGCAGAATAAATGATAACAGTAATAGAAAAAATACACAGAAATCCACAATGAAAATGTATAGGCCGAATTAAACTCCTGCTCTGTCCCCAGGATCTGTGGAAACAGCGCACTGCTGTTATTTCTGGTTATTTAACGCTTTCATAACGTCTTTATTGTCGAGGTTAGCGTCCTGGTTGAAGGCAGCCTGCTGAGCAGTGCAGGTCGGGGGTAGAGGCCTCCCGGCGAATGCCGCCCGGCCGGTTCCGCTCCTTGGGGCCTCTGGGTGCCGTCTGAGCCGGAGTGACCGGTTCGGAGATTAACCCCTCCAGCTCTGGAGAGTGTCCCCGTGCTTACGGGGGAGGGCCCCGTGTGAAGCTTTTAGGAACCCGTGTCGCCCCCGCCCCACAACAAGCACCGAGGCTGGCATTAAGCTGAAGCCAGGCGTGCTCTGGGTTCCCTGATAGCTTCCCTGTTTTTACCCCCCCCCCCCCACGTGAGCCTCGTTTACAAAGCCAGGAGACACCTCCTGCATCTCCTGGATGTCTTCATGACGGATCTCCCTCACGATAGCTTCCCCGCAGCTGCTTGGTTTATATTCTTCTGTAGCGTTCGGTTGCGCCCCGTTGTCTTGCACGCGCGCTGGCCCCTCCAGCCGCTGGCCGCGGGTTCGCTTACGGACGTGAGGCAGAACTATACGTTCCACGGCGTCTCGAGCGAGAGCAGGGAGTGGCGAAGCCTGTTCCTCGAGCTCTTATGCTAAAACGCCTCGTTATGAGTCTCTGAGACTACGCTGAGAGGCTGGGACTCTCTGTCAACGGCATCAAGGTCTCTAGCAAAAAAAAAAGAAAAGAATGAACTTGTTTGTGTTTTGTGGTTTTTCACGTCTCTAAACTAACCGACTCTTAACTAGCTAACAAATTTGAGAATATGGTTCAGTCAGCAGATTCGGTTATTATGCACTGACACCCAGAGTGGCAGTGTTTCCTATGACATTATACATTGTATTTCACTTTTTATTAGTCAATATTCTACACTACACAACATTATTCCAATTGTCCAAGCAGAATCATGCAGAGTTGTATAATACTGTATGAGGTATATCACATTATTCTGGCTTTCATATGTGATAAAATTTATATGATTATCTTAATTGCACACGCAACAGTAAAGATTTATTCACATGGAGGTTTTTGTAAATATCTTTTATTCTGAATCGGCTACTTCAGATTCCTCTCATAATAGCTGAACTAAGAACCTGTTTTAGGGAAAACTTTTGAACCTGTACCTGTATGCAGATTTAAGGGGCCGAACGACATGTGATTGTGAGTCACTGCTTTGCTGATTTTAATGCATTTATGTATTTGTGTCCCAGGCTTGTCCAAATTACCGTCTCGTTGACATAATGGATGTTGACAGCATCTCTCTCTTAGTGTTGTTGTTTACAGCTGTTGTTACTTGTCGATGCATAGTCGCTTGCTGTGTCTCACACGCCGCCGCTCGTGGCGCGACGTCGGGGAACACTGATCCGGCTTAAACAAAAGGACCGTAAGGTTCCTGCGTTCTAATGTTAAAGAATGTGCACGCTTGCGCAAATTTCACGAAGGATTACAACTTGTTGACAATGCAGGAGAAATTTTCTCCCTGCCTAATAATCCAAGGAAAAGTGGCGCACAATCAGTAACATGTTGGAGGAAACAAAAAAAAAAAAAATGTTGAGTTCAGATAACGAGATTTGAATGTGAGATCTCCGCAGAAGAATGACACATCTCGCTGGATCAATGTCCTTACAAGATACTTTAATAAACTACGTACCTAGATATCTGTATAGAAATTTACAAAAGACACTGCATTATATGTTGTACAGCAGTGTTGATTTACTATAGTGTTTTTTTCTTTTAAATATTCTTAACCTGCTACAAAATATTGAAATATCTGAGTAAATGAAACAGCATGAGCAGACTTTCAACATTTTGGGATTAGCAACAAGTGGCATTCGATGCAGGGAAGGTTTGGGTCCTTCAGCCTGAGACGGCCGTTTAAACTCATGCCTGATTGTTAAGGGTCATTCCGTTTAGGGGGGGGCCTACAAGGCTCAGCATGACATGGCTGCTGCTGGGGCTGAGTATTATGATCACGTGACATCCCCACTCACTGTGTCTAGTAACGGCCGCTGGGGTTCCTGTTAGTGTGTATGAGAGTGGCTTGCCTGCCACCCCCCCCCCCCTCGTCTTGGTGATGGAGAGGACAAAATAAACAAGAGCTGAGACCAAGAGAGCAGGACAGGCTGTGTGTGTGTGTGTAGGCCTCAGACTCAGGCCAGATTTAGCAGGTCTACAATCACAGAGGGGGCACAGTTTTTAATTTAACATGACCCGCTGGCACAAGCACACTCGCACGCACACACACACACACACACACACACACACACACACACACACGTCTGCGTGACTGTGTGCGTCGCACGATTTATGTACTTCGTCCGTGAAGGGTCTCCGAAGCAAAGAGCAAGGTCCAGCATGCAGACACCATCTCTGTTGTTATTAGGAGCGAATCGGCGGTGCAGCATTTCTTGCATGAGTGGCTGTTTAATATGGGGGGGGGGGGAGTGCGCTACTTCTGCCAAAAAAGGCCCCTCATCTACGCTAAGAGCCGCCACAATGAGGACGCGCTGAATCGGAATGCCTCGGAATCAGAATTTCCAGCAAGGAAAATCTCGTCACGGCAAATTAAGTGGTGGGAGGAAAATGTAAATGAAAAAGGGAAGGCTAGGTGTTGATGGCAAACACACCCCCCACCCCCCCCGAGCATCGACCCGCTGCTGCATATTTGGACTTTAGCAAAGAAGAAAAAAAACTACAAAACCCGCACAGAAAAGAATGTGGGAAATTGAATTTAGTCAATTAAGCGCAGAATCA
>JABFEB020000060.1:20523-43675 GCA_019775895.2 Stomatorhinus ivindoensis
ATGGAGGATGAGGTGAAGGAGCACAGCGGGTTAGGCTGCAGACATATGAGGAGGAGCAGGGCAGCTCAGGCTAAACCCATACAGGGAGGAAGAGAAGGAGAAGCACAGTAGCTCAAGCTAAACCTACATGGCCTTTTCATGAGCATCTACACTAATACTCCCTGTGGGTACTTCTAGACATGTGGCTATACTTGAAGTAAATACTCATTTCAAGACATAATAATAATAACAACAACAGTTATCTACCCAGAGAAAGCTTTATCAATCTGTAGATCATAACTCCCCAGCATACAGTGACCAGGTGACCATAAGGATCCCTCAAACACTCACAAGTTAAGCCCCATCCCAATGGCGTCCGTCGCAACAAGGATTTTGCATGGATCAGCCGGGTCGTTGAACTTCTTTGCCTGTGACAGCTTGGTGCCTGTTGTCCATAAAAAATGTAGTATTTAAATCTCATATGCATCACATGCTGACATGTGTCCAATAGGAGGTCGGATAAAGTCTAGTCACATGACAATGGTTGTGACCCACAGGAGATTTGTACAATGTCATGTGACAGAGATTATAGCTGTGAAATGGATAGGGAAAGTGGGGTTTACCTGGAGGCAGGCTCCCATAGATGACTGCGCACTCCAGGCCTCGGGCCTCTACCTGCCTGCTTATGGAGTAGATGTCATTCTTGCTGAAGCATACGATGCAATCACCCGGCCGTAAGTTGTCCAGGGACTCCACGGCATGGTCCATCACCGAGAATGGCGTGAGCCTCTCGTAGCTGCGAACCTATTCAGAGACACACCTCTTTGGCTGGACTGTCTGCTTTTATCAGTAAGCTTCAACCATGGGATGCATTTCAGACCACGTCCGTGTGCGGTTGGCTGGTTGGTCTGAATGCTCAGGACCCCCCCACTCCCTAATCCCCCCCGGCTCGGACACACCTCCACCTCCTCTCCCGTGGTGTACATAAGCTCCCTAATGAAGCACACAGCTGCCGCTTCTCCACACACATGGATCTCGTTGGCACACAGGCCTGTTGGTGGAGGGCAGAGCATCAGCAGTGGGTATAGCTATAGTTCCGGGGGTCACTGAGTGAACAGCAAGTATGGGGAAGAGCTAGTGGGCTTCCTGACCTGGTTCAGGTGCTTTATATACAGAACACTCAGCTGCTACCCACTGAGTGCACATTAGCAATATTTATCAAACAGTGAGGGAAATAATTATTTGTTGAATTCCTAAGTTCACCAATTTATATAAATCTGAGGTCTATCATTTCAATGGTACATTTAACATCAGAAGATTTTGAACAAAACAAGAAAAAAATCAGTATGTAACAGGTACAAATCAATTTGTAATTTATCTAGGGAGATAATTATACATTAACTACAAGCCAGCAATAACTTAGATCAAGTATACTATATTGCCAATGGTATTGGGACACCTGTGGCTATGGAAATGATTGGAACATCTGAATTCAGTAATTTGGAGGGGTGTCACTTTTGGCAATATAGTGTACATGTGCACCAACACAACACAAGCAGTCCTTAAGTATTAACAGACACAATGCCAGCATTCTCATTTAAGAGCATCACTTTCTTAAATAGTATTCTTGGATCACTATCCTGTCTACATCATCAACCATATCATGGGAAATACCAAAGAGCTGTCTAAAGACAGCACAGATAAGACTGTTGACCTTCCAAAAGGAAGAATGTGCTATATGACCATCAGCAAGCAGCTTGATGAGAAAGTGACAACTGTTGGTGTAATTATTCGCAAATGGAAGAAAGACCAAATAACTGGAAATCACCCCCGGTCTGGGACCACAAGGAAGATCTCATCTCATGCAGCATCAATGATCTTAAGAACAGTGAGGGCTAACCCCAGAACTACACAAGGAGCTCGTTAATGATCTCAAAGCAGCAGGGACCACAGTCACCAACAAAACCAATCGGTAACATATTTTGCCATTAAGGTTTGAAATCCTGCAGTGCTTGGAAGTACCCCTGCCCAAGAGGGCCCATGTTCAGGCCCTTCTGAAGTATGCCAGAGAACACCTGATTATCTCCAACGAGGCTTGGAAAAATATGGTGTGATCAGATCGAGCTGTTTGGCATGAACTATACTCGCCGTGTTTGGAGGGAAAGGAATGCCGTCTATAACCCCTGTACAAAGATGTACAGGGCCATGTACTGTAAATTCTCAGTTAAGAACCTCCTTCCTTCAGCCAGAGCACTGAAAATGCATTGTGGGTGAGTCTTCAGGCAAGACAATGACCCTAAACATATGGCCAAGGCAACAAAGGAGAGGTTCAAGAAGAATCTCATTAAGGTCATGGAGTGATCTAGCCAGTCTCTGGTCAATAATCCCATAAAAAACCAGTGGAGGGAACACAAGCTTTGTGTTTCCAAGTGACAGCCTAAAAACCTTAAGGACTTGGAGGAGGTCTGCAAAGGAGGGGTAGATGAAAATTCCTGCTGACCTGCATGCAAACCTGGTGACCAACTACAAGAAACATCTGACAGCTGTTGCAAACAATGGTTATTCCACCAAGTACCAAAGCATGTTTTCCAAGGGATCAAATACTTATTTCCGTAGATAAATGACAATTTGGTTTGTCAGTTTTGTTTTTTTCTTGCTTGTTTTGTCGATAATCTATCTTTTCCTGTTAAAATAAACCTACCAGTGAAATTACAGACTTCCCATTTCTTTATTAATGTGTAAACATAAGAATCCAGCAGGGGGTCAAATAATTCTTTTCCTCACTATAAACCCTTTAATAACTGAGAAGCTCATTCTGTGAGGGCTGGGTCATGTGACCTGACTCACCCAGCAATGCTCTGGTCCAGGCCCATCCTCTGGAGGGATCCCTGATCATTTGGATCTCATCAATCACTGCCACTTCATCTAGAAGGGAAAGAGGGTGTTGAGGGGTGCGTCCCACCTCTCGGCACATTTGCCAGAGTGTGGGTACAGCAACAAAAACCAGACAATGCCAGCTCTGCCTGGTTTGGCTGTGCCACCAGAGTGCAAAATAAAATGCTTGTGAGTACCCTGAACTTTTAAATTTCAGATGAAAGACAGATTAGATATATGGATGGATGGATGAATTTGATTCTGAAAGCTGAAAGTGTCTACTGACATGGACTTGTGACACTGCACATCTCAATGGTGCAGGCAACATGGTTGGATGGTTTTCCATCTGCATCGACGATGGTGCGCTCCTCTCCCGTCACCAGGTCACACGGCACTCCCTGTGAGGACAAAGCGCAGACACTGAATGGGACAGGGAAGGTCAGTGCCAGTAAGCAAAAGTGGGATGAGGAGAGGTCATGCAGCAAGGCAGCTCTTTAACACACCAAAGAGCCCATGAAGCTTAGCTGGTTTCTCATAATCCCATGCTTGAGTGCTCATTATGTATTCAGATTATAATTGGCCAATTTCAAGCTTCAGGTATAAGTAGATAAACCAAGGTAGAAGGCCAGGAATAATCATACTGACAGCGTTGTTGCTCTTCTCGAAGATCTCGTGGGCCAGCAGCTTCAGTGGGGCACAGTAGACGGCAGATTTTGCTTCCAGGTACCTCTGAATGGCGTGGTAGGTCTTCCCGCTGTTGGTGGGACCAGCATGGAAGATGACTTTCCTCTGGATGGCTCTGGCCTCAGGGTACCTAAAGCACAGGACACGTCGTGTCTGACAGGCAGCGGTGGCCTCTCATATCAAATGCTAGGCAGAAAGCAGCAGCTGTCTGTGACAAACAGCTGATTAGAGAGCAACAAACCAAGGTGTGACACTCAAAGCTGGGACCTAGGACCGCAGCACTTGCCAGTGTACCAGGACACAGGTGAACAGCACTCAGCGGTTTGCTGGAACCCAGCACCACTGTGCTTACCAGTTTGCTGGGACTGGGGACAACAATGCTTACCAATTTGCTGGGAGCGAGGACCAAAGCGCTTACCTGTGTGCCAGGAACAGGGACCGCAGCACTTACCAGTTTGCTGGAACACGCAAATCGCTGATCTTGCGAAGGTCATCCATGCAGTCCAACATGGGGAAAATCTGTTTGGCGTGCCTCATGAAGTATGGGTAGATGTCATCTATGTGCCCTAAAATCGGTCAAGAAATCAGCAATAATAAAAAATAAATGGGAGGTGGGTGACTCAGCAGGACTGGACCCTTTGCCTGTGATCGGAACGTCACCAGTTTGAATCTCAGCATGGTAAGAGTGATTTCACAGTTGGACTCTTAACTGCTCCAAGAACTGTCTGCCCCCAAATTTACATCACTTTGGATAAAAGCGCCTTATAAATAAGTAAAATGGAAACACACCTGCTCCACAGCATATGTCACTAAGGATGATGTGTAGGTCGGCACCCAGTGTCTCAGTTTCCAAGACATACTTCCTGAAGCTGATGAAGGCCTGGTGGAAGAGGCGAGCTGAGTGACAGGAGGGGACAGTCAGGGATACCAAATCCAGCTTCCTAGTTTAGACCCATAATCAAAAGGTGGTCACCAACATATTTACAGGGTTGTTGGAATTCTATACTCACTGTACCAGAAATCTTTATACCTTAGGGGATAATCCTGGAAAATGAGCTGTGTAACCTGGCTCATAACATACATTTATATGGATGTTAAAGTGTATTATTTAAGTGGTATATTAAATCTGACCGAATGTTTAGGAAATAGCCTTGAACGTTGCCTTTCTGATGCCATATGACTTGTTCATACATTGTGGGAAAGTAAGACATTAATTGCATTTAAGTATATCCTGTACTTTGTACATACGAGTACTCACCCTTTTCCTATGTGCGATTTTTGGAGTCTTATTTTCCTAAACCGTAATGTACGGCTGATACCGTAATGTCATGTCTTTGCGTGCACCTCACATTATAAGCGCGGATAGCTTGACCGTAGTTAAAAAATGAGTTACAAAGGAGTTTAGAAAAATATTCTCACCGTCTAGACCGTGTTCAGATGCCAACTTTTGCATCTCCTTCTTTTTGTAGAACTTGTTCAGCGCCTTGAGAATTTCGCCTGTTAAAACGGCACAAACACGACAGTAGCTGATCACCAGGAAGGATTCAGCACGTCCGGCCCCCGGCTAAACACGAGCTCGAACTTCACGTTCATAAAGAACGTACGCATGAGCACAGACTCACAGGCTCAGCTCTATATCGATAAGCACAAGTGTTTCCATATAGATGTAAACATCATAAATTGCGTCCCATTATTAACAGTTATCGATATAATGGGGGTTGACATGATGTTGCCTTAAACCGGCTCACGTACTTCTATCCAGCGGCTGGGTGAGCTCAACTCCAACAGTCCCGTCGCCGGAAAATTCAGATTTAATGTCCACTGGCACAAAGAGAGACGTATCTGGAGGTCGGGATGAGCTATTCGAGAAATTTCGCCGTGAAATTATGGTCAGTGTCCTGCCATCTCCGTACATCGGTATAATTCGACTGGGCTGATTCAGATCAGGTACTGAAGCAGCAGAATTACGGAAGGAGATCTGCCTAATCCGGGGATGGACCCGTGTTAACAAGAATATATAACGATTCATGGCCATCTTTAAACACAAAGACCAACAAAATCACTGTTTTCAATCAGTCTCTATTTCCACATCACGTACAGCGATACACCGTGGCAGAGGACGGTCAACCCCAGTCTCTCAGTCAACGTGGTGAAGGACCGTTTTCGAGTAGGTGTCCTCTGAAATGCCCGTTGTAAATATACAAAGCGTGTCACAATATGTACCCAGATAGCACTGAATTTCTGATAGAATTCACTGCACATGCAGAGATTAAAATCCGATTCGACCCAATATTAATATGCAGCCATTATAGTTTTAAAAATTCTGCTACAGTTGCAGGAGCCGCATTGTTTCATGTAGAATGACATCACAACTAAGGACCCAAACTCAAAAAGGTCAAAGTGCAACATTTAAGAAAACAGCAAAATATTATCCCTCACGTTATCAGGAGCTAATCTGTACCTTGGTGTTGCATATTGCTATCGAAATTCGTTAAATCCCAATGTTTAGCACTTCTGAAATATTGCTCATTCAACTACAGTAAAATAAAGATGTGCATAAAATGTGAATTGTCGATGTCCGTTCTAAACAATATAACATTCAACAGACCACAGCAACGAGACATTTATGCAAGTAAAAATTCATCTTTTATTGTAGACAGATGGATAAATATATCGAGGTGGATATGTACAGTTTTTCAATGTACAGAAATCTCGTTTTTCTGTTGTTCTAATCAGGCATTGTAAAAATTGGGTGAACATGCAAGTGGCCAAGACATTATTTGGCATAACTACGCAATATCTGCTCCTTACAGGCACTTGCATACGAAAATCAGGAGGAATGGCGATCGCCCCGTGGTGGGCGTCTGCAGCATAACTGAATTCGCGAGTGGATGCAGTGCCGCCGCATGTTAGAACGTAGTGCTTTCCTAAGTGTTCCCTCTTACTAAAAAACCCAATTCACTCATAGCAAACAAAAATATTTAATGACAGACTAAATACACCCCCCGAAACAGCGCGTGTACAGTAAAGACAGTGTTTCTTAGGCTCACGCGGCGGACCGGATGGCTTCGAGCAACTAAAATCATCAGCTGTCCTCTAGTGTTTTTGCTTTACGCTGCATCCATTTCTAAACACTTTGCTGAAATGTATATTTTCGTGTGTGCTTCTTACAATAAAACACAACCAAATGATAAGTGAATGAAAAGTAAGTGTAGGTTATACAAACTATAAACCATAAATAAATTCTTGCAGGTATTAATTTCAGGGAATTAGGAATATGACACCTAGGGAAACAAGCAGTATTCCTTCAAAATGGTGCATTCCTAAAAACAGGCCCCCAGCTCATTATCTACATGACTCCTCACTCTCACAAATTAACCGCTGCACATGTGTGAGGAACACTCTCTGATGTAGGCCTCCCTTCTTTCTCTCCTCCATCTGGAAGGGATAGGGGTGGAGCCAAACAGCATTTGAAAAAAGGTACCTTTGAAATGTTCCAGTGTTTCTTGACCTCTCTGCACGTTACACATGAGCACCTGCAGACTGTCACATGGAGCCAAATGGCGCCAGTGAGCATGGCAGTTTTAGCCATGCAGGATGGACGTGAGAAAGATGACTGACGGCTGGGGTGGGCCTGCTCTTGGCCTCATTCCATCCACTGATGTGCTGAGTCCCCACCCACCCCCACCCACCCGGTCCTTCACATTTCCGGCTGTTCAGCAGAGACTGCCGGCCGGGATTCCGGGGACTCGTACCGCTGGTGGAAGTTCCGCTTCCTCAGTTTCTCAGGGGCCTTCCTCCACAGAACGATCTCCTATGGACCAGAAGGGGGTAAAGGCCATATTCCTGCTTAAAGCTTTAAGCATCAGAGGGGATTTCCTCAGCAATCATCATTCTGCAGCAGTTGGCCAAGGACGCTTGCAGAAAGCACGCACGACTGCCCGTTTTCCAGGCCAAAAGCATGGCCTGTTACCTGTTGCTTGAAGTATCTCCGATCCTCCTCATCTACCAGCACCAGGTTGAGGAAGTAGCGGACAGAAAACTTCTTGTTGACATCTCTCATAGTGGCAGTGAGGTCATACCCAGCCAGGAACAGTCGGATGGGAATAGACTCCCCTGAGACAGGAGAGTCAGTGAGTGGTACTATCACTGTTTTCTTGACTACAGTTTCCATGACATTCAAGTACTGGTGAACACAGAACCCACCTTTCACTGGTGCTCCATCCATAATCTCATACTTTGCTACCGTCTCCGTTTCAGTAGTTGTACTCGGTCCTATGGAGGAAAATCGCACTTTAGGTTTTCTAGTAATTATTTTGGTGATTTAGTAAAATTACATTTACATTTATGAGCAAGAAAGCTAAAGCTTTTTCTGAGCTTTATGCATATTGCCTACAACATCCTTTATAACTCGTGTTACCTTTCAAAAGGGAAACACCCGCAATGTAAGCATCCTAAGAGTAGCTGTACCCACAGAGTCCAAAGAATTCTGCAAGTTCAGGCGAAGGGCACAAATATCAACCTTTAGAAATTCTATTTAGAAATAGAATTTATTAAATTCTCATATACCTTTATAACACTAGGGCCCTTGCTCCTAAGACTTATTTTCCATGTTCATAAAGGAAGTGAATCAATCAACCTGTAATGCAGTTTTAAACCAGTAATAGAGAAGTTTATTCATAGCCAAACTGGCTGAAGTTCCAAGGAATCAACGACCCACCAATTCCAGTGATCTCCTTCTTGATCAGCTGAAGCTCCATGTGCTGGATCTTGATTCTCACCAACAAAAAGTAGATCTTGCCTACAATGACGTCTTTCAAGTGGTATCTAGGGTGGAAATAAAATTAGACAAACTATAAGCAGCCATCCTACTGGTCAAAACACATATTTCAATAGACCCTCACAACCTTAGCTTGATTGAATTATCATCAATGGCCAGAAAACAAAAACACTAAAAAAAACAAAAACAAAAAAAGGGTCAGGACCACCCATGTATTCTCAGAGTCTCTCATTAAAGTCCAAGTTCATCAGCTACTCAGGACCACCAGTTTCCCTCTGCCACATGGTGGCATACTTACTTAGACTTGTTGTACTCAAACTCTATGTGAAGACAGTCCTCAATGCCCACTTCCATCTTGATGGAGTTGTTGACGTCTGGATATGTGGCCAGCTGATGAACGACGAGGTCATACTCCCTCACCAAGTCTGACAGTCTCCTCACTATCGTTACTTTGAGGAAGTATCTTGGTGGGGGCAGGGGGGGGAGACAGGCATGTGAGCCAAGGAGACGGAAACGCCGAGTAAAACAGGCGGGCAGCCCCATCCATCCACACACATCCACACCATCTGAATCCTGGGCAAATCCAGACTGACACAACTCATAATGCTGCACCCTAATTCCTCAGAGCATGCACAGGACCAAGCCCTATCAAATGAGATGCCACTGTGCTTCCAGACCCACCTGAGCCGCACATTGGCCCCCACGTATGACTCGTAGGGCTTCTCCACCTGCATGAACTCGAAGTCGTAGCTGCGGTTCTGCGTCAGCTCGCCCGGCAGCGCCAGCTCTTTCACCAGGTTCACAAACTCGTGCGTGTTGCTCTTGTCGCCAAAGAGCTCTGAGTGCCGTGGGAGAGGGAGCTTCATCATCTCATTCAAGACGCTCAGTTACCTGTGAACCCAGCACCTACCCCAGACTGGCTGGGAGGACTATGTGCCCATGATCGGGCTCTTGAGCAAAGCCCTAAACCCCTGCTTGCTCCTCATACTCGCCATCCCCGCTTCCTCAAACATACATCACCTTGGAGAAAAGTGTCAGCTGTATAAAATTGCAGAGCCACCCTACCTCCTGCTAGTCATCTCAAAAGCCCAGAAAAAAGGACCAAAATATGACCTGTATAAATACGTCACAAGGGAGCAACAGGCAGGGTTGTAGCCAGCTAAGGGTAAAAATAAAACCTAAAGGCAAATTTTTGCCTGAATAAAAAATTGGGCTCACGTTTCACGTAACTAATGATAAGCTCACAAAATAGACAGTATCAATAATGTGATTGATGAGACCCACTCGGCACCCCAGGGTCTCACTCTTTCAAACCCTGGCTACGGGTCTCCTAGAAACATACTCTAGGCCTCCATCTTCACGTGACAAACACATGCTCCACTAAGCTCCTTATCCTGAAGTCATTAGGGAAATGGAGCCCGTGACTATAAATTCCACCCCCCCCCACACACAGAGGGTTAAATTCACATCATTTTCAGGAATTTAAAGGCATATCCTCCTCCCACCACAGCATAAACGGCAGCAGGATGAAGACCCACCTATCTGGCCCACAAACTCGATTCGGATACCCTGGTGCTCCAGCCTCTTCCCAGTCTGTTTCACGGTGAGGTTCACCTGGAATGCAGGTTACATGGCAGTCACATGGCACGGTGGAGATTCATTCTGCCTAACACTCAGGAAATGACAGCAGGCAGCCTGCTGTAGTGCTGCTCTCCTGCGAGCTTCCATTATGTTATGGCACAAAGGAAAGAGGCTGTCATCATTCACAAGTGGGAATCAACTGAAGATGATGACTGCAGATTGCAAACCCTCACATACAAACCCTCATTCTGCAAACCCTTTTCAGCATAGACATTTTTAAAAGATCATTACCAAATCATATGAAAGTTACAATAACAGACTTGTTACATTTAATGATATATTATTAATTCAAAGAAAGTTTTGTTTTGTTTCCTCTGCTGGAAAGGCCTCATCCTGTCCCCATCCTTTCATCATTGATCCAATGCCCAGGTTAATCTCTGAGTCATTATCTCAACCCAGTGATAAGATCACTACACCAAACCCCCCTCCATTACTGAGAATCTAATGAAGAGTAAAGCACAAAAAAGACCAGGTTTGGTAAAATATTTTTTAATTCTAAGAAGGGGACCACCCAGGACAGCAAACTGAAGAACACCCGGCAGCACCCAGCCACACCAAACTGCAAGTCAGTCCTCCACCTTATGGGGGTGCTCTCCCAACCCAGTGATTTGGCCAGGTTACGAAAGTATACATTAATTATGGGGGATACCACCCTTTAAAATTACTTATCACCTGGTATCATTGTGAACGCCACACTCTGATACTGACTTTGAACACAGTCGGCAAACCAAAACATCTCCACACGTCTCACAGGTACTGAAGATGGGGCCCAGTTCCTTACTCATGGAAAAGCCAAGTGAACAGCGAAGGACAAGGGGACTGACCTTCCCTGCAACAGACTCTCCATCATAGAATAAAAAGTGTTTCTCCACTTTCCCGTCTTCCATCTTGAGCTCTGCTGTCTTCCGGGAGTCCGCATCATTAAGGACCACGTCGATCTCACACACCGGGCCGAATAAGCTTCCCAGGAAACTCTGAAAGAAACACGGCACACGTGCAAGGGAAATGCAGCATGATGTTCTTGTGGGGTGGAGGGGACATTTTTGCAGTCACAGCAAGCTACTCTATTGGGCACTAAGAAATAAACAGCCTGTTAGAATTTGCCTTTTTACAGGCACTATACTGACACGTTACAGCTCAAATGCACTGGGCCTAGAACATGCATTACAACTTAATAAAGGAGTTCCAGGTGTTTGATTTCAAGTCTAAAACCAAATTATTAGTTAAACTACAGATTCTGTATTTTTTCTTGAGCTCCATTAGCCCTCAAGACGAGACGGCATCAGACCGATGGCTATTTCAAGGACAGCACATCCCGTCCGTGAGTAGGCACCATCATATGCCAGCAGGCGTCAAAATCAATTCAGACGTTGCGATCTGACAAATCTGTCTTCTCTTACTCAGATCAGAGCTGACGGCCTGACCCATGGCCACGCTGCATGCTTCCCAAGACGGTGCCCTTCAGATATTGTTACCGCGTCAGACGACACCTGAGCTGGGGTTTTGTGTGTACTGCAGCTGTCATTCGCCGTCCCGCCTGGCATATTGCACGAAAATTTGCTAAAGCGGTTGTATTAACTGAATTTTACTCCCTCACACCCAATATAATCCAAGTGGCCCGTTTAAGTTCGCCACCGAGATGTGCAATTGGCTGCTTCAGAGCCGTGCAAAGGGACCTCCTGGTTGTCCAAAGCAGGCAAGGCGGAGCGTGGTTTCGGAGCGATAACGCGGAGGAGCGGTGTGATTTATTGTGAAGGGGCGACTCATCTACACCTAGGCACAGTGCTGCGAGGACACTGGCGCGGTAAACACAGACGGCCTCGGCCCATTTCCGGCCATCGGCTTCCCTGGGGCCTCCTGCTCGTGCACAGACAGATAAAAACAGACCTGTGCAAAAAAAAACCAAAATGAATGGAAGCGGGTTTTTACCGGTGGAGAGACGTCTCGCCAGCGTCCAGTAACACTCACCATATCGGAACGCTCAGTTGCACAGCCGTATCCGTATCTTTAGATCCCTGTGAAAAATTCTCGCCGAAATCCGCCTCGGTCATGTGACTACCACCCACCTTCGGGCCTCCCACTCCGGTCATGTGATTTCGCCCCACCCGCCCCGGGACTCCCACTCCGGTCATGTGATTTCGCCCCACCCGCCCCGGGACTCCCGCTCCGGTCATGTGATTTCACCCCACCCGCCCCGGGACTCCCGCTCCGGTCATGTGATTTCGCCCCACCCGCCCCGGGACTCTCGCTCCGGTCATGTGATCACCATTCCGCATTTGGGACTCCAGTTTTATCATGTGACTCGTCCCCAAACCCTCGGGCTAAAGACCGGGAACAAACTTAGTGTCGAAACAGGTTTGACATTTAATGAACAATGTCAAGAATAAATCGAACCATAGTAAGCTATCTAACTACGCACGTGTATGTGTCCATTCCCCCTGTAACTAATGTACCGCGGTAATAAAAGTCTATAGTTAGCGATTTGGGATTCCGTTACATTTATCTCGACAGTGCAGTGACGTACAGTAGTAAAGCGAGTGGCATTTTGCTACTCGTGATTTGTGAATTCAGGTGGCGTCGCCCCCCACCTCGAAGTATATCGATATTTTACTTTGCCTTTAAAAAAAAACGCGAATTATAATTTTAAAAATTGACCATATGAACAGGTCCAACCAGGCTTATTCTGACCAGTCTGATTTGTGTTTTTGTAACAGTTCGTTTGTCAGTGACTGATATATGCGTGAGGGAGAAGGGGTTGAATATATATATGGTGTGTGTCTGTGTGTGTGTATTTATAATTAGTACTAGATCGTCTTTATCCATGATCCCTATCAAGGTCACTGAAAAACATGAATTTGTGTTGGTGTTTACTAGTATGTTTGCTAGTAATCCACCCACGGGTGTCGTTAGTTAGGTTCGATCACTGTAGCTCTGAGTATTTTAACCCTGATGGCAATCTTCCTTCAAAAAGAAGAATAAAATCAAGCTAACACAAAGACATTAGCAATAATTTCGTAAATTATTCTTTGTCATGACATCAGTTTTAATGTAATCTACAGGGTTTTATCGCAAACGTAAACAAAAAACTGCGATGTCGGAATGCAGCTCAGCAAGGGAAAAACAAATGAAATTCCACGCAGTCGTGAGAATAACGCCTTTCGTAGGCTATTAGAACTGCTTAAGTATATATTATGGTCCATTTCTCCGGCTATACAAATATTCAAATATTTTTAATAAGCAGTACTAATAAAATACGTTTCAGGTTCATAGGAAAACCACATTGGCATCAATTTAATAACCACACCAAATGTACAGTACATCGCGACAAACAGGCTGCCTGCCCAGGATATTGGGAGACTGGTCGGAAGAAACTGCAGACTCTAAAATGTAGCTGCTTGACGTAGTAGTATAATGACAAGCAATAAAAGAACTAACTGGTCACCCGCATGTCCAATAGCAAAATGTCAGTCTCCACAGTCGGTTCAGGGGAACAGGACAGGAGTCAATGACGTTTAAATAAACAACTTTTTTCTTACACAGAACCTTATTGCAATAATTCAGATTTCTTCTTTAGCAATGCTTTCACAAAATTACCCCAGGACTGCATGGAAAAATCGTTTGGGAGCAGTAATTGAAGAGTTAAATGCTACCAACGGAGATGTGCTTCTGTAGTTAGCTTACAGAACTCTCTTCAGCTTTAAAGGAAGTGCTTATCATCACGGCTACTAGCAGTTTCGCGGTGGAAGAACGTCACAAACGAAACAGAACAATCAAGCACAATTACAACTACAGAAACCTTCACTGTTCACCTGCACATAAATAAATGTGCTTATTCTTTTGTCTTAGTGAGTAGATACACATCAGCAACTTGAAAACTTGAACAACATTTAAACAGTTTAATTTTGCTCTTACATTAAGTATACTTTTGGTTAAAATATCTGATACTGTTCACAAAGAATTTATTAAATTGGATATTGTATTTATGGCACCTAAATCATTCTTGAAAAATAGTTGATTAAAAAGAGTATATATTAAATTTATTGTACTGGCATGAGTAACGTTTACATGCAAGTTTTATATTATTAGTCCTTACAGATCCATTCAGGTGAAGGTAATGCCTGGCAACACTATCGTCAATTATTTTATTATTATCGAAGTATATTGAGCAAACCCCAAAACATACATAATTGGACACACCAGCCAATATATAGACAGTGAGAAGATTAAATATTTATGTTCAATAAACTTTATAGAATTCATTGCAAAAAGCATATTTTCAAAGATGCACAATATATCCTGTATATGGTGATATATTTCCCAGATTTATCAAAAATATAAAGTAGTCTCAAATATAATATATAATAAGTTTTACTTAAAAATAACAGACAGACTCCAAAATAAAGAGAATAAAGGAAACACCATTTCAATAAGAATTTAATCCTGAGCAATGTGGGTGACCAGCTTTCCATGCTGTGCTGAAAACCGACATGAAGTGGATCATTTCTCCATAGTCAGCTACAGGATGAAGCCCTCCTCTTTTAACTCCTTCTCAGCTGGCAGGTTCTTCTTTAGCTCCTTTTCAGGGAAGATGAAGGTGGAAGAATCGTTTCCCATGGCGCTTCCCTCATCAAGCTCGGTGCTACCCTCTGCTGGTGAGAGCACTGATAGCACTTTTCGTTCAGCAGCAGGCTGGCCTCCAGTGCCTGTGAAGGACTGGCTGTCTCCGGACCCGTCACCGGATGACTCCTCCATAGGGTCTTGGCTGAATTTAAACCTCTCTCTGTAACAATAATGTGGATACAGCAGCGGGTAAGGCGGAGGTCACATCCCCTTCCTCTTTCCTCCAGGACGACCCCTCCCTACAGACTGCTTTGTTTAATGAGCTTCCTCCATCGACAATATGAGTTCTTAGAACAGGAGGCATGCAACACATAAACAGGAGAACCACGTCCAACCCACGACGCCGCCTGAGGCAGGCGAACCACGTCCAGCCCGCGGTGCTGCCTGAGGCAGGGTAACCAAGTCCAGCCCGCGGCGCTGCCTGAGGCAGGCGAACCACGTCCAGCCCGCGGCGCTGCCTGAGGCAGGCGAACCACGTCCAGCCTGCGGCGCTGCCTGAGGCAGGGTAACTATGTCTAGCCCACAACACTGCCTGAGACAGCTCCATGCAAGGCTGTCAGTTGCTGTAAGTTTTCAAACGAGACCAAAAATTTGCACCTTATTTGTGGAGAAAGAGGAATAAAATAGCAAAAGAATAGACACAAGTTCTTCTGAAAAGTTATAGAAAAGCATAGAAACAAAATGGGTGCACACAGTGACGTCATCTGTACTAGCTGGTCTAGCTTGAAGGTTTTCCCCACAGGAGCAGAGGGTGTGTTCACTTTGCTAAAAACCCATATAGTGTGAAGAACAGCTCAGGGATTTGGGCGAGGACACTGCTTTACTGGACTGGCAGCTTATAATGACATTGGAACAGGACATTGTGGCATTTTTGTCCTGTCTGATACTGAAAGATACTAAAATAAGATGTCACTATGGTTAAGATCATACTGCATTTTTAAATGTATATCAAAGTTGAACTACTGATGCCTGTATTGAAAAAGCCTTACAATGACCCAGTATTTGAACACCTCACACTGAAACACTGGGACTCAAATCAGAAACTTGCAGGGTTTGAGATCACAAAGTTAACTGTCACTGCTTCACTGTGAGTCTGCCTTTCTGTATCTATGTAACGCAGCTTAAAAATCCTTTAATAATTTTAGTTATGGATTAAACCCAACTGAAGGGTTCTCTGGTTATGATTGTTTTCGAAAATATAAAAGATAAGTTTTATATTTTATATAAAAGAAGTTTTTATGTTTGTCAGTCACATTTAATTTAGACAGAAAGATGTCCTTTGAGTATCATACCTTTTGACATTATGAGCATGACACAGATAAAAACATAATGCAATTTTTTTTTACTAGTTCAGCACAAGGGCTGTTCTGTTTGATTCTCAAGATGTCAGAAGATGCAGCAAACTAAGGAAATGACTCATCAGGCGAAAGGCTTCCATTTGTTACGAAATACTCATTTATGCACATTAAAATCAACCTTCAAGCTCCAATTTATCTTTTGGCTTGGTTGCGGGTTCAAAGAGGAAATTGTGCTTGGCAGCAAATTAGCATTTTTGTTCAAGACTGGATAAGAGTTATGAACTGTAATTAATATGCCACACTGGCCCAGAAGTAAACATATTTGTGCTCTAGAAAAAAACCCAAAAGTCACTTTTCAGATGAACCCTTCAGTCACGGCAGAATTTTTTTTTTTTTCCCAGACCTGGTGTGAGAAATATACCAACATCATCTTTCCAGTATTACTTTCACTTTTACTCTTCATCTCCTACATGGTGTATGTCTACCTTGTCTATTATTATTTCCAATAGAGGAAAACTGTACAATATACATTGATCTTTATCGAATGTATATTAAACAGCAGCAGCCACATGCTCCTAGTGCGCTGCTCTGCCTTTATAGTGCAGACCCTTATGTACAGTGTAACAAACCCACCTGCTGTTGGGGATATCGATCAGCGGGCCCTTTATAACATTACAGTTGGCGTTTTTTGCGTCTGGCTTGCAGGAGACCTTCATGTACCGGCCCTTGGTTGGAGCACCTGCGTCGGAGAGAAGACAGCTAAATACCTTAGGACTCAACATAAAGTTCATCCGGGGCTGTTGACCAATATGAACCCCAAAAACTGGTTATTTTAGAATCAAGCAGGGGTTAGTAAATAACAGATCTGTATAGACTTAAATAGGCTATTCGTATAATTTAAAGATACTTTAAGCAGTCCTTCTCAAAATAACCATAAAGAATATTTCTCTTTTCTCCGTTACGATAACTATCAAGATTTAAAACTATCACATATAACCTTTTCGTAAATTACACGTGTGAGGAAATGTTTTACTGGAGTTTTTCAAAAAATTTTAAATGGGGTAAAGGAGTGTAAAAAGTTAAATGTTGACGTCCAGGACGTACCTTGAGCGCCGAGGAGAAGGAAGCACGAAACTGTGATGAACACGACTGTCGTTTTCGGGGTTAGTTCCATGGCTCTCCGTTACCTAACGTGGCAGTTGCAATAATAAGGCAGAGAACGAACTGAGGGGCCACCAAATACACTGAGCCTATCCGCCGAGCGCGTCACTGTTTCCTGAAGACAAAAAAGCAGCAGAAACATCCGCAAACGGAAAGTACTTAACCTCGCTTTCGGGTTTTTTTTCACTGACGACGGGACTACACCGTGAATAATTACACTTAGGAATATGCTGATCATATGTTTTTTTTGTCATCACGTGGCCTTCTACTTAACGGGAATTGACGACAGTAATATCTTTATTCAGCGTTAAATCGGGCAAATTGTCGCATTTTTTCGAATCTTGCCCCCCTCCCCTCCTCCCAAATTACTACAAATATAACACCTTTCATGTGCGAGAAGTACGAATTAAGAACACGAAGGAGACATAATTATTTTTGTCCAACGTAGTTATCATGAAGAAGTGTGAACTAAAATAATAGAAAAGATTCAGGTTAAGGACTGATTTAGGTACCATGTTTTGACAGAAAAAACGACTCAATACTAAAGATAAAATAGAGACTAGTTTAATGCAGTTGGATCAGACACAATATATAAAATATTCTTATGGAACATTTCTTTGTCTAGTAAATTAGCATTTAATTACGATAAAAAAAACGATAAATGATAATCAGTTTATTATATTATTATGTGGGTATGTACTAGAAAGGCCTTTTGTACCTGTGAGTTTCTCAAATAAGAAAGAAAAAATAAAATATGTAGAAATATCATCTTATCTCTTTCATTTCCGTTTGCATTGTGACTCTCTGTGGGCGCTCATGCCAACCAATCGCGATGTGGCGATGGTGCAATTCCGGGGCCCTTTTTCATCATTGATCTCCCCTCTGATTGCTATCACAGGGCCTCTCTGTCTCTGGCCAGACCACTGTTTTTCCTCCTAAGTGACAGGAATAAACAGTAGCGGATGACTTACGGTGCGATGGAGTGGCCAACATGTCATTAAATCACGTGAGATGAAACAAGGGCCATCATTTGAAACTTCACTCAGAGTGAAGCAGCCCGGCTCCTCAAACCCCACTTTTTACGAAGGCTCCACACCTTGGCAAGTTCCTCTACCAGAAACTCAGAGGTCACCCCTTATATGCTTTATCCATCACAATCATGGTGTGATCCTCTTGCTTCTTTCTGAGGTGCTTTGCTCAACCCCTGCTTTGCCTGGGTTCCTTTCAGTGCATCTGGGTTATCGTGCTGGTCTACTCATCATAGCGCACTGCTACCTTAGCATCCACAGACCTGCCTTGGGCCCTGTTCTAGCAGAGAAATGGAACAAACTTAGGCAACACCAAGGTGAAGAAATTGCAAGGGATTTTTTAAAGGAAGACACTACTTAGCAGAGAGTGAGGAGGAGTGCTTCTCATATATCCCAAGAATAGTCATCATTTCAAGAACCACACATGGAATGCTATTCAGTCAGCAAGACACTAACACTGCCCTGTAAACAAAGGAGCAGTTTCCAGTTATATCTGGGATAATGGCAATCCATGTGATACTGAGTGACTAAGGGCTGGATTCTACTTCATGCGAAAGTGGGCGAATCACTGTGTTGTTCTTACTTCAAGTGCCAACACATCAGGCCCTTGTACTTCGATGCCAGACCTGGGGTGACGCCATAGAGCAAAGCTGCTCTTAAATGTCACATTTACTGTATGACGTGGAATGGATGTTATAAAAAATAAATAAGAAATTTCATAAAACGAACCGTACACTATAAGAAACTACAGCTTAACAAGAATAATAAATATTGCTTCCAGAGCTAAGTGAAATAAAAACAAATGTCAAATACTTCCTGATACCATTTTTAGTATTACTCTAATATTACTATACTATGTAGCTAAAATAATAATTTGCCTTTTTATAGCCTTGTCATGCAATGCAGTTGAACCATAGAGACCTGCATTACGCCGTGGCATTCTGTAGAAGCCAACAAAGTCCTAAAAATTTTTTTATTGCTGGTAATAAAACCTGAAATAAAATATAAAACAACTAGATTTCTTAAAAAAACAACTAATGAAACTACACCAAAAATTAACACTAAACTAGATTTCAAATGAAAATGAACAATAAAATAAAACTAAACTTTAAAAAATCTAAATGATCCATCCATCATCCACCGCTTCATCTGAGGTCGGGTCGCGGGGGCAGCAGTCTAAGCAGGGAAACCCAGACTTCAGTCAAACAGGATGTTACAGTACAAACAAATTTCATTTTAGTTTGTAGCCATCTGGAAGTGTTCATAATCCTATATGGCGTAATTATATAAATGCTAGTATTTTCATACTGTCTCTGTCAGCCATTCTTCAGATCCACTAGTCATTTTGCTATTATTCTGATCACAGAGGGCAGAAAAGGTGTTTATATATAATCTTTTGTTTGACTACTTTTGACTTCCTGCTACTTTTCCTGTAGCTAATGAACAATCAAGGTTCACTTGCATCACTGAGTGCAGCCTCAGCGAATCATTTTTAAGTGATGAGTGCCATCTAAGGCCATCCGCTTTGATGAGAATTATGTCACAATCGCTGCCCACACAGTCATGTTGCAGTCTTAAGGCCAACTCCACCTTAAACACCAGTGACATCTTCAGCATAATGTATGCTTGCTACTGGATCCATGTTCACTAGCCTTGAGAAGATTGGCTGGCTTCCCTGTGGCAGACGGGTGAGGCAGAGCTTTCTCAGAAGCCACCAGCCACCATCATCCGTGTCAACAAAACAAGCAGCATGCCTGACTCAGCATCTTCTCCAACCAAAGCCTGGATTCGACATCCAGCTGAGAAGCCTCAGTGGCGATTGAGGAGACTCCCATCTTGCCCAAGGCAGAGTATGAGCAGCAGTGCAGTCACTTGTTGTGTAATTTCTGTTTAATTCTCTCGAATTTCATTTATATTTTCTGGTAAAAGGATGAGAAGATGCACATTTCTCACAGCCAGTCCACAGTGGTTCATGCACTGAGCTCTGGGATGCGCTTCATGCTGGCAGCATAGACGTGGTGTCCCCAGCACCACATATACACACTTACAAGGGCCTTACTGCTGTACTCCCAATGTACTAAGGCCTTATTAAGACCACAATCTGGTGTTTAGAGCTTGAAAGGTCCCGCCTAGTGTCTCAGCAACTCAGCAGCTGCATCAAAAAAAAAGTGACAACAATACTTATCACCATTATACACTCAGTTTGCTCGTGTTTTACAATCCTGCAGCCTCCCTTATTTGTAGCGTCTGGCCTTTGACCACGAGCACTGAGCTGTACTCTTCTGCTTTGAGTTCCTGTCAGGATTTTCCCATCAGCCCTGCTGAAGCCCAACACCAGGGATACATCAAGGTAAAAAAATGAAGTTATTTAATACAGGGGATGGAAAGCTATTCAGCAGCCTTATGGATCTTAATCAAGTCCTCACTGTGCAAATGGGTCTCTCACCACGGCAATCCATCACTTCATGTCTTTGTTATTGTTTTCTTCTCACTGGACGAGCCACTCCACTCTTTCACCTCAAATGGGACTGTCATACTTTAGCTGATACTGGGCTATATTTATGGATGCCTTTGTTTTTACTTTGGATTATGGAAAAAAAAGAGATGGAGTGTTTCAGGCAGCCGAGTTTTTGTTAAAGCAGCTCAGAGTGGGGAATGCAAGGAATGTCATAAAGGACTGGCCTGAAGAAGCAGATGCTAACATTACCCAGCCATGCTTGGAGACTTTAATAATGACCGGAGAAATATTATAAAGGACCCTCCCCTCCCTGCCCCATGCTCAAATCAAAACAGCCAGAAGACCAGCAGCTGTTCTCATTGGCCAAGGAGTTCAAATGAATCAGGTGAGGTGTAACCTTGAAGTATTGCATCA
The DNA here is from genome assembly GCA_019775895.2 of Stomatorhinus ivindoensis. Classification (NCBI taxonomy): domain Eukaryota; kingdom Metazoa; phylum Chordata; class Actinopteri; order Osteoglossiformes; family Mormyridae; genus Stomatorhinus; species Stomatorhinus ivindoensis. Next base: position 41,461 of record JABFEB020000060.1, read on the forward strand.
TTTCATTTCATTTTCTTACAACACCTTTCACAACCATCCCACGGCACTATACATGGTTGCATTGTGATACAGGGAGCAGCGTGTGGCTCAGTGGGCTAAGCCTGTGTAATCAGAAGGTCAGCCTCAGCACGTCTGCGGGTCCTTGAGCAACCCTAACCCCAGCTCCCTGGGGGCCCCAACAGGTGGCTGCCCTTCGCAGACAGCTTACTCTACAAAGAGCAAGTTGAGGGAGGCGTAAAGACAATTTCCCCATGGTAATCAAGTATCGATAATATTATTATAATTATTATTTCAACATCATTAAGACATGATCACAAATGAAAATTATTAAATGGATAATAATTGTAGTGTTTTAACCATCATAAGTGTGACAAACCACTGGAACACAATGTTTCTCATAAAATCACAGCACAGAAATTGCTGTTTTACCCTAAAGCAATATAGTAAAAGGGACAGTATACTAGATATGAAAACAATGACTGAACATTGGTGTTTGAGCAGGTAAATAAAAAACTGGAAAAGGTTTCCGTTCGGGCAACAGTCTGAGAGGCATTTCACTATCAATACATACTATCAAAATAATGGAGATATGACCTTATTCATGAACTTTAGCTAATATGTGCAGGTTTATTTGCTTAAAACATACTATATAATACATGAATAAAATAAATGAATAACAACAACAAACCTCCAATTGACTTTACCTCCACCCCTCCCACTAGCCCCCCCGATAGAAAACAAAGCCATCATTTTAAATCACTTTTTCATTTTGATTTCTGGTGTTTGTTCTTTCATCTTTCACTTTCAGCCAAAACTATTTTTGCTGTATTTTGAGTCCAAAAAACCCTCCCAGTGTCAACAAATGTGAATTACACAAATGAGACAAGGGGAATTTTCAGAGATGTGGATTTACCTACCAAGCATGTGTCTGCATTCTGAACATACATCAACATGCTTTTGCGGATTTTAGAGAGAGAGACATGGATTCGTAAGAAAAGCTCTTTTGTGACCGAGAAAATTTACAGAAACGGGAGGGAAGGTGTCAAGCCGTCTGAAACGCAGAATTAAGTCTCTTAGCAGATATTCCCAAAATGGCCAAATCCTGTGTTTCAGGCAGCATTAGGCTCAGGATGACAGAGCAAATGGTGATTTTGTACATGTGTTTCTGAGGATGATGAGGATGATGAGTTTCTGCTGCAGCCCATGGCGGCCCCACAAGCAGCTCTGCCACCTCAATTTCTGGTTCTCATGGCTGACATAGGTAGAAAAGTTCACTGGGTGATGTCAAGTGGTAGGGAAAGTAATGGTGACCAAGAATCTCCATTGGTCAGCTGAGAGAGGCTGCTCCACTCCATCATGGTGAGTTGAAGGTCCATTTTCTGCACAGGCAGGAAACAGCAGCCCACGTGAGTGGCAAGACCACTGGCTTCAGAGTAAGTGGGTCAATTTACTACAGAAGAAAGTGGAAGAGACATTTCTGAAGATGTTTCCCTCCATCATGTCAAGAAGACTTATCAGTCTCTCCATACTTGTTCTCAGCTGATAGGTGACTGTTCGGCACAGGAAGTGGTTACACTGGAACTTCACACAGGAAGTGACATGTGGTGCCTCAGCATGAAGCTAAACAAACACCCTCTAAGAGTAAGAGCTGCTAAAGACAGGCACTGCAATGAGCTTAGTTAGGACAAAACAAAACAAGCTTCAAACCCACGCAAGGGCCAGCTATTCAGGACCCGGAGCCACACCTACATCTCACTCGTGTTTTGCAGATGAAGTTTCCTTTCCATGTATTTCGCTCTTTTCTGTGCTGCTAAACTAACACTTTACTTGTTTGCACTTCACAGTAATGCAAAAAAGCAAACAACTAGTAAATCACACATAAGTAGTTGGGAAAGCAAAGCAAGTAGTGGCAGAATATATGAAGCAAAAGAAGGAGGATATTGCATATGCAAAATTAGCTAATTCACAGTGTGCTGTTCGATGGCAGTTTATGGTCTTTTGCTACGTATTACACCATCATTGCATGCTGATTCAATGGCGAAATAATTCTCCCTTTGTACTGACATGAATATTTGGTATATTTTCAAGGTCCAAGGAAAAATTTAATGAATTGCTGCGGGGCGCCGTGTCTCTATGCACCATGTCCGTATGTGCTGCGGGGCGCCGTGTCTCTATGCACCATGTCCGTATGTGCTGCGGGGCGCCGTGTCTCTAT
>JABFEB020000060.1:45628-64391 GCA_019775895.2 Stomatorhinus ivindoensis
TGGCGAAATAATTCTCCCTTTGTACTGACATGAATATTTGGTATATTTTCAAGGTCCAAGGAAAAATTTAATGAATTCAGTGGGCCTTATTATGCAGTGCAGTAAGTGGGATGTCTGTATGTGTTGCAGGGCGCCGTGTCTCTATGCACCATGTCTGTATGTGCTGCGGGGCGCCGTGTCTCTATGCACCATGTCTGTATATGTTGCGGGGCGCCGTGTCTCTATGCGCCATATCCGTATGTGCTGCGGGGCGCCGTGTCTCTATGCGCCATGTCCGTATGTGCTGCGGGGCGCCGTGTCTCTATGCACCATGTCCGTATGTGCTGCGGGGCGCCGTGTCTCTATGCGCCATGTCCGTATGTGCTGCGGGGCGCCGTGTCTCTATGCGCCATGTCAGTATGTGCTGCGGGGCGCCGTGTCTCTATGCACCACTGGGCTTTGTGTCCCTATCTACCATGACCCAATGCACTGACTGTTTCTGTCACATGGTGCCTTGGCCTTATGCACTGCATCTTTCTACGCTGCATTATGCCGTATCCCTACGCACTGTATCACTGTATGCCACATGATGCCGTATCCCTACGCACTGTATCACTGTATGCCACATGATGCCGTATCCCTACGCACTGTATCACTCTATGCCACATGATGCCTTGTCCCTATGCATTTGTCTCTCTACATCGCATGGTGCCATAATGTGTAGAATATTTTGGAAAAAGCAGTTTGAAAAAAAGGGAGACAATACAGGAAGTGGTGAGGATCTGATCAAGGTCTCATTTTGAAATGAGGTAAGGGCCATGGGAGGAGAGATAGAGTGAGACTTTTGCTCACCAATCACACGAAGGGGAAGGAAGATCATGAATAATCTGATTAGAGATAACAGAACAAAAAAGCAGTTAGTGTGCATAACACCTTCAGTTTGCATTGTTTTCTATAACATTAAAAGCCCAGCAGCGGAGGTTAGTATTCTGAGAGGCTATGGTGGCACTGAACACCTTACCTATTTGCAGAAAGGCATATGATAAGCACATAAGCATCACCTCCATCGGTGTGTGTGTGTGCTGCAAGCTGAGAAGCTCACCAAGTCATGACAATCCAGGAGGACGTTTCGCAATGTTTATCAAGGGCATGGGTAGCCCTGCAAACAAAATGATCGGCACTGTCACACGTAGCACTGCTGACACCCGGAGCCTTCTGTTAGCCGAAAGATCATCTTCTCTTCAACATGCATATGGATTTCAGTGAACATTCTGCTTGTGGTTTGAAAATGGTTATTGGGTCACTTAGCCACTTTGTATCACTTACCAGGTAAAGTGCTGGCACAACCTAAACCAGCAAATCTACTGGTAAATGCAAGGAGAATGGCTGAGTCATCCAGGTACACATTTGACTGTTGCTTCCACTAGGTAAAGACTATAGCCTTGAACGTGTTTATCTGAGGGGATTTCATACATCCAAAACTACCTAAATTTCCAATATTGCCTTGGAACACTATCGCAAAATGCTGAGAAAGCCATTTGCTCAAAGGTTAAGAAAGGACTTCCTGCAGTCATACACATACCTTTAAAACAGCCTGTCAACCCTGTTCTGCAAAAGACAGCCAGGAAACACAGTCCACTACAGCCTACTTTGCTTTGCTATGTCACTTCGCTGCAGTCAAATGACAAAGCGAGGTGCTGACCCTGCCCTGTGGACCGAAGACGGCAAATGACAAAGCGAGGTGCTGACCCTGCCCTGTGGACCGAAGACGGCTAAATGACAAAGCGAGGTGCTGACCCTGCCCTGTGGACCGAAGACGGCTAAATGACAAAGCGCGGTGCTGACCCTGCCCTGTGGACCGAAGACGGCTAAAGTGCTGCTGCCACATGACTGGCCCCTCAGGCTAGTGCACTGAAATCAGCTCTGCAAGCCAAGAGCAGATGCTTCTCATGCACTCCCTGCTCTCACACACACACACATCTGATGCACTAGTCCAAAGCTAATACACCATCTGGACATTCTATTATTGCCATAAGTACCGATCAGCTAAACCCCACATTCCTTCACCTCCTCATAGTTATTTAGTTACATATGTGCTGCAATCAAAGTGTTGGTTTAAATAATAGCACAGTGATGCAGAGTTACAGCCAATGCTGACATTAACAAGCTCCGATCTGTACAATTATATACTATACTTGGTTTTACCATATTTAGGCAAAGAACTGAATAAGAAAACAGGAGACTGTTGGGAGAAACACTGGCAGGGCACCAGAAATGTCTCACTTTGGCGCCCGACTGAAGCAACTGCACTAGCAGACATTGGTGTCAGTTGTTTAAGCAGAACTAACTAGTACAAGGTTTTGAGGTTTCCTGACACTTTTTCTAGGAGCCGTGAGCGTAGTTAAAATGAACACAGTGAGGGTGTGAGGGTGCCCTCTACAGGTTAGTGGCCCCATGCTCAACTTTAAAATTTTTTTTCATGCTCAACTTCAACTTTTTTCTGTCTATCTGTTCAAGAACAGCTAAATGCACTCATAGATTCTAATGAAGCCTGATTGATGTGGTCTTCAAAACACTTTGTTAAAAGTGTCACCCAAGCAAACAGTTTAGACAATACTTTACCATATACATACACAAAATAAGACAAATATTAAAATGAATAATGTTTCATTTACATTTACATTTATAGCATTTGGCAGACGCTCTTAGCCAGAGCGACTTACATAAGTTTCAATCACACAATAATGACAACCAAAAGTAATATTGTCATTTTCAGAATATGATTTTCGGACTAACAAAATAATGTGAATTTTTGCAGGTTTTTTGCCCCATCCTTTCTCCCTTTGATTCTGACTAAAGGTTCAGCTCTTGAAGCTGAAATGCGTCACCAAATCATACTGTCACCAGCACATTTCTAATGTGCTAATTGAAGCACGGGTTGTATTACATTTGCACCCCACATAGTGCTTTTGACCAAAAACCTCAGGACAGCTGGGTTGCTCTCATACTTTCTGGCAAACTCTGTCATATAGCTCCTCTGATTGTGGTTTGGTGCAGCTTCCACCTTTACAGTTTTGATCCAACAGTGCTTACTAGGATATCTAACCTCTTGGAAGAAAATTTTTACACTGTTCTAATTGGCTGTATTTTGATTAATCTATCTCAGATTTCCTTATAATTTTCTTCAGTCATCAATTTTACTCTTGATGTTAGTGATTATCACTGGTGTTACAACAGACTCAACACCAATGACAAAAATACAAATGACAAAATCTCATAAAAGTTGCATTTTCTAAGATACCATCCTGAACTCATTCAGCACACTAAAATCAATATATTATCCCATTAAATACTTTTTTTGTTTAATTTTTTTTTACAAAAGCATAAAATCATATAAAATCAATGATACAATTAAATGTATCCTGAGAAAAAAACCTTCAATACAAATAGAAATTTGTGACTAGTAGAATGTGATGATACCATTTATCGCTTTAACAGCTTCTTCTTCCTGTGCGCTTTGACCTAGTACTTCTCAACTTTTTGTACATTCAAAATGTCACTTTTTAAAACCAGTAACATCAATGACATGAAATTAAAGGATTCTTATTTTGAAACAATTTATAATCTTAACTGTTTTGTTTTATTTACATAAATGTAAAAGTGGTGTCGTAAGGACTGCAGTGCACATTACTGGTAATTAAAGCAAAATGATTATAATAGTAGGAAACACCAGGTACTTTTACAATCAGCTTGTGACAATGAGAATACTGCAAATGAGGATTGATTTGCAACTCAGAAAGAAAGAGTTGGGAAGGTAAAACCTGATTAAGAACTGATTCACTGATTAATGACAAGCTGCTCACGAAAGAGAGTACACCTTGGGATTATTCACACGGAATAACAAAAGATGGACAATGGAGAGATTCAGTTAGTGGTAATTCATGAGACATTCATTCTGAATGTTAAAAAAGTATACAAATCGCAATAAACAGTTTACCAAAGCAGATAACGATCAATATGGCTAGACTTACATACATGAACTAACACTGAATGGTCTTGGGATAAAATGCAGTTGATGCCAGTGGAACTGGTCAAGAAACATCTGAACACTGTATATAATATCAACAGCATCATAGCGCCCCCTATCACTTTCACAAAGTATATATTTTACATAACTAGACCGACACCATAAATAGAACTAAAAACAGATAACCAGTATCATGAAAGTGAACTATCATTATTGAATATGCCTTTTTATTGCAAGTGAGTTACACCTGTAGTTTGTTAATTCCTCAATGCATTTTATTAAAAGCATTTGAGGTATATATCCATGTTCCATCCATCCTCTGATTATGTGTTTTGCTCAGGATAACAAGAGGGCTGCCTCGGGCAGCACAGGACACAGTGCTGGGGTACAGCCTGAACGGGATGCCATTTCAGTGCAGCTCACATTCACATAATCATACACAGCATGTGATTTAGAGCTACCAATTAGAGTAACTGCATGTCTTTGGACTGCGGCAGGAAAACGGAGAACCCTGATTAAACCCACACAGCAAAGAGAGAACCAGCAAACTGTACACAGACAGAGCAGAGGCATGACTCGAACCTCCAGACCTGCAGATATGAGATTGAAGTCCTACCCTCAGAACCAGCATGAAGATGGCCGTTCTGACCCAGGGTTGTTTTGCATGCAGTATTGTGTGAAAGCTGACAGCTTTCTCCTGCTGCTTCAGGACTTGGCTGTTGTCAGTGCATTTTTACACATTTAGAACACTGTATATTTCAAAGCAGCAGTTGGGCCTGGCTGCATTCCAGGCTGTGGCTTTGAACTCGTAACCTTCTGGTTTTGAGTCCGTATCCTTGGCCACCAAGACTCCTGAAACCTCAATTCCCGCTTTTTTTGAACAGCCAGAAGAATTTTGAGGCTTCAGGCTACAGAAATGCTGGGAAAGAGCCAAAAGCAAAAACATCAGCAAGACAAGGAGGCAGAAAGATGACAAACTGAGGCATGAATGCTGGACGCCTACACCAACACTGGAATATGATCTGCAGAAAATCTCTAAGGTAAACTCACATGCACCCCCTAGCTGTGAGGAGGTCACTTGAAAAGTATAAAGTAGAATCTATATATGTACATCTTCAGGAAAAAAATTGAAGGGTCACTCTATATTTTGAAAAAAATCTGCATGTTTAAATCCCATTTTAATCCTGGTTCTGCTGCCAGAGGCTACACTAAGAGGCAGGCTGCTTCCAGGCTCGAAGTTTCTAAGGCAGCAGTACACAAGAATAAGATGAAGCAGGAGACTCTGGCAATAACAAAAACCAGCCAGATAGAGGGCAGAAGCAATTCACTAATGGCAGAGATGACTGTGAACTTATCCAACAGTGCCTCATAAATCGGAGGATGACCTCAAGTGACCTTCAAATGTAATGCAAAACATTAATTGCAGGTGTGAAGTGCATTGCTAGGAGAGATTGTATCAGGCTCCTAGAAGCAGGACTGAAGACCCATAAAGCAAGGAAGAAGCCCTTCATCAATGAGAAACAGGGAAGAGCCACATTGGAGCTTGCAAAAAAATGTACATTTTACACAGGCACATACCATTAATTGAGAAATTAGTGAAACTGAAAAATTTTCTGTGGCTTCTTAAATTCCAAAGTTGTGCATGTATAATAGTAATATAAAAAAAATGTCAAGCATTTCTTATACAACAGAAAAAAATTGAATTGGGTAGGAAGCAAGAAAACTATAAACAATGCATTAGACCTATCACACACAACCACCCTGAGGGAAAAGAAGAAGCAGTGCCAGTCACTTCTGATTGGGAACACTAAGGTGCAGATAGTGGACAGCCACAAGGTCCTGGATATGCCCATCAGTGAGGATCGACACCGGTCACAGGACCCGACAGGACCAGACTGCACTGAAGATAAAGAAGTTTGGTTTGTTGCTGATAATCCTCAACAGCTTCTACAGGTGCACTGTGGAGAGCACAGTAACCTGCTGCATAGCTATGTTAGGACTCCAGACAAAAAACAAAATGAAATATTTAGGAGCCAAATGCTTTTTTAGGAGCCATAATCTCCATCACATGCCAAATATGAAATAAATAAAAAATACTCACATGGCACATTTTGTCTCCTGTCTACCTCACACTGCCTTTTCTTCCTCCTATATGACCTAGCTGATCTGCCAACTGTTGTCTTCTGCAATCTTATACATAACAATATAATAAATTACACAGAAAAATACAGTACGTAATATGTAAGCAAGACAGTGAGGTGCACACACAAACACTGAAATATTAACTCAAATTCACAAATAAATCTGGAAAACCAAGGTGCATTGCTTGCTTTTGTTGAATGATATTACAGCCGAAAAACTGAATATTAACTGAAAGCTAATATTACTTCTGCGTTATAGTTAGTGTTTAAACCCAAACCCACTTTCGGGATACCTCCCTAGTATTCTTGCTTGATGGTGTATGTGGGGACATTCAGATCTATACTGAAATATTCCAGAAAGCAGGTTCAAGTTTAAACCTTAACTCCAACACCAAAGGAAAATTAGCTTTATATGCATTTTCCAGCAGTAATATCTTTCAGTTTGTATATTTTTCTATGTTTGTCTGCACTTCACGCTCAGTAGTCCAGCTGTCGGTGAATGGACAAAGTGCAGATATCAATAGTAACGGAAAAGTCCATCCCACCTCTGCGAAAGTCCCACCATTGATTTCTTTCCCTCCGTGCCTCTGCACATTCTGCAACAAGCTGCCACGTAGCACGAAGGGCCTCCAATGCAAATATTTGATAAAACCCAACAAGGCTCTGGATCGATTCACACTTTAATAGCATGATAATGTAAGAGGAAAGGCAGAAGTGGGATAAAAATGCACATAACTAAAAGCTGCCACTTTTCTTGCCGCTTAAGTTTGAATTTTCTCTTTCATTGTGAGAGGCAGTCGCCACTGGCAACTGAAATGAAAAAAACAGTCGCAAAATAAAAAATCTGGTTCCATTGGTGACCAGTTTAGTCGCCATCTGGAGCCCCGTGTGCTTCCAGCTGTACTGGACAGGACAGTCACTGCAGCAGGTTAGCCCAGAAAATCACATCTCCATTCCCTGCAGGACATCTGTGACAGGAGAATCCATGGATGGGCCAGCACTGTCATCAGTGATCACACCCATCCCACCCACCAAATCTTCTCTCTCATGAAGTCTGTCAGGAGGTACAGGAGTGTTAATACCAGAACATCCAGGCTCAGGAACAATCTGTACCCCCAGGCCAACAGAAGGATCAAAAACTGCCACCCTCTGCCAGCTGTGCCCCACCCCAGGCACTAAGACAATGGTCAGCGAGCTCACTGTACGCTACGCCTTTCATGCTTTTCACACTTGACTGACAAGCACCAGCCACTTTACGCTGCACATTCCCTACATTCATACACAAATAAAAATATACTTATTTGTACGTTTTGCATTGTTAGCTACTTTTTCATGACTTTTTAAATTTATGGTAGATATGTATATTATACATATATTATATTATATACTTGTCTACTGTGCTGTGGTCTTGTTTCTTTGTAGAATCTGGAAGAGTGAACAAACTAAGAACTAAATCGCATGAATCTTGAAAGTTCCTGCCCAGAGCACTCTGATTGGACGAAGCACTTTCACTGGCCTGGTTACTGCATTTATTTCTGTAAGGATACACAGTCGGATACAGGTGTTAATTCAGGTCATTAAGGAGAGACGACAAATGGGACATGAAGAAGGAGCCACGCTTCATGCACACGTAACAGAGGGTTACAGCTTAATGCTTGTAGATAAGGACCATTCAGCGGTCAAAGATCAGTAAATAATCACCAGACAGAATAAATAAAGAAAGAAATTATAATCAGCTTTTTGGTCAAGAAGGACAGGCAAGCAGGGGAGCTGGAGGGGGGCGAATGGGGGCCACCCCATCAGGTGGAGGACGTCATCTTGGCTCGCAGGCGGCTGATCTTTAGAGGTAGGAGACTAGCCATCTCCTCACTGAGCTCCAATTCTGTCTCCACGGCCTTACGGGCCTCGGGATTCTCCTCGCAGTAGCGGACCACGAAGCTGTAGCACTCCAGCGAGCGGTTGAGGTTCTGGAGCTGCGTGGGGGCATCTGGCGAGATGAGACGGCTGTGCAGCCTGGCCAAGCGGAATTTGGCCACCAGCCCAGGGCGGAGTACCTCCTCATCCAGCTTCTCTGGGAACTTCCCCTCGGGCGAGCGCACTGAGTCCAGGAACTTCTGGTAGTACGTGATGGACGCATTGCAGAGGTGGTTGAACTTCTTGATGGTGTGGGCATCCAGCTCATCCTGCTTGTTGGCAAGAGCCAGCTTGAGGTCCATCATCTCGTAGTAAGTGTCAGCCAGCTCGAACTGCAGCTGCCGGCAGATCAGCAGATAGTACTGCGCATTCAGGTCCTTGCAGACAGGCTCCAGCATGTCCACCCGCCGCTTGTGCATCTTGCATTTGCGCTCCAGATCCTCCTCAAAGAAGGACAGGGCCTTGAAGAGCGCACTGTGGTCCTGCAGCACCTCGATGTGGTCCGTCACGTGACCATCCATCTGGAAATAATCCTTGGCCTCGGCCACATAAGCCTGGCCCACGAGGAAGATGGTGCGGGCCTCCTCAAAGTCCAGTGCGAAGGAGCAGCTCACCTTCTCCTCCAGGGCACAGATGGAGTCGAAGGTGTCGCTGGAGCTGAAGAGCACGGCGCTCTTCCTCCCGCGCTCCTCCTGCTCTTCCTCACGCCGCCGCTCCCTCTTCAGCTCATCTTGCCGCTCCACGTCCAGCTCGCCGATGTTGTCCTGACGAGCAGTTTGAAATGATGCTTTATTTACAGTTTTACACATATGAGTGTCATGGTTCTCACATGCACCCTCATGCTCTCCTCTGAGACATAAACACACTCATACAGGTGAGAGCTAAGCTTGGAGTGTGTGTGAAGGCTCAGCCACTCATTCTCTGCCCCTTGAGCATTTTGGGGGGTTAAGAGGCTTGCATAAGGACCCAGCAGAAATGCTGCTACTCTGCTGAGCAAGGGTTTTGAACTGATGACTTTCTGATCACAGGCTCAGTGGGCTAAACGATTTTTTTTGCAATTAAAAAGCTCAAGCCTTGCAGCTCAGGCAGGACAAATGAAGTATGAGTACAACATCGTAGGAATTCTGGAAAAACAGGGATGAGATGTCCCAGCGGGAAAGTCAAGGAACTCCGATTCACGCCTCTTGAAACAGCAGCTTATGGGCGTCAGTTTCGACTCCAGACGCGCCAAAGCATAAACAGTGTGAGTGCGTGGAGATCAAACAGCTGGCCGGCATCACACTGCATTCAGAGCAATGGCCCGCTGCTGCCACCGCTCACCTCCAACAGCTTCTTCGCATCTTGCAGGAGGTTCAGGCAGTACTTGATCCAGCACCTGGCAATCTCTGCCCTCTTCTGCTGGAGTTGCTCCCTCTTCTCTCCCTCAGCTTCACCTGGAACACAAACCCTGGGATCATTTCCTCCCTAGCTGAGTGCTCACACAGAACACTAACACTGCCACACTGCAGAAACAGCCAGCCTCGTGTCCTTTGAGTCCTTTCATCCCCACGGGGAGACACTTACTTTCCTGAGCGGCTGCCTCCGACGGGAGCTCTCCAGCCTGGCCGGCAATGATGCTGGCTGCGGCAAGACAGTGCCGGCCCTCCATGTAACAACACTGTTGAGGAAAGGAGGTGAGAGACAGAGTTTTGGGGGCCATGGTGCATGGATCAAGGTTCAAACATGGACTCACAAAAGGACAAAAAGCTCATGGGTTGCCTTAACCAAAGTGGTTTGAATAGAGCTGGCCTTTAGTCACTGTGGCACCTGGTGTCTAGAATGTGATGCAGCACCAGACAGAGGCCAGCCACGTGACAGAGACATTACCTTGGTGATGTAGTATTGGGACAGGGTAGCAGCATTGATGGCCCACTCTAGGGGAACAAACTGGTCAAACTGGAGCTGCCGCTGCAGAGTGATGTGACAGTACCGGGCTGCCTTCTCATACTCATCCACATTCTTGTACACTTGTGCCAGGTAATAAAGAGTGTGAGTGTATGCCATTTCAAATCTGTTGGGAGAAAGGCCAAAGTCAACAGTGAGGGCATGAACAAGCAGCTGTGGGCGAGACCACGGAGAACAGAGAGTCTGTCTGAAAGGGTGCAGCCAGCAAGGCAGAGCCAAAGTGACGCCTTTCAGATGTTTGCAATCACACAAAGACCTACAAACACATGCTGGAATCTGCAGCAATATCAGCCAATTCCCCCCTTCAAAGGCGCAAAACAAACAAAATGATATTTCTGTTTATGTATTCAAACAGTCTGGTTGATATTATGAATATATTTATTTATTGCCTAAATATTCTGCACACTTATCAAAACTTTGCATCCCACACATATCCAATGAAAACCTGCTTGCTGAATTTTGGATGATGCAGTCACCTCAACAATTTAAACAATTTACTTTTATGATGCCAAAATGTAATTAATTTATATGACAGGTGTTTACCCTCAACTATTATGAATTTTACAGCTGGTGAGACTTCAGTGAGATCTGTTATAATATTATACATCTCTTTATGTCATATACCCATTATCCTGGTCTGGCACCTGGTGTGGGGGTACGCATAGGGCTGCAGACCACAGACACGCATGCACATGCACATAGACAGCCACATAATTTTGAGACTCCAATCACCATAACTGTCTATCTTTGTTATGCAGGACAAAACCCATGTGGCCAAGTGCACGTACATGCACACACGCACGGTTTGAATCCTAAAGCCTGCATACATACACACACAACAGACTAAATACAAGTGTAGCCAATTATTTCCAACTGCCTACCTTTTGATTCTTTCTTGCGGAGTTATTTCATATTCTCCTTCCATAAAAAAATCTGTGAGGTCCGCTGGTGGCTGGCCGTCCTATAACAAAAAGCAGGTGCGCTGCATTTGATTTAAAATTTCTTAAAAACAGAGAGCACCTTTATGAGCAGCCGCCCACTTACAGAAAACGGGTGAGTCGGTTATGATCGCCTCTTACCTCCTTCACATATCGGACGTAAATGGCCTCGGCGGTCTCCAGAAAGCCCTGCGCTTTATCGATCTCGTCTCGGCCGGCCCACAATATCCCCAACTGATTCTTAAAAGGCAAACATTTGACAATGCATTATGAACACCGCTAAATAAATGCTAGTTTTAAAATAATCACTATTATGTCACATGAACACTCGGCAATCCTTTTTGACAAAGTGATTAACAGCTTGTAATCCGGAGTCACTTTTGTTGCAGATCTGTTTTAAGGACATGTAAAGACGCTTGCATTACCCTGACATGTATAAACACTGAGACATTCTCTCCGGATATGGCGCACTTGTCCAGCAGGTTCATGCAGTTCATCAGATGCTCTTCTCCTGCTGACAGCTCCTCGGTCTCCACGTGGTTCACTCCCAGGTAGTACTCAACCACCCCGAGCCTGGCGAGTCTCATCCCAGCCGCTGAATCGCCCGGGTGGCCGCCCCCACCCCGGTCCTCATCCCCTGGAGTCTCTCTCTGGAGCTGCTCAGCCTCGCCGTCCTCGTCGTTTTCTCCACCGCCGAGGCTCTTCAGCGTGCAGTGGATCTCTCTCAGCAGCTCTCGGGCGTTATACTTGGACCTAAAGGGATCGTTCTCCGGGTCTTTACGGGAGTCGACCTCAGACTGGTGTTGCGCACTACGAAATTTCTCGCAGACAGATCTCCAAGCCGGGCCGCAGGAGGACGCCATTTTGGCTACGCATGCGCAGGGTGTACCCAGCAGCCTCAGCTGCTGTTAACGGAGCTGCACCCGACCAGAGATTGGCTCGTCACCGTACGGTATCAGTGATTCGGTCCGGTTTGTTCTGTGTTGTGTTGCAGATCAATGAGATCTGCATTGTGCATTATTCCCTCCCCCTCCCTCTTTGTGTGCATGGAGAAGGGGGAGGAAATTAGTTTACAAGGGCTACTAAACGCAAATATCCAGCAGATGCATTAAGATTACTTTGTCCCATAAAAATGATTATTTGAAAGGCATCGCAAAGGGTCAGTTTAGAGTCACGGCTTTTCTAGAATTACCAGTTAAATTATACAAGGAAATGTATTCAAGATCAGAATCTGGACTCATAAAATGTTAATAATATTTTATACTTTTCATACAAAAATGTCAGACGTCAATAATAATAATAATGACAATAATAATATAGTTTATGAAGTTTTTAATATTATAGAATAAAAGGGGCGAAATTACTTGTTTCAGAAACACAAAAGCTTCAGTCGCGGAGGCGGCGAAGGAGCACCCCCTACAATGGTATCGTTTTTTATGTAATCTTATTAAACACGGATATCTGAGGGGCCCTCCTAATGGAGGCCCCTAGACAGGCCCGAGTAAAGCCCGTGCATTCAAGCGCCCCTGTCCACAACACAGTTTCCGTCTGGAATGGCTTTACAGAGGACCTTAGCGTCTGCAGCAATTCAACGCAAAAAGCGTATGACACCAGTCAGCGCATAGAGAGACCGAGCCGCCGTAATCATAGATCAGACTAGAAAAATAACACGCTAACAAACGTTACAAGAAATCGAACGTCAACAATAACACACTTCCTCCTATCCATTTATTTTCTGCCAGCTATTTTGCCCACTCCCAGGTAATTGCCCTATTGCAGTTTGCGCTGACTGCGCAGGTTACCATAGAAACGCTCGGTCTCCCGTAATTCACCAAAACGAGCTCACTGAGCGAGCGCAGACACGCAAACCCGCACGCTGCGTTTAAAGGTAGGCGCATTGAACTGCCACGTTCATTTAATTGTTATATATGGCTCTCAGCTGTATTTGTTGTAGGATCGCAGGCTTATTTGATATTTTTTTAGTTAAACATTGCTGGGCTCCCTGTACTTTAGGAGACGTGCAGAGTAGATGACTGTTGCTGCTTTTCCACCATTTTGGAGTCATGGCTGCGGCAAAAAGCGTCTCTTAAAATTGCACGTAGGACAACAAATTGCGATCAGATCCGTAGCCTCCTCAATACAGTTTGTAGAATACAAACAAAAGAGTATAATATACACTATCGCAGACACCCACGAAATACACCTAAGTGATTAAGACACGTTACTAAATAAAAGATAACAGGAATTAGGAACTGTAAAAAAATAAATAACTCGATACTTTTGGCCTTTAAATTATAGGGTGTCGATATATTCAACGACCCATTTAGTTGCAGATTTTGACTAACATGCATAATTAAATTAATTAAACAAAAAGAATTCTTTTGGATATTCTAATCCGTTATGCTGGGAGGTTCTTTCATAATTTCCATTGTTAGAAATTGATTTGCTGTTTGTACGTGTTGCAGTTTGAAGAATGTTGTATTTTACTGGTCATCTACTTTGCTGACTCAGACCTATTTTGCACTATTTGATGTTTTCAAGAAAATAAGTTTTGTTGGAAGATGGAAAAGAGTCATGACCTGCCATGACTGCTCACTGACTCACTGTCCTGCCTGCTTTCTCACAGTTTCTCAATAAGTTGCATAAATATCTGGTCCAGCTGTCAAGGGATTCTGCCCCAAAATACAGATTAGCTGTTGTTTCCCAATATAAACACCAGAAGAGGGAAGATCTTGTGTGTGTGTGTGTGTGGATATGTGTGTATATATAGACTGTGGCTTGGTTTTTGTGTATACAATGAAATGACAGTAATGGAAAAAAATAGAAATATGCAAACTGCTGTTTAAAGCCATTCAATAATTAGGGGCTTCTCTCTTTTATAGATAATTAGTACGGGTCAAAACATGGCCCCGCCTAGAGAGAGGTTACGCAAACACAAGTTCACAGATGCTGAGCTGGACATCCTCGTGAAGGAGGTGACTCGGCACGAGGACACATTGTTCGGCCTGCAGGGGAACCGACTGACCGCACGTGAGAAGTATAAGATCTGGTTTGGGATCACGGAGCAAGTGTGTGCCGTGTCCGGGCTCCAGCGGTCCATCGAGGACGTTAAGCGGCGCTGGCAGGACCTGCGGAGACGCACCAAGACCAGAGTGCTGGAGGCCCGGCGGCAGATGTGCCGGGATCGTCCGGCGTCCTCCCTTTGCCTGTCCTCCGTGGATAGGAGGGCATTCGATTCGCGTGATGTCCATAGCGCGGTGAAACATGAGGAGCAGAACGCAGCTGTATGTCATCTCCCAGAAGGTAGGGGGCTCCAGCAGTCTGCTCCACATATGGATTTGGATGCTCATATGAAACAGTACTTATGCTATCCTCTGTTGATTATTTAATGTCCTTTGTTATCCTACCTTAAGTTACAGAAACCTGTTTTAGAGGTTAACAGTCCCTCTATGCGCTTTCAGACTTTTTCCTTGACACAGGGGCAGAGTCTCTGGAGACGTGCCCACAGGTTTTAGAAAAGCCGCCGGCCTCCGTGAAGAACCTCCCTGCTGAGGACCCCAGCTTTACGGCTGTCCTGGCCGTGTCTGACACCCAACAGAATCAGCCATCCATGTCATGCCCCGAAGTAATGGTCAAAAATGAGGTTTACTGCCAGTATATGTCTGAGGAAAGGGCGGAGGTCACGGAGGGAGGGGGATCGACTACCCTCTGCAGTGAGCTGACACCCTTCCCAGGACCGAGGGTGCCCCAGAAGGGTGTTGGTGTGGCCTGCAACAGGAGGGCACCGCTGAGCCCCTTTGAGCAACAGGTGCTGCAGGCGCATCGCGAGCACACAGCAGCACTGCGCGAGGGCTTCCGCTTGCTGGCGAGGCAGAACCGGCTGCTGTACCGTGAACTGTGCGAGACCAACAGGAATGTGGCGTGTGTGGCGTCGCGAATCGCCGAACGGAGTGAGAGCGTCTGCGACGTGGCCGATGAACTCATGGGTGTCCACCATAAGATTAGCGAGAGCATCGAGGCTACAAACTGCCTGCATGACCGCGTCGTTGAGCTCCTCGCTGCTCAGCAAGAGCGCCCCCTTGTCATTCTTCCCCGTCCCCAGACAGACAGCCGGCCGGGCCCCTCGGCTGTGGAAGAGGCCAGTCTTTAACATGCCCCGTTCTCCGTCTGGGCCGAATCCAGTTATGGAGAACTGTCAGTGATGTGATCCCGTAGAGACTGGTGAGAAGGGAAAAGGACAGTCCAGCTGAGATTGGGAAACAGCAATGGGAATTCTGTCATTTCTCATAAATTGTTGTGTAGCTCAGTGGGTTACTATGCCGAGTGACTCTGATTGAAAGACCCTTGAACAAGACCCTTAACCTCCAGTTGTCCCCAGGACTGTCTGACCCAGACTTCTCAAAAACAAAGTATGTTGTTTTGGATACAAGTTTCTGCTGAATAATTTAACTATTTAATTTGAATTTGTCATGTTAAATGGAGATAGATTTCTCGTGTGATGTTGAAATTTTATTTTAAAAGCATAAATATTTTTATATAACTGGATGAAATTAATTTAGTACCTTATGAATTACAGCCCTTTATAATTAGAATTTTTAAGAGGTGTAGCTTGCTGACGGCTGTTTACAAATCATATGTTGTTCTTTTTCTGAATGTGCTTAAATTCTTTTTTGCACAGAAATGAGGTTTATGAATTTTACTGATCTGTGATCTGTGATCATTTTTCATTTTGTATACAAAAAATTAAACGTAAAATTGTAATAATATATTCAAGACAAACTGATGCTATTTTGAACATGGCTTTCAGCTGGCATCAAACCGCTAAGGTCGCTTCAGACTTGGCATAACATCGCATTACCTTTTTTACAAATTGTTGACAAACTATCAAAACTAATGTTTTCATGATACAATCAACATTGCCCATTTTATTGTCTCAGGGCCAACTGTACCTGTTCACAATCATCCAAAATTTCCAACTCCTTCGGTATAACGCTACCCAGGGTGACGGTGATGGTTTGGCTGAAGCAGGGAGGTATTCGCCACTTTAAAGTGTTAGGAATGGCCTGCCTGTGCTTGCTGAGAGAAACACAATGCACTTTACACTTAAACGTTTAAGTAGAAAACCTCCATTCCTAAGATGACAGCATGAATAACAGAAGCCACACTGCAAACCTTCAGGACCAAAATATAAGCTCTTGTTTTCTCGCCCACTGTACCGGAGCCAGGTATGACAGGATTAGCCAGTTAAGCAGATGATAGGAGCTTATGATGTACATGTGACAGGTTGGATTGGAAGATACCATGAGTTTTATGCATGATTAAAACTACAAGAGGGATTGCTGGCTCTCCAAGCATTACTGGCGAGTTTACCGATGTTTTGTGCTACTGTCAGTCTGGTCCAGTTGGTGTCTGTCTGTCAGCCAGTCTCCCTGTATCAGCTCTGAATGGCCGTTCATTGCACTTTAAAAACACCACCACATTTGTTAAAAAATCACAAAGCAGAGGACTAGCTCAGGGCTGGGCAAACTTTCTGGCCCAAGGGCTGCATTAAATTTTTTTGTGAAGGTGGGCCTCTTTCATTACAGATGGCCTAATATAAATTTAATCTCCAACATATGAGTACTTTTAATGTAACTAAAATGAAGAGGAAAATGGAGACAACAGTTATTTATATGTATAAAGAGTCTGAAAATGAAATCATATTGCTTAAAGCACACATTAGTGGATTTGTCTGTCACTTAGTTTTAGAGTCATTTGCCCATTTATTCTACTGTTTGTGCTTTGAATAGATACAGTACTGTTATAAATAAATATACATTGCAAGATGATGCAAAACTCCATAAAGGCAGAGGGTTGAAAAATCGTATTGGTTACATTTTACTTGAGGGGGTACAAAGTCTTGGTAGTACCTCAGTTACTATTAAAGTAAAAATTATTAACAAATATAGTAACTACTTAAGATGATTATTTAATGATGAACAAACATGAGATCAGTATTTCACTTGTGTTATTCATTACTTGTAACTTCAGTAGCTCCTTAGTAGTTCACAAAGATTTACAGAATTAACAGATTTAGCAAGAAATATAGTAACTGCTTGGGAAAAAATAATGCATCACAATTCATTAATCATAAATATACATGAAATCTGTAATTGTAATGTGTTAATCACAGTATTTCACTAAGACTTCATTTGTGGTTAATTAACGCACAAGTAATAGCATAATATTACATTATTTGTGCTTTGGCAAGTAAAGTGTTACCATTATTTTTAAGCAGCTTAGGAGCCTTGTCCCCTTATAAGCTCCAACCAAAAGTACTGCTAGATCTCACAAAAGTCGATGAGGCAAACCTCACCTAAAATAAGGTTTCTGCTAACGGATCGCATGGTGTACCCTGCCCCATCTAGTGGCCAAGATGCACATACACATATAAATATTATATTCATATTGTTATGTGTCGCTTAAACGTGCTTCCGCATGGCGTCCAACTGGATGCATGTCCGACGTCCCAAAAAGATGAGAAAAATTCTGATTGGCTGATGGAACACAGGCGATGTAAATAGCTCTAGTGTATCATATGTAGCTGGTGTATAATGGTACAGTACATGTCTAACTTATAATACCCATATTACTTTGTAGTGATTATTAACGTCTGTGTTACACATTTATATATTTACTTTGCTGTACTTTTAATCATTATTTTAATGTGTGCAGTCTACTTAGTTTTATTACAGTGCATTATACATACAGTATAGTGCTGTATTAGTGTAAAGTGTCTTGGCTATTTAGGAAATACAGTACAATAATAGGTCTACTATACAGTATGGGGTTGTACACAGTATATGTGACGTTTGCATAGCATTGAAGTCTCTTAATGTCCTTTTGGCTGGAACGTAACACAGATGTTAAGAGATGCATACCTGTACACACTGATCAGCCATATCATTAAAACTGCTGACAGGTGAAGTGAATAACACTGATTATTGCATTATAATGGCACCTGTCATGGGTGGCATCATATATTATGCAGCAAGTGAACAGTCAGTTCTTGAAGTTTATGCGTCAGTAGCAGGAAAACTGGGCAAGTGTAAGGATTGGGTCAGAGGATCTCCAAAGCGGCAGGTCTTATGGGGCGTTCCTGGTATGCAGTGGTCAAAACCTACCAAAAATGGGCAAGTGTAAGGATTGGGTCAGAGGATCTCCAAAGCGGCAGGTCTTATGGGGTGTTCCTGGTATGCAGTGGTCAGAACCTACCAAAAAATGTCCAAAAAGGACAACCAGTGACCCGGGGAAGGAGTCTTGGGCGCATAATGCTCATTGATACACGTGTGGAGCAAAGACTAGCCCATTTGATCCAATCCCGAGAGAGCTACTGTAGCACAAAATGCTGAAAAAGTTCATGCTGCTTATGACAGAAAGGTGTCTGGTCACACAGTGCATCACAGCTTGCTGAGTATGGGGCTGCGTAGCCACAGACCAGTCAGAGCGCCCATGCTAACCCCTGTCACCTACAATGGGCATGTGAGCATCAGAACTGGGCCATGGAGCAACAGAAGATGGCCTGGTCTGATTAGTAACATTTTCTGTTATGTTAATGGCCTGGTGTGTGTACGTTGTTGACCTGGGGAAAAGATCGCACCAGGATGCACTAATATTTTTTGGTTAATTTTTTGCTTAAAGGGTCAGTTACAGCTGATGGGTTGGCCAAAGTGTGTGTGCTCTGCAAGGGAATTCCAGGACAGACTTGCCCCCAGTTAAATGCAGGCATGTTGTCTGCCTGCACAGTGCAGAGGCCTTCCCTCACGGTGCTCGTCCATGCC
>JABFEB020000060.1:98057-110350 GCA_019775895.2 Stomatorhinus ivindoensis
GCTATTAAGTTCTCCCCAAACGAGCTTGATGGGCCGAATGGCCTCCTCTCGTTTGTAAATTTCTTATGTTCTTATTTCACTTTTTGGAAGGTATTATATCACGGATAGGAGGCTGGCCAGCAAGCACGAGCTGGAGGGCTGTGGTAAGCTCTGGGTAAGAGGCAGGTTTAATGGCTTCAGGCGGAAAACAGGGGGTAGTCTGATTAATCTCATGCTCGATCATCTTGCACACTTCCTCCAAAAAATTCCATACCTCCATTGCCTCCGATGGATTTGCTCCAGGGGTGAGCCTCACATGCAGCTTGCTGGCAGATTAGAAAAGAAGTATGGCCTCGGGGATCTCCCAGACCACGAGGTTCGTCCTTAGCTTCAGGTTGGTGTCCAGAAGGAAAATTAAGTCCTCTGCTTGGAGGCGAGGCAGGTCCCACGGCACTAGCAACCTCTTCCACTCCCTTAACCTAAGCACTTAGGGTATCCAATCTGTGGGATTCAAGTAGGTGTGGAAACTGGAGTGGGCTGTTGGGGTTTTTTGCGAGATCCATAATTCTTGCATGAACTGCTGGGAGAAAGAACTCAGGGAGCAAGCATGGTGGATAAACAAAAGGGAGATTTATTGAACTGAACAAAACTGGAAAAAAATGGGATCACAGGGGATCAGAGGGGAAGGCACAGGCAACCAGATGATACCATGTTAGTGACAGGGAACATCGGACTGGGAGACATATATATACGTGACTAATGAGGGAGCAGACAGGCAACTGGGAGCGGTTAACATGAAGGCAGGAACAAGAGGTAAGATAAATGAGCACCCGACTTGGCTCTAAGAAGCCATGCCAAGGAGGAGACAGGAGAGTCAGGAAGACATGGCGGGCAGGACGTGACAGTACCCTCCCAAGCATGCCCTTCAGGCACATAGGACCAAACAACTGGGTATAGGGCCAAGACACTGGACAAGGCAGGAAATAAAAGGACACACACCATCAAAACCTTGGACAAGATAATCAGGCAGACATCGGGGGCAGGACGTGATACCAGCTTGCAGGTATAGCCACCTGGAATGCTTCTCCCACAATCCAGAAGGAGTTTCCTCAAATTCAGCGCACAAGTTAGCTACCATGGTCTTGCTCTTTAATTCAGCTCATCCAAAACCTGCTCTATAGGATTTAGGTCAGGGATTGTGGGGGCCAGGTCATTTATCGCAGCACTTCATCTCTTTACTCCTTCATAAGATAATAAACTTACTGCATAACCTTGAGGTGTGCTTAGGGTCATTATCTTGTTGAAAAAAAAATATTTTCAGTAGGTGTGTCCATACTTTTGACTGCCACTGTAATTGTAAATTTAGTTATAAAATACTTATGCAATTCTTAACATACCAGCAAAATGAAATGCACAAATGGTGAGAGAATAGCATGCACGGTGCCAGGAATTAGAAATATGTACAGAAACCCTTTCACATTTGCAATGGTTATATTATGGGTTTTTTCAGCTGTAATGACATGGTAATTTAGCATTTTGGGCTCATGGTGACTGTTACACACCGCTGTGTTTCCCAGATTGCTTTACGTATGAATTTTAATTAATTTTGGAATGTTCAATGTATTCATATATTGTGCAACGGGACAATACACGAATGGGTATTGTCTTTAAAACTAGACAAGACAGGCACATCTAGTGGAATGCGCTTTTATCAGTGGACTACAGGAAACAATGCACACCTGTTGGATTTTCTGATTATTTTTTTCCGTAATAGTTATTAATTATTATATTAATAATTAATTTATATTATTATATTAAGTGCAATGGGGCAACACACAAAAGGGTTAATAGCTCTGAAACTAATTGAGACAGCCATGTCTCATGAAGTATGTTTTCATACACTCCTGGAGAAGTACAACAGTAATCCAGACCAGTATAAGGGTTTCCTGATGCAGTATTGAATTTACGTCAAGGAACACCTGGCAAGTTCCGCAATCCGGGGGCTGAAGTGCGCTTCACGATTTCCCTGCTGACCAGACGAGCCCACGAGTGGCCCAGAACAGCCCTCTGCTAAACTCAGGAAGAGAGTTTCATCGGTCATTGATGGAAGTGTTTGATCACCCTGCGGTTTAGCCGGAGACCTGGATTCTGGGTGTTGGATTGTAAGCAGGGTAATCGATCTGTGGCTGACTTCTCCCTGGAGGTCCGAACGATTGCGGCAAATCTCCGGTGGCCCGATGACTGCCTCCAAGCCATTTTCCTGTGAGCGCTGAACCCTGAACTACAAGAACAGCTGGCCCATAAAGGAGAGGCTCCCAGCTTTGACGAGCTGGTCCACCACGCGGTAAGGATCGATAACGTGGTGCGGGACCACCGTCGGCGAAGAGCTCAGGCAGAATCGCCAAAGCACCCACTGCGGCCTGCAATCGAGCCCCCGAAGCCCATGAAAGTTGGTCGGCCCCCACTGACCCCTGCGGAACGCCGGCGACGACTCCTTGAAGGTCTGTGCCTGTACTGCGGGATAGGTGGGCATACCATCACCCCCTGTGAGGTCCGGCCAAGTCGAGTAGAGACCGCTACCGGTAGGTGTGTCCCCTTTATCACCTCAACCCGCCTCTATGTTCTGCACCCCCCCAGTGTTACGTCAACCTCAACCATAGGTCCTGTTCGAGGTGGACGTAGATGCTTCGGAGGCAGGGGTAGGAGCTGTCCTGAAACAGCATGACCCCGAGACAGGACAACGACATCCTTGTGCCTACTTTTCCAGGAAGTTAACACCCTTGGAGCGGTGTAGGCTACCGGGAGTTCCTCGCCATGAAAATAGCATTAGAAGAGTGGCAGCATTGGTTAGAAGGGGCCTGGCATCCTTTTGTGGTGTTGATGGATCACCGAAACCTGGAGTATCTCCCTTCCTGTCGTCACCCCGTCTCATCCTTCTGCATAGGACTCATCTCCCCGGTGACTGACTCCTGTCTGTATATCGACTATTCTTCTGGATTGCCTATTTGGACTTGTTTGCACTCGGTTTATTTAATAAACCAGTTGGCTACTGCATTTCGGGGTCTTCCTCCTCCTTTCTCGCCCGGCATCACAGCATATAGTATGCATACAACATATTCATTAATAACTGTTAGGGAGAAAGTTATTCTGAAAGGCCAAGGGGTGTGTATTGTCCCCCAGGGTCCACTGATGAAAACACTTCATAGGACATGGCTGTCTCTATTAATTCTTTCGTGCGTTGCCCCAATGGTATTTAATATGGATACAGTGTATTAATTAATATCTGTTAGAGAGAAAGTTATTCTGAAAATATAAGGGGTGTGCATTGTCCCCCAGGTTTCCCTGTGCACACTTCCTAGGACATGGCTGTCCCATTTTGTTTTTAAGCTATTAACCCCTTAGTGTTACCCAATTGCACTTTAAGTGGATGCAATATAATAATTAATAACTATTACAGACAAAAATAATCAGAAAATCCAACAGGTGTGCATTGTTCCCTGTAGTCCACTGATAAAAGCACATTCCACTAGATGTGCCTGCCTTGTCTAATTTTAAAGTTATTAACCCATTCGTGTATTGTCCCATTGCACATTATATGGATACATTGAAGACTGAATTAAAATTCGTACGTAAAGCAATATGGGAAACACGGTGGTGTGCAACAGTCACCATGAGGCCAAAATGCTAAATCACAATGTCATTACAGCTGACAGGACCTATTACATTAGCTGTTATATAATATAATAATATTATATTAACATGATTTGGCGCAAAAATAATCATGGTGTGTACGCAAATAAATGCATCGTTGTCTGTGTACTGGGCAGGACAATTCTGTCATTAAAACAAAGCCATAAAACGCAATATCGAATATGAGGCTAATTTAATCGCGGTTTTCTACCTAGACCTTTCATATAATATACAAACCATCTAAATTATGCCGTTGTATATACAAAATTACTGCTGTACGCATTAGGAGCTTTACGTTTTGGGCACATTATTAAGAATGCAAAATTACCGGCAAAAAAGTTTAAAAGTTACTGCAAGAAACGCGAGATTCCACAGTCACAACGACAGTTGATTTTTGGTTGAGACAAAGAAACACGGCGTACACAAGTCAAGACTTTTAAGTATTAAAGATGTACTTACACACTTGCACTAACAAATATTGTGTCAGTAATATTTGTCTATGATTTTATGCGATCCGAATCATTTACAGTATTATTTTGCTTACGCGTCAGCTGTAAATTCCTGCGATATTTCGGTAAACTCCAAAAATATTCCCGTTTTAATTGTTCTCGGTCAACTCGCGAATAACCGAAACTGCGAATGTCAAGCTGAAGGGGTGAAGGAGGTAATGTATTTTTTCCTTTGGAGAAGCCTCTGGTATAAATCAAATATAATTAATCGACAAAAATGTTCCCGTGGTGATTATATGGCTATAGCATTCTGTACCGCGGAGGGTTGGGAAGCGCTGTAAAATCCGTAATCCCTCCGAGTCACAACGAAACATGCGCGTGCCCACTGCAGCCCTTCTGACAATGCTCACGGGCGCAGCAGCAAAGTACGTTAGCTGCCCAGAGTCGTTCGAGTTTTGTAATGGAAAGACAGAGTTAAACAGACGTGACTAATAAATCTAATAAATGAAAGCAGAGCCAAGGGTGAGGAGAAGGACCGGAACCTTACATAAACATGACAGAACGTGACAGGAAGCAATGACTTTTGCGCACAAAAAATACTACTGTCACTGCAGCTCGAGACTCCCTCCATTTTATAAATGCAGAAAGCCGTGAAAAACAATTGAACAGATACAGAGTCATCAAATAGGTGTGAAAAAAGTGAAAGTATGACTACACTATATGTACCAGGAGTCGGTGAAGTACACAGATAAACAAGCAATCACAAACAAAGTGGTTAACGGGTGGAAGCTCACTGACCTGATTTAAGCAGAAAAAAGAGCAGAGTGTATTGCACAACCGGGAGAGAAGAGATGGGGTGGGCAGGGGGGGGGGAGGGTCCACATCTGCAGCTGAAGTTCATAATGAATCCCATGCGGGACCTTGGTGGGGGGAGAGTCCATGTCTGCAGCTAGAGTTTATGATGAATCTTGTGCGGAACCCGGGGGAGTGAATGCCACCCCCAGCCGGGCGGGCCATCTCTATAAGGACACCTTTGTTATTGCTCAGCATTGGCAGCACTGCCGAGGTCCCACAGAGTCCCGGACGAGAAAATCGCAGCTGAGGGGACTGTGGGGGGAGCGCAGCTGTGCCGTGGAGTTTCTTAAAATAATATGAGAGGATCTGAAGATCTTGGGGGCTGCCCTGCTGAAGTGAAGTGCCCCCTGTAGCCTCAACACGCCACACACCCACCAGGATGCCTCCCTGCCTGGGTTTAACATGACCAGTGATCGAGGTGCTGCTCACTGGAATGTGCATCTAATGCACAGTATATGCTCAATTCATGACTGGTTGTTAGCTATTTGAACAAGCATGAGTAGAGTGATACTAGGCTGTGTTACTTTTCCCATATCTCATCTACCTGTTCTTTTTAAGACCTTTACACACATATGTACAAGCTGAGAGCAAAGCGTGGGGTCTGAGCAGAGGCTCAGCCATCTGTCTCAGACCATTCTGGGTGATTAAGGGCCTTGTTTAAGTCCAGCACTCATGGACACAAAAAAATCTTAATGCTATATATTATGGGATGTAAATGATCACTAATATACCTCTGACACGTTGCAAGATGTATTTCAGTTTTTTGTTTCAAAAAGCATTAAGAAATAAAGCCAATTAAGTGGGGGGTATCTGCAAAGAATTCACCAAACCAGGAATTGTAATTATATATGATTTGTACTTCAAGGCATATACTTTACACATATAGCACATTTAGGTCCTTGCAATGAGGTGAAGTTGGCTGCCCAGCAGGCCACAAATACGGTACAACAGCAAAGATATGCCTACATGCTAAAGTACGGTATAAGTGTATAAATAGCAGGGACGAGTAAACATACATAGATAAATGCTAAGGGCTAAAGGAAAATAACTGGATGAGACATTGCACAACTGGATGACGACAGGGATGCAGGAAGAGAGGGGGAGGGAAATGAAAAGAGGCAGCGGTATTTGGAGTAGGGGGCGGGGGGGAGCCCTGGGACGGTCTGACCAGTAAGATGCCGTATTTCCTCATTATCCTGGCATTCGTTATGGTTGCTGGATGCTGGGGAGCTGCAGACTCCCACGAAGCAGAGTTGTGTTGGGGAACAGCACAGCCATTGTGGCACTTTCTGTTTTTTTCCCCAGTTAAACTGCATGAAAAAGTCAAATACACACAATCCTTAAAAAGTTAAGAAGAATCTTGGTCACTGCATGTAAATAAAAAAGACGGTGCTGTGCAAAATGACTGGGAAATAAAAACTAGCTAACAATGACTACCAGCAGGGTTTCTATATGATAAGGGAATGGGGAAGTAGGACAAGGGTCTGTGCGGGTGAACGTGTAACGCTAAGAGCCCCTACGGCTGGAGACCAACCAACCAACCAACTAATCAATCAACCAACCAACCAACCAACCAAAGTTTTAATTGACACAACCACAGTTATACAAAATACGATGCACATTGAAATGCTTGGATCCATGTCACTAAGACATCCTTAAGAAGCCTTCTTGGTATCAAGACAAAGGTCTGTGTTTATTATGTTTATTATTGACAAACACATACATATAAAAAAGTTACATGTCTTCCTTACATCTAGTCGTTAGGTATTTTGTTAGTTTGCATGCATTACATTTGATCCATAAATGCACAAAGTACATTCCTGGGGGGTGGGACAAAACAGCAACATATTATAAGGTGCTTTAAAAGCCAGAAGTTACTTTTTAAAAGGTTATCATTACTATTTTAATATGCTGAGTTAACACTATACGGCTATGCTTTGTGCAGGTAAACTTCAATCCAACCTTGATTTCTACAAGTAGTTTGTGTGTATTTCAGTACAGCACATCTTTTGGCATAATACTGTGCTTTAAAGTACAACCTCAAGCTGATGCTGGACCGGACCAAGTTCCCCAGAACACCAGGAATCTATTGATCCCACATTACTGGTCTGGAGCAGAAGTTCAGTTTCTCTGACCATTTTCTGGAACCTAACTTCAGTATCAAAATATAACTTCTAAAGCTTAAATCAGGGAATCCATCCATCTGCACTGAGTGTGTTTTTCACAGTTTTTCCATCTGTCCAGACTTATGCTGATGGTCGATTGTACATTATGACAGTCGCCTAAAAGCAAATGGACACAGAGGGACAATTCAGTTTAAGCTCAAAACACGTCACATGTTCATGTGGCTTCAATCAACTGTGCATTCTCTGCCAGCATGAGCTGGGACAGCAGTAGGTAGAGAGGGCACTGCGATGACAGTGACGATTATGATGTCACCACACTGTACCTGTGTTTTAGTGGACCTCAGAGCGGCTCTGGAAAACACCGTCATCACGATGAGGATCACGCCGCCCACGAAGCAGTGAAAGAGCCAGATAGCCTCCATGCAGGACACCTGGTCCTGTGAGGGGGAGGGCAAACACTCTCAGCTCTGCAAACCCGAACCCTAACACTCACCTAACACTCACCTAACACTAACCTAACACTCACCTAACACTCACCTAACACTAACCCTAACACTCACCTAACACTAACCTAACACTCACCTAACACTCACCTAACACTCACCTAACCCTAACACTCACCTAACACTCACCTAACCCTAACACTCACCTAACACTCACCTAACACTAACCTAACACTCACCTAACACTCACCTAACCCTAACACTCACCTAACCCTAACCCTAACACTCACCTAACACTCACCTAACACTAACCTAACACTCACCTAACACTCACCTAACACTAACCTAACACTCACCTAACACCTTCATGAATGTCATCCTGCTCAAGGATGTGTATCTTTGAGCCTGAAAATGGGCACCTTATGGAATGTTCTCCAGAAGTCATCAATGTTTGTCAGGTTGTTGTAATTCATGTCGTAATCATAGTAATAGATGTCTTCTCTACGTTGAATGATGAAAGTGGAGAGATTAATCATGAAAGCCAGTGCTCCAGTGATTAAAGAGGCGATGCTCAGGGCCAGGCTGGCAGTCACCTGATGGAAGAGGAAAGGGAGGCATGTGGTCTTGTTATAACTGAGAAATACCCATGTGCAAAAAAGGACAGTGGCAAGGTAGATGAGTTATTAGGACTAATAAGGACAGAACTTCAAAGTCAGTATAGCAACCCAGAATATGTCCTCTCCAAAATGTGGATGTTACCCATAAACGTAACTATTTGTGCACCTGCTTTGTGCCATCTGATATTTATGTGCTTGAAAATGAAAGCTGTATGAAGGTTGGATCTTTCAAACAGTCTTCAGTGACATTTTTGTGGATCCTTTTTTGTCAGAAAAACCAGCCACTGTAATACACTGTAATAATGTACAGTGGTACCTCAGTTCTCAAACTCATTAGAACTCAAATTTATTAAAATTCGAACCGACCAAAAAATTACCTAGAACTCGATCTGAATCTCAGACTTCAAACAGTGAACGCCGACCTAAGATAACTTGTAGGCGCGGGGAAATGAGTCACACGGCACGTCTCTCAGCGGAAACATAGTGTAATGCTTCAGTCTCAGCCTCGCATTAGCTGTGATAGCATCGTGCATGTTTACACTAGATGAATACATATTTAGACAGTGAAAATACATTTAGACAATGACAGACAGTAACAGTAATTATTATTATATAATAAAATACATTTAAAAATAAATATTTCTTATTAATTATTTTAATAATAATAATAAACCATTAATACATTTAATTATAATAATATTGTCGTGCCCAGCGGGGACGGAACGGAGACAAAGGCGCAGACGTCAGGGTATCAGGGAATATGGGGTTTAATTACAGGTAAGGCAGGCAAAACACAGATGAACAATACAATGACCGGACTGGGGAAACAAACTGAAACAGGGACTAAATACAGAGGACTAATGACAACAAGCAGAAACAGCTGATCACACGGGGATTCCACACGGGGTTAACGAAGGGCCCAGGGGGCGTGGCACATGGAAGGAGCAGACTATTGGGGCAGGACACATTGTTTATTTTAACTTTACAAATTGTTTAGATACATTTATTTTCTTACTTAATTACAGTTTTGATAAATGTGCTTAGATGTGGTTAGTACAGTATATGCTTTTCTTGTTTTGTCCGGTTCATTTTGTGCTTAAATGCTAAAAAAAAAAAAACGTATTTCGGTGTAATTTTTTGGGGCCAGGAACCAATTAATAGGTTTTCCATTATTTGTTATGGGGAAAATTTGATCAGAACTTTAACCTTTTAGCATTCGGTCCAGAGTTCTGAACAGATTAATTTCGAGTTCTGAGGTACCATTGTATTTTATACTAAACTCTACATAATATGGTGTTTTATGATGTTACAAATTTTCATCACTGATATGGTGTTATTACATAATGCATTGTTACAGTAGATTATGTAAAAACACCACATTATGTAATAACTATATAAAAAATAAAGTGTAATACATTTATAGCCTACATTATAATTTGATTTTGTAACATTAACTTATTATTATAATGATCATAATTATCATCATAGTAAGGAATCTACTCGTTTCAGCAACACGATGCTTTATTGAACAGCAAAAATAATATAATGCAATACAGTGTATAAGTACACCGGATATTGAAATGCAGTTCAAATACAAATTAAAGACAGCTTGTCCCCCCCCTTTATATGCCAAAAGGCCCTCCCCAACAAGGTGCTGTGTGTAGGTGTTGTGAGTGCATTTGCATATAGAGAGTGACTGCCTGGAGTGTGAGGGTCCTGAGACAGGGACGGGACAGGACAAGACGGAGACTTTCTCATCAAGGTGCTGTGTGTAAGTGTTGTGAGTGCATTTGCATATAGAGAGTGACCGCCTGGAATGTGAGGGTCCTGAGACAGGGACGGGACAGGACAAGACGGAGACTTTCTCATCAAGGTGCTGTGTATAAGTATTTAGTCAATTTAGTCCCAGTTTACATGCACAGTTAAGTCGCGCTACGGATATAGCTCGACTAGGCCATTCATTTGGACTATTGTCCAGTATACATGCACAGAAAGGGAATATATTTATTGGCTGGAGTATGTCTGACTCAGCTATGATAGGTGGAGCTGAGGAGTAACTGTGGAGCATGTGCAGGGCACCTAGGCCAGTTCGAGTCCAATTGAATGTATACATGCAGGACTAAATCGACTCCCAATCGCATTATCTGTGTGTCTTAGTCTGACTTGGAGAAATCTGATTTAGTACGATTTCAGTCAGACAAACATGTTTACATGTACTTTAAAAGTCCAGTTTTAGTTGGACTAACACAATAATTTGCTTTTATAATGTCATGTAAACATGCTAAGTGAGTCATCTGGGGGTATTCTACGCATGAGGATTAAAACATCTAAGATCAAAGGGCTCATCCCGGATCATCTAATCATTGAAATAGTTACCTGGATATTTTGGGTTTTCAAAGCCACCGAAGAATTGGATTAGCCAAACTGGATTAAATCATCCCAGATAACTGCACACTCTGGTGAACACTGAAGTAGGCTACACTTACATACGCAAATGTATCACAACTACAGGAACATTTACGACATTCTATTCTAAATCCATCAATATTTGCCCCCTTACAGCTATAACAGCTGCCACTTCTGGGAAGGCTTTACAGAAGGTTTTGGAGTCTGTCTGTGGGAATTTTTGCCAAATCATGCACAAGAACAATTTTAAGGTCAGGCACTGATGTTGCAAGGCCTGGCTTGCAATCTATGTTGTAGTTCATCCCAAAGGTGCTTGATAGGGTTGAGGTCAGGGCTCTGTGCAGGCCCGTCGAGTTCTTCCACACCAGACTCACTGTGTCTTTATAGTCCTTGCTTTGTGCAGTGGGGTACAGCTATGCTGGAACAGAAAAGGGCCGTCCCCAAACTGTCCCCCACAAATCTGAAAGCATTAAATTGTCCAAAATGGTGTTGGTATGCTGAAAGATTAAGAGTTCCTTTCACTGGAACTGAGGGGCTCAGCCCCTAACAAACAAGCCCACAACATTATCCCTCCTTCACCAAACTTTACACTTGGTACAATGCAGTCAGCCAGGTAATGTTCTCCTAGCATCTGCCAAACCCAGATTCGTCCATCAGCCTGTCAGACAGAGAAGTGTGATTCGTCACTCCACAGAACACGTTTCCACTGCTCCAGGCTCCAGTGGTGGCATGGTTTACATCACTCCATCTGATGATTAGCATTGCACTTGGTGATGTGAGGCTTGCATGCAGCTACTTGGCCATGGTAGCCCAGTCCATGCTCCCAGGGTACAGTTTGTGTAAGTGCTGGTTTGCTGGTGTAAGTGCCAAATGAAGTTTGGAACTCTGCAGTTACTGAGTCAACAGAGCGTTAGTGATTTGTACACACTGTGCTGTTACTTTACATGATCTGACACTTTGTGACTGAGTTTCCTTTGTTCCAAAATGCTTCAACTTTGCAATAATACCCTTTCCAGTTGACTATGGACTATCAAGGAGGAAAGAAATTTGACGTGAATCCACTGAACTATTCAGAATGAATACATTTTTCAATATAGTATAAATATATAACTTAGGTTTCTTCTGTAATAATTTTTCTACATTTGAGCAAGATGTACAAGATGTGATGAATTAAAACAGCGAACATAGTAAAACAAACCAAACCAAAAAACAACCAAAACTTCATTGACATCCTCCCACATCTAGAGCAGGATAAAAAGGAAACTAAACAAACACAAAAAAAAATGCAGCAGAAATTAACCAGACGCAGTAAGCAATATGCTCCCCTCGATATGAAGAAATCACCTGAGTAACAGTGACTGAGAAGAACAGGGGACGGTCACATCTTCACACCCGTAAGAAAGAAAGAGACCACAGAGGAGAACGTGTGGAAATACGTACCAAGAGCTTTGAGTGGGCACAATTTACAAAGGGCCCAAGGCGAAACACAGTCTTGGGGTATGCTATGTCCTGTGCACAAATCTAAGTGGAATGTGTTGGTGATTAGGGTTTTTAGAAGCATGCTTGATGTTTTTAAAGATAGTGTGCCAGTACGGTGGAGTGGATAGAGAGAAATCCTCATGCCAGCATCACGCAAAAACACCTAGAATGCTGAACATAAGAACATAAGAACATAAGAACTATACAAACGAGAGGAGGCCATTCGGCCCATCAAGCTCGCTTGGGAAG
>JABFEB020000060.1:137967-148152 GCA_019775895.2 Stomatorhinus ivindoensis
GATGCTGTAAAGCGCTTTGAGATGATGTGAAGTCATGATAATGCGCTATACAAAAATAAATTTGTTGTTGTTGTTGTAATTAATATACAGCAGTTCATCCAACTTCATGTCATCAGGGACTGGGAGAAATTTCGTGTGAACACGAGAAGAATAGGCAAACTCCATGCGGGGCTGTAGTCACTAAGGAGCCACCTGACATTCCAGTTCTTGTAAGGCTGCATCATTAGATGCGGTAAATGTGACTCTGTCTTACTGACAGTGAAAGCCGCTCCCTGCCCTTGTGTCTCCAATAATGTGATTGATGTAAGCAAGGAGTTTGCTTTATCAGGGTGTGTGCCTGGAACTTCCTGGCTTGATTGTGCCAGATAACATCCCCCCCCCCCCGCTGTGCAGGGGAGGTGTGCCCCTCAGCGAGGCCTGTGACACGGCAGCATGAGACACTGCACTGATTAAAATTGCACTGTATCATACGGGTCTTCAGCGCACCTTGGCCACCTGTCTCCTATATCATGTGTAGGGGGGTCATATTATGGCACGTACACCTCTGAATCCCGCCCACTCCCCAAAGAACCCCGCCCACCCCCCAAAACCCCACCCACTTCCCCAAAACCCCTCCCACTTCCAAAAACCCCTCCCACTGCCACCTATCAGTAAAAAGGAAAATACCACTTTCGCTGTAAAATCTTTCATGTTGGGGACATACACACAGTTTCCTTTTCCCATCCTGGAATGAGCATCACCTCACTTACCGTACGAGTAACAGCCATTTCAATGACAGGGTTCTGAAGACCGTATGTAACATACTTGAATTCACCATAATGTCCCTCTTCTGTAAGAATCATAAATCATGATATCAGTATTTAGCAGATTTTAAAATAGACATGTCTCTGCTTTAGCTCCCTTTGTCACCATTTCGAAACACATACATTCCTGACCCCATTTAATAGTTTGAATTAATAAATTAATTCGAGGGGCACCAGATGTGTCAGGGATGGGGGGAGGGATGGTACTTGGGCCCTGTAGTAGATGATACCTACAAAAGAATCCCCACCCTTGCTTTATATTTTAAAAAGGCTTGTTTTACGTTTAATTTCATCTCCATTTTGCTTCTTCTGTTACAGTTTACCAGTTATGCCTGAGTCCTAGGGAACAGGCATCAAAGGATTGTGTTCAAAGTCCGTTGCTTTATTGTTCATATTGTTACAATAGTCTGTCTTATCAGCATAACTACATATTTTATAAATGCCTACAAATAAGCTCATAAAACTGAGAGAATGTGATTTCACAGTGTCAAAACATAAGTGTCCACACAGTAAACAAACGAAAAAGGAGCAGGAACAATGATGGAAAACGGCACACTCTAACTTTCCAAAGAATTACCTAAGATGATTTCACCACCTTGGACACTAGGCAGTTTTCCACAGTTTTTTTTATTATTATTGAAACAGTTTCCTGTTTCCCTAAAGCTTTTTCCTAAGCTCCAAAGTAATTGAAGTTCTGTGCTGCAAATTCACTGGAGTAGGTTCAAAATCCATCTAATAATAATGCTACAGTTATTCAAGGTGAATAGGGGGTCCTGTTCTACACCAGGAAGTTACTTTGTTCATAACTCTGCCAGAATAAGCATGTAAATACCAGCTCAACGCCAGCTTTGAAACGCTGAATATAGAGCTGGGTTTCAGAGTTCAAATGAGCAGGGAGCCAAAAGCGGTTGTTAAAGAGTAACGCTTCGCAGGTGATCCTTGTACAGCCAGGGCCAGTAAAAAGGGGCTGGACTCAAGTTCCACTGATAGAGACAAGAGGCTGAAATAAAGCGACTCGCTTCATCACCTTATCTGACTGCATTGGTCCTACGGGCGGCAGGATCGCCGTATGGAGGAAGAGCTGTGAGGTCCAGACATGGAGGAACTGAAGCACAGGGGAAAAAAACGAGATCAGAGGCACAGGTGAGGCAGGGGCTGCTCCTCTTTGGGGGTGTCAGGCAGTCTGCGCAAGCTCGCTCTGAGGCGTTACTGACAATATGGGGCACACAGCCACATTGAGCACACAAAACTGGAGCAAAATGCTGGATCTTGTCATTGGCCTGGTTTTATCCTGCCTGGCTTGGTTGGTTGTTCAGGCACTGGGGATGCTTATGCTGCATTCCATTTACCTTGGAGGTCAGATGCCGGAGCTGGGAATGACATCACACATGAGTTAACCATGTTCCAGTACAACAAGTGGGAAAGCCATATACAGTAGCAATACCAGGGGTCTGTTTCAAAGAGCAGCTTAGCCGGCCCCTGTTCTACATAGGATCATTGTTAGCCATTGTCAGCAAAACCAGCTGATAACAACACATACAAACACCTTAGCAACATGTCCACAGATAGATAACTTTTAGAGGCATCTTCTGACTTCAAGGGGTGTGCCAGGTGAAATTTCTGGCTAGGAACTCCCAGTTCAAAGGCAGGAAGCCCGGCTGAGCTTCTGAGCACTGCATGGTAAGGTGCTCATGGCTGGAGCATCGTAAAGGAGACAGGCAGCATCAGTTATGACCTTTGCAATCTCACAGTCACAGGAAGAGATTTAAGTGTGATTGTGCCAGTAAATGTTACCATCACATTAGATAAAACTACTAATATATGATAAAATTTCACTTTCTTGTTGTGTATTGTCAGCTTGTTTCATTGGTTTATGTATAAAACTGTAGGCATATGAGGGATTTAATCCTTGCTGTCAACTCTATGCACATTTGGAAAGTGGAGATATTCTAAAAATCTGTGTATGTTCTATATATCCATTTATGATCTGAAGGCATGCTCGCCTGCTGCTGGTCTGTGAGTTACAGTAATCTTTCCTCGGCAGGGACACATGGGATCCCTTCCAGCTGAACCCTGTCGGCTCAGAGAAGGAGAAGGAGAAGCGATGCTTCTCCCTGATCCAGTACCTGGTGGCCATCATCGTGGGCTTGCTGGTGCTGGTCAGCGCCATCTTGAGCAAGGTGGAGCTGCCAAGGGTTGTTCCTCACGTTAAGTGTCATCAGGCACCGAGGAAGTGAAACAGGACACTGGCTAACAACCTCGGGGAGAACTGAGTCTTAATTTGGCCAGATCACTTGGGTTTAGCTGGGCAATATAGATCTTCCAGTACCGACTGACGTGTATCACACTCAAACTCAGCCAGGGTCATTCTGTAAGGTCAAGGCGTCAAACAGCATAGGGACTGCTAGAAGGAAGCTGGCGCCTGTTTTTGTGCCAGAATGTTACACATTATTATAGTGTCCAAAGTTCATAACGGGACAGGGACCTTGTCTAATTCCCCACTCGCACGAGATAGAAATCATCCATGTTCTTTCGAGTGCATGTTTTCCTTCTACTTGGATACGGGCGAGCTGAGGCGGGGTATAGTCTGGGTATTCATGACACAATGAAAACCTGCAGAACTGGATGACTAGGAAACAAAGGGCTTTAAGGTAGTCCCCCTCATCATCAAACAAAACCACTTCTTGACATCAAAGTAACTCTCAGTAGCTATGACAAATATTTTTAGTCATGTAGCGTGAGTCTAAGCAATAACTGCAAAACATCTAAGTGTATACTCTCAGATGCAATATGTGAGTGACTCAGCTAAATTCTATACAAAGCAGTATATTACAAATTGACATATAAACTGGTCACATCACCTGGGGTTCTTCATCTGTACTTGTTCCCCAATTGCAGGGTTCCCTGCTGGTCCTTTGCATGCTGGCGAGTCCGAAATCCTTGGTGAAGAACCACGACCAGCAGTTCTACCTGCTCATGCTAGTGTTCTCCTTGGTAGTGCCAAATGTGCTGATGTTCCTCAAGTCGTTGTGGAAGTGCACATTCAAGAGCTTTGTAAACCCAAACAAGAAGACCATGGGAATCGTGAGTTAATTCCTGGTTCCTAATTCCTTACAGGTGAAATCTTTGACCGTTATTAACCAAACTGTAGAACCTAAGGGAGAGATCCAGAATGCAGAGTGTCCTTTACTTATTACTGATGTTATTACAAAGCAATGCCTGAGGTTCTGAATGGTTGAGACATTGTAAACAACTTAATACTGTTGTATATCTGATCCTCACTGCTCTATGTGTAATCCTTTGTAAATGTCGGTCTTTAGACCTGTGTTTGTATAATTACACAGACGAATGAGAGACAAACCTAAGTGGTGACAGCACATTCAATCTGTTTCACAGATCTGCCTGGTTGAGTGTCTGGTTTCCCTGGGAACATCGGTCCTCGTGATTATCGTGATGCCACAGTTTGACGCGCTCACCAACCTTTTCATCACTGGGGGTGTGTGCATCTTTTCCAGTGCTTTGCAGATCATTTTCCGCTTGCAAAAAGAAAGCTGGAAGATCCTCTTCCCCATTTGCTCTCTCATCCTCGTGCTGACCGGCTACGGACTTCTGGTGACCGACTTTCACGTGCGTGTGACCTCCTTCATTGAGCCAACAGATAACTATGCATATGTCGCCATTGCGATTGTTGCCTCACTATTTGTCTCCCTCAACTGGTGGGAGAACCCCTTCCAGGCCAGCAATAACACCCAGGAGATGCTCACTGAGTTGGAGGGCTTCCGTGACTTTGTCTTTGTGATCACCAGCATCTTGAGGGTGGTGGTGATTGGCATTGTCTACTCCATTTATTTTCAATTTTTTCAGAAGCCACATATTGACTGGTCATACTTCTCTAACATCACGCAGGAGACCCTCAACCTGGGAATTGGGATTTTTTGCCTACAGGCATTCATGTCGGCGGCATGTCACTGGTTTGGGGTGGTGGCCTGTAAAATCCATGCCGTCCGCATGAGCTTTGCTCTTCCTGCATGCTTCACGGGACCCACAGTCCTTATTGTCGGCTTAGCCCTCTTCATCGCAGAGGCTCAAAACTTGGATGCAATGACTATGGGCAACTTCACCACATTCTGCTTGACTCTCAGCAGAACCCAAACGAGGAACGCCACAGGTATTGTGCTGGCCGAGATCTCCAACAGTATCTGTAGAACCACCCTGAACAGCCACTACCGCTCTTGGCCGTTCGCCATGCTGGTCACTGAGGGCATCTGCATGTGGCTGGGTCTCCTCACTGCCACGCACTACGTGTGGAAGACCAAGGTGCAGAGGATAGAGAGGACCTCCCAGCTGTTTGTGCGGCGACTTTATGAATCTGCCTTCATAGACCAGTCGATGCTGCTCAACACCAGGATGAAGGTCGTCAGGGCGAGGAACCAAGGGAGGCCAGTAAAAGCCGTATCCAGAACAGCATGTCGTCAGATGTCACGTGGCTTTCTTCAGAGTCATAGATCTATAGCACACACTAATGTTCTGCATTAATCCACAGATTTGCAAGTGAAACTATATTATTTTGATAAGCCATGAAAAAATGTTTCTGGCTGACATTCTACAGACATAACCACAAATATAGCAATTAAAGGGAGAACAGAGGCCAGGTCCAATTTGTGTTTTCCTGTATCGTTCAACTGAATTATTAATTTTGTTAGTAACCTCTTTGGAATGTAAGTTGACATCTAGTGATTTGAAAAAAAAATGGTTTATTTGACTTGTTTTTATTCTACTGCAGCCATGATGAACTTGAAAGCTGCGTCATCTACCTTTGTGCCACCATGTGGCATGAAACGTACGACGAGATGTTGAAAATCCTCACGTCCATGTTTAGGTAAACTGTGAGGCACCACTACAACCCAAATGTGCTTTAGCCTAAGTAGAGAAACAGATGTGTGACCATCAATCTTTTCATACTTCAGGCTGGACCGCTACAGGGGCGACCCGAAGGAGCAGCACACAGACGAGTTTGACTTTGAATGCCACATATTTGTAGATGACGCATTTCAACAAGACAAAGACACTGGGAAGAAATTTGTCAATGATTATGTGAATGACCTCGTTCAGGTGGTCATAGAGGTGTACAGGTAAATATATGACAAATCTGTGCTCAAACTATATACCTAGGCCATCCTTTTCTGTGTGGACAAGTAGCAGCATTTATGTACACTGTCTACATTGCAGTTTGCTTGTTTCCTAGATTTTGAACTCCTCAGCTTCCGGTTTTGTTCGTTTCCCAGGGTTTTCACAAACAAAGAGCCAGATGACGTGTCTATAATTGAGACACCCTATGGAGGCCGGCTGATGTTTGTCATGCCTGATGGAAACATGCTGTACATACATCTGAAGGACAAGCTGCTAATTCGTAACAAAAAGAGATGGTCACAGGTGAGTGACTCCCATCACTGCTCAACTGCTACAATGTCCCAATACTGCTCTTTTTGACATAAATAGAAAAATATACAGTAAAGAAGCATGTCAATGGAACATTTTTACTCTTTACACAGACATACATTCATTTTGATGTTTCAGATCATGTACATGTACTATTTACTGGGATGGAAGGGCTACATCAGCAAAAACCCTCAGAAAATAACGGTAGGTTTTCCTGTAAAATATAGCAATTGACTTCTCATTAAAATAAGACAGTAGATATACATGGAAACTCAGCAAACCACCATCTTTTTTGGCTTATAGAGGCAGAATAATCCATGCCGAGCGTCTCTCGTTTCACTTGATGGTGAAAGTTTATTCTTGCCGACCTACGACAACGACAGTAAGAGAAAGTACATCTCTGATGACAACACGTACATCCTGGCCTTGGATGGGGACACTGACTTCCACCCCTCTGCTGTTATCCTGTTGGTTGATCGGCTCAGGATGTATTACAATGTTGGTGCGGCCTGTGGAAGGATCCATCCCACAGGAATGGGTGAGAGAGCTCAGCGTGTCTGGGACACTGATCCTACTCACACCTGCACCTGGCTGTTCATTGGAAGCTCAGCCTAGCTGACATACCTGTGGAGAATGAATGGCCAGGTTCAAGTGTAAGCACTATAGGACCTGGAACTAAAGAAAAACTGCACAACTAAATAGCA
The DNA here is from genome assembly GCA_019775895.2 of Stomatorhinus ivindoensis. Taxonomy (NCBI): domain Eukaryota; kingdom Metazoa; phylum Chordata; class Actinopteri; order Osteoglossiformes; family Mormyridae; genus Stomatorhinus; species Stomatorhinus ivindoensis. Next base: position 144,914 of record JABFEB020000060.1, read on the forward strand.
ACTACACGATAAATTCTAGCAAAACTAGAACCTAATAGCACTATTCAAGGAACAGAAGTGCAACATAAGAGCATCAGGGAACACAAAGAAGCATCAGATTGACATAAACTGATCCTCTCCTATGATGATGAAAACCTTTATTGTTGTTGCAATACACCATGTCACTAGTCACAAGTACCAGCAAAAATCTGGCCAACCTGACCATACATGTACAACCATCACGTTATAGGGGGTAGACAGGTCAGGAAGACGGGGGATATAGGAAGAACAGAGAAAACAGAATTACATGAGGAGAGAGGAGGAGAATTAAAAAACAGCCCCCAGACTGTACTCCAGTAGGGAGAACAATGTAGGAATAGAAAAAAAAAACTTCAGCGACATAAGTACATGGTCACTACACCGTGACTTACAACAGGGGAGGGGAATGGGGAGGTGGGGGTAGTCCAGCACAGACAACAGCCATCCGGTCCTGCAGCCAGAGGGGCTGGTCACAGACCCGCCTGTTCACGCTGGGGGTATGAAGCGGCGAAGGCGTGGGATTGGGGGAGGGAAATGGGGAGGTGGAGGTAGTCCAGCATAGACAAACAGCCATCCGGTCCTGCAGCCAGAGGGGCTGGTCACAGACCCGCCTGTCCACGCTGGGGGTATGAAGCGGCGGAGGTGTGGGATGGGGGGAGGGAAATGGGGAGGTGGAGGTAGTCCAGCACAGACAAACAGCCATCCGGTCCTGCAGCCAGAGGGGCTGGTCACAGACCCGCCTGTTCACGCTGGGGGTATGAAGCGGCGGAGGTGTGGGATGGGGGGAGGGTGTGGTGAGTAAGTATAAGAGAGTAGACAAGAGGAGCAAAGCGTTTAAGATAAGGGGGGGGGGGAGTGCGTCCGCCTCTGCTGACAGCCAAAAGATATAGATATTGAAAGAACAGTTTTGATGCATTTTATTTTTAGTATATTACTTTGTTTTATCTATTTTATTTACATTGTTTATTTAATAATTTTTATCTAATTAATTTTAATTTATCCTTTATATTATTTTTCTTTGTATTACATATTTCCTTTTGAGCACACTCCAGGAAGCCTGTGGAAAAGTGTTTTACTACTCGCGTGTAATGTATGCTTATTTACATGTTATTTCTTTGTGTATATAACAAATAAAACCTGACAGCTGAACTAGAGTCTCCATTAGAGGCTTGCCAACTTGCAGCCTGACACTGTCTGTCACCGCAGGGCCCATGGTCTGGTACCAGAAGTTTGAATATGCTGTGGGCCACTGGCTTCAAAAAACCGCAGAACATGTATTTGGGTCAGTCCTGTGCAGCCCTGGATGTTTCAGCCTGTTCAGAGGCTCGGCCTTAATGGATGATAACATCCTGAAGAGATACACCACAAAGTCCAACAAGGCAGCTGAGTACGTCCAATACGATCAAGGTGACCACCTTCACTTATGCCTATTTCCATGACTTTCCAGTTCCTGGCTAATAAATGCAATTTTGCTGTGCAGTGGCTATATTTAGCCAAAGAAGCTGTTAAGGTTTACAAGCTGTTCATTTCTACAGCACGAAAGGGTTTCAGAATCAGTACAGTGGCAGAGGTGGAGAAATGAGGCTTTGCAAGGCATTTACCATGTGCCTGCCTTGGTTAATACAAAGAAGCATTAACATCTGTAGATGGATTTTAGCAATCAGTATTTCATCCATCTGTTGGTGGCTGTTTTTAACAACAAGAAATATTTTAACAACAATTAATCATGGATGAATGATCGAGGAATGAGTATGTACTGTCCCTGGTCATCACCATTTTGGTTATACTGTCCCTGGTCATCACCATTTCGGTTGTACTGTCCCTGGTCATCGCCATTTCGGTTGTACTGTCCCTGGTCATCACCATTTTGGTTGTACTGTCCCTGATCATCGCCATTTCGGTTGTACTGTCCCTGGTCATCGCCATTTCGGTTGTACTGTCGCTGATCATCGCCATTTCGGTTGTACTGTCCCTGGTCATCGCCATTTCGATTGTACTGTCCCTGATCGTCACCATTTCGGTGACCGAGTAAGAATGGCTGACTATGATCATAAACATTAAAAGATCATTTTCCCACAGGGGTGAATAAAGTATCTTTATTCTTGATCAGGTTTGAACATGAAAAGCAGCAAGCCCCTGGTAACCTGAATCTCCCCACCTGTACAGGTGAGGACCGCTGGCTGTGCACACTGCTGCTCCAGCAGGGCTGGAGGGTGGAGTACAATGCTGCCTCAGATGCCTACACCAATGCCCCACAGGAGTTTAAGGAGTTCTACAACCAAAGGCGGCGCTGGGGGCCATCCACCCTGGCCAACACATTGGATCTCCTGCACAGCGGCAACGAGACAGCCAAACGGAACTCATCCATCTCCATGGTGTACATCATCTACCAGATCTTCACTGTGGGATCCTCCATCCTGGGGCCTGCATCCGTCACCTTGATGATCGCTGGTATGTGCCTTTCATGATGTCTATAATGGATCCCTAGAAGATCGTATTGATCAGCATGTCTATAAGTCTTGTCCGAGATCTTTGAGGAATCAAGAAAGCTTCACATCTTCATCAAAGCATTCTTCATTCTCCCATACATAATAAAATATAATGGAAACACATACAGAAAAGGCTGAGTACACTGTGATGATTGAATTAATCATTTAGCTTTATTACTTTATCTCTTATGTTCCTGGACAGCATTTCTTTCTTTAGTAATTAAGCCTTGACAGGAGTCTATGGATAACTCACTGTTACAGCATATATACAGTATCAGTCAAAAATCTGAGCACACCTACTGAAATTCATTTATTTTTCAACAAGACAACAACCCTAAGCATACCTCAAGGTTATGTAAATACAGTAATACCCTGTGAACAAGAAAGATAAAGTGCTGTGTCACATTATCCGGTCATCACAATCCCTCAACCTAAACCCTGTAGAGCTGGTTTGGGATGAGTTGGATTGAAAAGTAAAAGCAAGGTAGACAGCTTGTGCCCAGAACTTGTAGAAATTCCTTCAGGGCTTAGGAGAAGCATTCTAGGTTGCTGCATTTGCATTTGGATGAAAGAATGCCAAGAGTCTACAATGCTGTTATCAAAGCAAAAGGGTTCATATTTTCAGTCAACCCTCCAAAACAAAAGAATCTCAAATTTAAACACTTCTCTTGGTCATTGCGATATTTGATATTTATTATTTCATTGCCTTGAGGCTTTCTACTATAGGGTAAA
>JABFEB020000060.1:291964-305517 GCA_019775895.2 Stomatorhinus ivindoensis
AGGACTGACGTGCTACCCTGAACACACAGAACAGAACGTCCCTGTACACGGCGACACACACAGCCAGGACTGACGTGTTACCCTGAACACACAGACCAGAATGCCCCTGTACATGGTGACACACAGCCAGGACTGACGTGTTACCCTGAACACACAGAACAGAACATCCCTGTACACACCGACAGATACAGCCAGGACTGACGTGTTACCCTGAACACACAGAACAGAATGTCCCTGTACATGGCGACACACACAGCCAGGACTGACGTGTTACCCTGAACACACAGAACAGAATGCCCCTGTACATGGTGACACACACAGCCAGGACTGACGTGTTACCCTGAACACACAGAACAGAACTTCCCTTCAGAGGCTTTAGTGAAAGCCAGTCTGCCCTTGGTTCTGTGGCCACGGGCCCTGTGCTGTTATCTAAGGTGCCTTGGGGGTGAGCGAAGGGGGGTGAAGTGAACACCGTCGTCGCACCTTAATGAGGATGCATCTGCTCTGGTGATGACAGAGATCAGCCCAAACGCCAAATGGGAGCGCAGCAGGGTGCCTTCAAACAGGGCCTCGGTATCGCCACGGTGCCAGGGGAGGGGCCCCACCTCAGCCCGCTGCTTGTCTGCACATCAAAGCTTGGGGCCCTCCCCTTGGGCTTCTGCTCCTTTCATCACGCAAAGAGAAGTTTCCAACACAGTGCGGGCTGGGGTAACTACATGAGTGTGCGTGGCGTGCCTCTGCGAAGCCAGCAGTGCAACCTGACACAGGGGCATATTGGAGCTGGCTTGTTCTCAGCAATGTACGTCTCTGTTTTTACATTTTAATGTAGTCCGTCGTGGGATCCTCTACATTAATGTCACAAAGATGCTGTACCCGGCTGCCATAGATGTTTCAGGTGCCACCTTGTTGTGACATATTCACCAGGCCGTATAGACGTGTCACTTGGGCCGCACTGAATCGTGTGGTACAGGTATCGCGTCACAAAGATGGTGAAATGCGGCTGTCGCGGATGGAATATCTTCACACCTGTGGTTAGCATGGACAACCTGCTGCATGATGAAAGCCAGCAGCTGTCAGTTTATGCAGCAGTTTGAGGTAGACCCGTGCACCTCAGGCACAAGTGACAGCAGGAGAATCCTACAAAGATCTATCAGACACGTGGGAAAGTTTGCTTCCTGAACCTAGATGTCATCATCAAAATGGCTACCTTCTGCTTTCTCTGGTTTACTCTGACAAACCTTCCATCTGGAGCCAAACACAGTCCTCTTTCCTTCCTCCTATCGCTGGGTCACACAGGGCTCCTTTTTAATGGCCTAGAAAAAGACTAGTATGAATGATTATTCTACTGTCTGATCATTATGGCAATTTCTGGAAGACATAGATCTGGGATCCCTGGCAGTTTACATTCCCTCCCGATGAACATCCTTGGAAGGTGGTCAGTAAAGGACATGATGGATCTGGGATCCTTGGCATTTTACATTCCCCCTGATGAACATCCTTGGAAAGTGTTAAGTAAAGGACATGGATCTGGGATCCCTGGCAGTTTACATTCCCTGGGCTCTGCAGTGACACTCACAACGTCAAAGGTTCACACTGCCCATGGAAGGTTCCATCAACACTGTGCTCATTTCACCGGCAGGGGCTTTCATTTCCTCACCTGTCAGTGTATGCACTGGATGAACTTTTTGGAGGCCTTGTACTTCAGGGGGGATGGTCTGCCTCCTTGGGTTTGACCAAATGAGTCAGTGTTATCAGAATGCTGTGCACATCCAGTGGAATATGTGTAGTTCTGTGCACACTAACCGCAGCACCTGAGTCTGGTCTAACCAGGAACTAACTGATACTTATATCCATGAAATGGGAACACGCTCTTGATGTTTCCTCCAACATGTTCTCTGTAGGTCAGGGCAGCAACCCATAGCAGCGCTGAGGGAGCTGCAGACGCAACATGGTCGGGCTCGAACCAGCAACCTTCTGATCACAGCCACTGAGCCAGAGAGGCAGAGACAACCTTAAACCTCACTACACATGTGCTACATGGGCACAAATGCATTTTCTGACTTCCTGTTAAACAGAAAAGCAATAAGTTTTGACTTTTCTCCACTTTGGATTTACCTCCATGTTTTCCTTGGTAATTCCCATATATAAGTGCAAGATCTCATTTCTCTGGGCCGTTTACAGCCTTCATGCTGATCTCGAAGCTGCTCTTCAATGCGGTGAGGAACCTTCTCTGGGTCAGGAGGTCCAAAAGGGCACAGCAATTTAAGGAGGCAGGCAGTGACCAAGTTTCACAAGGTGGCACCGAAGGGCATATTTTCAGGCTTTATAAATGCAGTATTTATAAGGCATTTTCTAGCCTAGACTGAATCCGATGCCTAGAAGATTAATCAGTGGTAACAAGGTTAACTCCCACCATAAGTATGTGATATGCCCACTGTGAATATTGGGCTTCATCCTCTAAGTATTATTGAAGAAAGTAATTTCCCCAGCATTTATTTAGCCCGAAAGAGCAGATAAATTATGAACGATGTCAGTTGGGAGCCAATGAATAGGAATGACAAAGGAAATTTACATCAGAGGCATTCACAGAGAATTTCAAATGCACACATAAGTGCAAAGCAGTGACTTAAATTACATACAATAAGACCTATTCTCCATGTCGATAAAATATGTAAAGAACACTGAGCTAAATATGTCAGTCTGACGTACACATACCTCTCACTGATAGCATTTCAATAAGTATTCAGCAGCCATCAGAAATGAGGGCAAAATAAAAAAAACTACAGATTAGCTTAAATGAACTTCCTCCCACTTAAATGAAGTGCCCCCACCCTCACTGCCCCTCCTTGTGATCAGACTCCCCCCCACATTGAAATGTTCTACTCCACCAGAACACTCGGATCTACTGTGAAATATGCCGCTTTCTGATCCTCACCGGCAGATCGCTTCAATCCTGTAACACCAGAGGATCTACAGAGCAAACACACTGAGAATATGTCCTCAGTGGTTTCTTACCAGGCAGGCTTGTGAACACCTCAAGGCTGAGATGTAGGGGGGCTGTTCAGCCACTGCAGCCTAACTGCCAATAAAATTTAATTAATTTATGCCTTAAATAGCAGCCTGAAGCACATGCCCAGACCCCTGCCTGATCCCTTCATTTCTGTGCCTGTCCACCCCACACTAACAGGCCCCCCTTCGTCCCAGTCTGGGTCGTACTCTCCTTCCCAGTGCTAGCTCTTTACATCTTACTGACTTACCTGTGTAAGTGGGGTCCAATGGTGGAATGTGGACCAGGCTCCCGAGACTTGGCACCTCTCCCACTGTGACAGCAGCCATGCCCCAGTGACTGACAGCAGTGAGGTTTCTGTCTCACTACTAGAGTCACTGTCCATGAACAGACGTCTAGTAAAATGGCTGCCTCTGTACTGTAACCTCATCGCTGGAGCCCTCTCTGAGGGAGTCGGATGGATGGCAGGGGCCACAGACTCTGCTCTTTGATGTTAGGATATATCAGTCCTGGGAACAGATGTCCTACTGCGGGCTTCGCTGACTGACTGCTGATGGACCTGCGGGGGAGCAACTGGAACTACTGGTAAAAGAGCCCCCCCCATTTGCAGGGAAATGTCCTGATGGGCTGCTTTGGAAATAGTGTGGTGGTACAAGATGGCCACAGCCTGTGGATCAGTCTGACAGACAGCCGTGCCGTGGCTGACACACCTGGATAATGGACAGGAAATGCCAACACCTGCGGCTTGGCATTTCTGAGAAAATCTCATTTCTGTTTTGGTAAGCCCAATGTTTATGACTAAAGATGGAAAAAGTTCACAGGAAGCTGGTGAAGAAGCCTCCTCATGTCATTCGCTTGGCTGTGCACACAGCATTACCTCTTCCTCAGGCACAGTTGCCTGCCCTAACAGTATGGCATGCTTCTATGTTTTATAACACCTCCGTTTTAGGAGGAAAAAAAAGCTTGACCCTTTCATCCAGTAAATAATGTAGGATAGTGGTCAGTGGTGCTGTCAGCTTTCAGACGACATCCTGTCGCTGGATCAAACACAATGCGGGAGCTGCTAGCTACAGCACACGCTGCTAATGACTGCTTGACTGCCACTCCATCATGTTTCCGGCAGAAATAATAGTCAATAAAAAGCATTGGCAGGGAAAAGCTGAAATGGTGAGCGGCTGGGAACAAAACCTGAGACAGTTTATAGTTTGCAGTATAGAGAGAAAATGACTGTCATAGAGTGAATATGGTGCAATTCATCAAGACCTTAATGCACTTACTCAATGAAAACATTAATGGGATAATCTATTCATTTTAATGTTGGAATCACTTTTATTCAGATGACTGCCAGACCTTTGATCTGGAAGCTTCTGTCGGGTTTCGGAAGTGAGTGATGGCAAAGTGAGCATTTAAAATGGAATAAAAGTGTAGCACTCATTTACAGGTAAGTAGCCACAGGTAAGTAAATGCAGTCTCCACAGTGCCTAATGATAAGTAGGAGAGGAGACGTTTCTGCACAATTCCACTGGCAGTGTGGTGTTAGCAGCAACCACAGCCTCCTGGAGCTGTAGCTGAGACTGAGGCCAAATGGCATTCAAGCATATTCTTACGATCCACGTTGTACTAGGCCTTAGGAGAGACAATCGATAAGCAGTCAGCCACAAGCCACGGCCGTCTCGAAAACACCCCCCCCCTCCCCATAAAGTCCGTGGCATGTCAACAGACTGATACCTGCTGCTGGATGCCTGGGTGGGTGACTTGCTGAGTTCTGCTGGGTCATGTGTGCGGATCAGCAGCCTCAGTGGTCGTCCGTCCTGTCTGTGGGGGGCTTCATCCCCCCCCAATTCCTGTCCAGGATAAGCAGCTGGAAGGTGAAAATTCATCTAGAGAAAATTCAAAACAATCAATAGGCATGTAACTATGAATCATGAATCAGTTAAAAATCGATGTAAATGTATGACGATTTAAACCAGCTGATGTGGAAAATGAATTGCTACTTTAGGAGTACTTCACGGTACTTTCCTTACTAGAAAAACTGGTGTAATGTCACTGCATATTCACGTCGATATCTACGTTAGTTTTTGATTTTGACCGAACGTGAGTTGGCGAGCGAATTTGAAGTACACACACTCGATCTTAAATCGGCGGTGTGGCAGCGTTTTAGCTTTCTGGTAATCACAAATGAAAACGGTGAGAAAAACACAGACAAGACAAAACCTGCATGCAAACATTGTAAAAGATTGATAACATTCACAAGTAGCACAACGAACAGGCTTCAGCTTGTCCACCGGCACCACAGTGAGCTCGATTCACCACCGCAGAGCAAAGATTATTAAATGGGCAAAACCACACGGAAAGGCTGCACATGCCAGCCTTAGTTTATTTGGTAACGCTTTATATTAAGTGCATCATCATAATGGATTCATTATGCATTCAAATAACATTCATTGCAACTTCATAATGCATTCATAGAACATTCAGTGCACCTTCATAATGCGTTCATAGAACATACATAAACAGCATGCAAGTACACTTTACCATCCTAACATTAACCTTAACAGCTTTAATATACATTAATAACAAGCATTACATGATTATACAATTATAATGTTTGTTATTATTATATACTGTTTGTTATTAGTGCATATTACAGCTGTTAAGGGATGTTAGGATATAAAGGTATACATACATGATGTTTATGGATGATTTCTGAATGCTTAATGAGTACATTATGTAGGTGTACGTTTTATGAATGTAATATAAAAGCATTACAAATGTGCAGTTAAAGTGTTACCATTTATTTGAAGATTTTTTTAAATTTTATTTTGATTTAGGATTTTTTAAACAGTATTTGTTGTAACTTGCACGAGTGAACTTGCAGGGAGCGGAGAAGCAGACGAGGGGAGTCGTGAATACAGGTAAACGGGGTTTTTAATAAAGTAAACAGGGAGTCGTGAATACAGGTAAACGGGGTTTTTAATAGAGTAAACAGGGAGTCGCACAGGACAAAGGTTAATGACCGATCTGGGGAAAACTAACTCAGACGCGGACTAAATACACAGGACAGGCTGAACATAACAGGCAACAGGTGATTACAATCGGGAAGTAACACGAGGTAACGAGGGGGGCGTGGCACAGACGGGGATCAGACGGGCCAGGTGTCACAATATCTTATTCAATTTCAGCTGCCCTGTTAAGAAGAGGACACATGTTGCACAGTTTAGAAAGATAGATAAAGAAATATTTTTTAATGAATTTGTCTGTAGCTCATTCTGTTAAAAAAATCATGAAAAAATCGTATCGTGAACTCAGAATCATGAATGGTATCAAATCGTGAGTTGAGTATATCCTTACATCCCTAACAATCAATAAGTTCAAAACAAGACTAGGCAACAACCTACAAATCAGACCACTTTGAATGTCATGTCCTGCTCGTACGATCCTTTCATGTGCCGTGCCCCCCTTGTTACCTTGTGAAACCCTGATTGTTTTCAGCTGTTTCGTGTCATTTGTGATTAGTCCAGCAGCCGAACTCGCCAACCAGCTACAGGGAGAGTTTGCTACCTTCACCCCAACCTCTCCCCAGGGCGATTTGGAGAGGTTAGCTGATGGCCAGAAGAGGCTGCTCCAGCCGACGGCACCGCCACCTCTTCCCAGCAACTGTTGGGTGCATTGCTGCCCGCAGCATGCCCCTCCTCGGGAACTTAACTGGCTCTTAAAGGGGCTAGGTCAACAGGGGATGCCATTCCCTGGTTCCCCAAAATCCTTAAATGGGCAACGCTAGTTGCGGAGATACCAACCTTGGCTCCCATACATGACCCGCCAGTTATGCCTGTTCCTGACCCGCCGGTTATACCTAATGTGTTTGATCCTGCTCTGTCTGTACTACCATAGCCGCCCCTGCACATCCCGAAGGCTCTTAGAGGGGCCATGCCCAAGGCTGCAGCTGCTGCACCGTCCGAGGTCCCTACAGTGCCCCCTGCGGTTCCTGCAGCGTGGCTGTCCTACGGGGCTCCAGTCCCGGTGCCTTCACCTACCGCATTGCCCAGCAAGATTCTGGCTACAGCACTGCCCCCTGCTGGTTCTGAGCCGGCGGTTCCTGCGGTGCCCCCTGCAGGTCCTGAGCTGGTGCTTCCTGCACCACCGCATGAGACGCCGTCTCTGTCTGCTGCTCCGCCTGAGGTGCCTTCTATTGTTGGGGGGTGACATGGTGGTGCAAAGGTTAGAACTGTTGCCTCACACCTCTGGGACCTGGGTTCAAGTCTCTGCCTGGGTTACACGTGTGTGGAGTTTGCATGTTCTCCTTGTGTCATTGTGAGGTTTCCTCTGGGCACTCTGTTTTCCCCCCACAGTCCAAAGACATGCTGAGGCTAATTGGAGTTACTAGAGTGCCCGTAGGTGTGAGTGAATGGTGTGTGAGTGTGCCCTGTGATGGGCTGGATCCCTGTCCAGGGTTGTTCCCTGCCTTGTGCCCATTGCTTCAGGGATAGGCTCTGGACCCCCTGCCACCCAGTAGGATAAGCAGGTTGGAAGATGGATGAATGGATGAATATTATTATTGTTATTAAATGGAAAAGCTTTACTTTGCAAATGCACATTTAGTGAATTTATTAAAGTTTATGAAATCCAGGGTAGGTTTGCTGGCCCCCCACTAATACCAAGGACACAGTTAAATATTCACTTATTGCTGTTTTGCAAACGCCCCCATTCAGGATGACGTGGCGGTAAACAAAAGCCACAGGGATAATGTCCCATAATCAGAGCACAAACAAACCCCATTTTAATGAGGCATTTATTACAGCCGTTTATTACAGCTGGGATTTTTTTTTGTGAAGCATGGGTCCCATAAATAGAGTTATATAAATTGTCAACTGAGGTCACATCTCATGCTGTCCACGCACAGAAGTCCGACCCAAACCCCTTGCTGCAGTAATGGCGTGGCCTGTTTTCCTCACACTAGACCTTGCTGGTTCCCTCGGACTAAGGCTCTTTTAGATGCTCTTTGGGAGGGGGTGCAGTTTGGGGGTGGCTGCTATTTGGTGATGGGGCTTGGTTCACATCAGCATCCTCATCTCTCCGATGGAGTGGACAGCTTCGTGGCAATGGGAGAGTGTTCCACATTAAATAGAAGGCATTTTCCGGTAGTGTACGTAATGTCAACGGCATACAATATACATTCATTTAAGTTTTATATAGGTTAACCTGCACACTCATACATACACTCACAGCACACACACACACGTATATATACACAAACACACGTACATCTGCATACGCACACACGTAACCACACTTTCACATCCACACACATACACTTAGAACGCATACACACATAAACACGCACATACACATACGCACAAATGGACACACACTCGCACGGACACAAGAGCCCAGGGCTTTCTTGCCCTATTTTACTTTATTTCTCTCTCTCTCTCCCCATCTGCGTGTGTGTGTGTGTGTGTGTGTGTGTGTGTGTGTGTATGGCTTCCATTCATACTTCTCAGATGTAGATACTGGTGCAGCGATTTCCAGACCGTGTTCCTGTTGGTCTGATTATGTATTTTTTTCTTTGGTATTAATGTTTTTAATTCCAGAAGCAGATACTGGCACGAGCGTATTCCCTGTCATAATGGCACCATTGGTTTCTGTGTATGTATACTGTTTGTGTGCATACTGTACCTGGGTCTTATTGTTCAGATGCAGCAGCTGCTGTGATGACACAATGTCCAGCAGTAAGATGCACAAGCTGTACTTTTGTTATTATTTTTGTTCTACTTTTTGTTAAGTCGTTATTTATAATCTTTCTTTCCCTGTTTTTCTCTATCTGTCTGACCCCCCCCCCCTTTTTTGTATCTTATTATATTTTTATTATTTATTTATTCTTCTGTCTCTCTTCTCGTTCTCTCGCTCTCACTTTAGTTTTTCAGTTTTTTTTCCCCTTGTCAGCTCCGGCTTTGTGGCGCAATAATATAAAATGGTCAATAAAGAGTTAAAGAGTATACCTCAAATAACAAGAGGAGCTTAATCCGAAGCTCCACTTGGCAGAACAAAAGTGTCGGCACAATAAAGCACCCAGACTAACACCCTGCCTGCTAAACTGCCGGACACGACAAGGGGTAAAAAAAAAAGATTTATATAGGCAAACACAGAAATCAGTGAATGTTTATGTATAATTTACATAGAAAAGCATAAACATGTATGACGTACATAGAAAGGTGTATATATGAATATATTTGTGTGTGCATACAGTGTGTGTATCTATATATACATACAAACACTTACAGTACACACCTTCAGTGGCCATGTGGTTTCTAATAAACAGCAATGCAGTCATTGCTTAATAAACATAAATTACATAATGTGGATTTGAGCTCCCAAAAAGAATCCCACTGGATCTTTGATGAAGACAGAAGTTACACAGACAAACTGGTTAGTCAATTATAAAAACTGTCTGATTCTTTCAATCCTCAAAGCACTTTTCAATCATTAACCTTTGTCAGCCATAATATCAGCCATATATATTAAAGATTAATGAAGGCTTGTGTTGCCCCTAAGAGGGAGCAAATTATACCCTACAACCTTATTCCTCAATTAAAATGCCTCATTAAAGATAAACTAACCTAATTTTATTCTGGATAATCCTCCACAATAAATTGCACATGTTGGCCTGCAGGTGGGGTAGCAATTAAGGGCACAAACTCATTTGTTAGAAATCATAGCTGTTGTAGGTCCCTCGAGAATGATATTTGACCTAAATTCCTGGGTAAAAGCATCACCTTCTCCTGGTGCGGGAGGTGTGGTTAGATTCGGAGCCTCGTGCCGTGAGATTTATTGTGACAGACTGACAGACATAGTAATGGGGCAACAGCATGCGAACGCAACAACAGGCAATATGATCAGTAGCAGCTTCAAATACACGGAGATGGCATGTGATGTCATTCAGGAGGCATGTGATGTCATTCAGGAGGCATGTGATGTCATGTGGGAGGGACTGGCACCACCAGGCATGTAGCCACTTATTTGCACCCCACCAATTTTATTAGCTATCAGGCAGCTATTTAAAATTCCCAGTCGGAACCGCCCTTGAAATTTGCTTCGGCCCCCTCAGGTAACAAGTGTCGCTCATCTGAAGCCAGGTAGAAGAGTTGGAGAGTACCGGAGTTGGAGACAACTACATTAGACTGCATTAGAATTTCCATCCATCCATTCATCCATCCATCCATCCATGTGACACGGGGCAGGAGGATAGAATGAGGACCTTATCTGGGGATGCAATTAACAAGACAATGGATCCCAGAAACAGCAAAAGGACCCCATGGGGGGCTGAGCCAGCACTGCCTGCATCTGGAGATGATCAGAATCTAGTCTCCGTGTTCCCAGGGAAACAAGCCTCTGAAATCTCACTCATGTTCACGGCAACAACAAATTAGTCAGCAAATCAGTTCATTACCTAAGTATCTGAGCCTCTGGATTGGGGGTTGTGGATGAGGGGCCTCGGAGCCCTGAGTTCATCTGCACACACAGTGAGACAAAGACTTTTACAGGATGGCCTGGTGTCAAGAAGGGCAGCAAAGAAGCCACTTCTCAGAAAAATTGCAGAGGTCTTGAAAAAGAAGCGCCAACACTGCAAATACTGACTATTCGCATAAACTTAATGTAATTCTCAATAAAAGTCTTTGACTTTTATGAAATGCTTATTATTATGCTTCAGTATACTGTAGAAACATCTGACAAAAAGATCTACAAACACTGAAGCAGCATACTGTGAAAACCAATACTTGTGTCATTCTCATAGCTTTTGACCAGAACTGTGGCTGTTGGCCAGGCCTCTGAAATGCAGGCTTTTCTGCATCGCTTTTGATGGGAAACTGACCCCATATGCAGCCCTCAAAGTGGTGTGAAAGGTTTATTATTTCATTACCTTATTATTAGATATTTTTCTCAGGCATCTACATGGGGCTCCCTTAGGGGTCCTTTTTAACAAGGTAGGTATGGCCATCGATACACCTGGTAAATTAGGATGGGCATCTCCGATGCCAGTGTGTGGTACCAGAGGCTTGAGGAAGTTTGATGATTTGTGTCACGCCTCCCTCAGGGAGGCCACACACGCAGCAAGGACCAAACAGCATTCACTAAGTTAACTACTTATACTGCACTTAGGCATTAGCCCTGTGCAAGGTATTGTTACCATGCACGTACTAAGCACTTCCTCTCTGTATCTTTCCCACTGTTACGTTCGGTCCTTCTTGCCATCCCTGAGCCTCCCGCGCCTCCTGCCTGCCCTCCTGCCCTTCCCATAGGTCCTTTTGTACTTTTCCCACTGTGTGTCTACTTCCTTATATTGACTCATCGGCTTCTCAACCCTCGGCTTTCCGTTTTTTGACCAAGATCTCAGCTCACGACTTGGCGCATGGTTTGGACGGCTATAGACAACGACCCCGGAACGGCTCACGACTCTCCTCTTTGTCTTGTTAAATAAACTTGGTTGCCTGGAATTTCCTGTTTGTGTTGTTTGTGGCAGAACAGAATACCTCGCTGCAACAATGGAGCCGCAGGAACTTCAAGGCAACTTCAGCTGACCACCGCGGCTGCGACTCCACTGCCTACTTTGCCCCCATGCCCTCCCGTACCAGTGGCTCTACCAAACAGGTATGATGGCAACTCGAACCAACGTAGGGCTTTTTTAATGCAGTGTGGCTTACATTTTACATTTACAGCATTTGGCAGACGCCCTTAGCCAGAGCGACTTACATAAGTGCTTTAGGACTTCACAATGAATTTCCTCCTGATGCTAGCTCAATATACAGACCATCATCCTGATCAGTTCCCCACGGATTGCAATCAAGTTCACTTTGTGATGTCCCTCCTCTGTGCGACTGCGCCTTGGGTCGAGAATAGCCCACTGGTCCTATCCTCCCGGGAGTTTCAGGATGCCTGAAACCAATAGTGTTCAAGGAGCCAAGGATTATGCATTTACTGCGGTGAAGTGGGACACTTCATGCGTCTGTGCCCAAAGTGCCCTGTGAGGACTTGGACAAATGAAACGCAGGTAAGGGGGCTTCATCCACCCGACCTAACAAAAATACACTTGGTGGTTCCCATTACTTTTTGTTGGAGGTCAGAATGTTTGCGGAGCTTGGGGCTGTTAGATTCCGGAGCTGCAGGGAACTTCGTGGATGCAGATTTCACCTGGCAGCACCAGATCCCTCTGGAGTAACTGCATCCACCCCTTTCAGTGCGTGGAGTAGATGGGAAGCCTCTCTCTTCAGGGCTGGTGACGCACCGCACAATCCCACTTACCCTCCACGTGGGGACGCTCCATTCTGACCTCCTGACCTAACCATACAGTTAATGGTTGTAACCTCGCTGCATGATAAGGTCATTCTAGGTTTCCCTTGGTTGCAACAACACAACCCTCAGATCAACTGGAGAGAAGGTGAGATACAAGCATGGTCCCCCAAGTGTTTCACTGAGTGCTTGTCCTTACCCTACTGTGTGTCTTCCATGGAGAGTCCACTTCCAGAGGATCTATCAGGTATCCCTGAGTGTTACAGGGATTTCCAGGATGTCTTTAGCAAGACCCAGGCCTATGGGCTTCCCCCCTATCGTCCCTCAGACTGTCCCATCGACCTTGTGGAGGGCGCAATCCCATCCCGTGGCCGTCCCTTCTCCTTATCCCAACCAGAGGAGGAAGCAATGAAGAACTACGTTCAGGAGGCCATGAAACAAGGCATTATTCTTCTCTCCACCTCACCTTTCGCTTCTGGATTCTTTTTTGTAGCCAAGAAGGATGGGGGCCTGTGGCCCTGCATAGATTACTGCGGGCTAAATGCTATTACAGTGAAGAGAAGGGAACTTCTTTCACTGATCCCCTCAGCCCTTGAACAGCTTAGAGCTGCGCGAATCTTCAAAGTTGGAATTGAGAAGTGCTAACAACCTGATTCGGATAAAGGAAGGAGATGAGTGGAAGACCGCGTTCATCACCACAACTGGTCAATACGACTACCTCGTGATGCCTAATGGGCTAGCTAAACGCCCGTCAGTGTTCCAGTCCTTCATCAATGAGGTATTATGTAATATGTTACATCGCTTTGTTATCGCCTACATTGATGACTGTCATGATCCGCCCATCAGAGCCTCCTGTGTGTCACGCCCCCCTCGTTACCTTGTGTCTGTTCCCAATGGAAACCAGCTGTGCCTGAGTATCTTGCGTATTTAGTCCGCGTCTGAGTCCGTTTCCCCAGACCTGTCATTTTGTTTGCCTGCTTTGTCTGTTTATTTTCGTTTTTTATCCAGTATCCCGTGCTCCGTTTTCCTGTAAATCAGGGGTCTCCAACACGTCGCTCGCGAGCTACCAGTAGCTCGCAACCCCTCTCCAAGTAGCTCGCTGAAGGGTTAGCGAATCCACATTCATTTGACAACCATAGCTAGAAGGGAACACGGGACACAAAGGGAGTCTATAGTTTTTTTTATATATATAGTTTTTCACAGACACTTCACAAACACTAGGTGTAACGAACGTCAGGAGTGACAAAGGCCAAAGAAACAA
>JABFEB020000060.1:336541-356389 GCA_019775895.2 Stomatorhinus ivindoensis
CGGCCATGATCGCTCTACCTTCTAGCTAAATCATACGACTTCGGCCATGATCGCTCTACATTCTAGCTAAATCATACAACTTCGGCCATGATCGCTCTGCCTTCTAGCTAAATCATATGACTTCGGCCATGATTGCTCTACCTGACTGCTAAATCATACAACTTCAGCCATGATCATACTACCTGCTAGCTAAATCAAACTATGATGAATATAAAAACAATGAAAATATTTATAATAGCTGTTATTTCTGTGTTTTCCATAAACAATACCTTGTCTTTTCAGCTGAAATTTCCCAAAATCTTTGCTGTGAATATAACCCTGGTACACGTAGCTATTTTTGTCAGTTTCCGCTGTCACCTGGAGGTGAACAAAAGATAAAAGATTAATGATTAATCCCCCCTGAACAACTTAAATGTCTCTAACAGAAAGACTTTGTTGCCCCAGACATTAAATCATCTCAATCATTTTTTTACCTGGCATTTTATAAACTATGTACCTGTAGCTAAATGATTTTTAGTGATAATTGTTTTTATCAGCTTGCAGTATGAAACAAAATGTGAAATACTTACAAATCCATCCATTGCCCAGTTGTCATTTTTAAATTTACTGAAATAAAGCTCCACGGGTCCTCGGACATTGTACACCTTCAGGAGTAAATGATTCTCTTCTTTTTTATATGTCCCTGTGGAGAATAAAAATGCATGTATATGTCATTAAAAGTCACGACAAACATCATAAATTTAAAAAATGAAAAAGCGTAAATTTCTGCTTTACACTACTTTAAAAAAAGGGGTAGTAACGTGTAATATATTATACAATATTTATGATGGTAATGGTGCTGTGTTTACTCCTTCCAGACTAAAGAAGCCCCTCACTAATGGTTTGTTAAGTGGCTGTGGAAAATGGGCAGGAGGGTGACGCAGTGGCTGGGCGGGGCTACAGTACCAGAGGCAGGTCCATTGGAGGTGAGGCTACTTCACCTGACAGTTTGATCTGTACGCCGCTGTGCTCCAGCAGAGTGACATTCACTTTGCTGGTCGTTACATTGAAGCCGTTTACGGTGATGGTGGCTGGTTGCCTCTTGCCCAGGTATTCGTAGAAGCCAGTCCAGCCAGAATTTAAAGAGAACACATCGGCAGGAACTGAAGGCCAAAGCATGACAGTCAGATCACATGACCATCTCTGGGTCACTGTCTCTAATATTTGATTAAATTTCATGGCTTTGTTTCAAGATGATCTGCTTTGTATTGATATGCTTGTCTTTACTCATCATGCTGCAGAGAGCCAGTAAGTTCTGGGTCCTTTATATGACTGAAGATCCTGAAATCTTAAGGGTTTGAGGGTGCTGATTTTCAGAGACTTTCACGTACCTCGGATTTTGTTTTTCTGGTCATCTGTGTCTTCCTTTTTGTCGTTTATTTTCGGACCAACTGAAAAGCAGGTTGCATAACTGAACACCAGACAAATGAAGCCTGACCTAGACACTGGTGAGCTGTGTACCTTTGGGCTGCAGGTAAGATACCAACACAAAAATGAAGATGCAGGAGTTAATTAAATGCCGGCCACACGTGATGAAGGCCCAGCAGCTGAAGCCAATTGGAGCTGCAAGCTGCCACTAGCATGCGGGGGCGGCAACTGAGTGTGTGTCTGTGCCCCCGTAGACAGACAGGAATAACTGCAGGTGCCTTTCCCGAGTGTTCTGGATGTACTCAGCGGTGCGCATACCTTTGCAGATGGGTGGCTTTCCGGACCACCTCCCGTCCGCCTTGCAGGTGCGATGCTCAGAGCCGCCGGCCAGGAAGAAGCCAGCCTGGCAGGTGTACATCAGTGTGTAGCCCAGTGTAGGCAGGTCCAGGGCACGCACATCGCAGTGAGCTGGCGTCTCCAACTGCCTGCAGGCGTGAGCTGTAGGGGGGCCGGGGGCCATCGGTGTCAAGGTGGGGGGGCACAGGCACACCTTCTATCTGCTCTGATAGTTATTGAATGGGGCTGGTTATCACAAACACCCCCCCCCCCCACACACACACACACACACCACCACCCGGACCTTTCTATGGAGAGCTGCACTTCTGACAGTGCTGCTGCCCCCCACCCCGTATCATGCTGATAGTTGAGTGCAGCTCAGCCAAACTTTGCCCCCCCATTCCTTTGTCCTTGTACGGATCACCCCCCATCAATCCCTGCCTCCAGCACAACCATATAATCTGCTCTTGAAACTGAAGCCCATATTCTTCATGCTACCCCCAACAGGAACAGCATTGGAGTACAGTGACCAGCATGGCATAAACCCATCTGCTAAAATGTATTTCATTAGGGTGCTACAGCAGGACCCAAGCCTGTTAGAAATGGCGACTGATTCATAATGCGGCAGAGCAATAAGACGAAGGCCTTCTGAGGCCTGACGGCGAGCGTCTTACGGATGCATTCGGGTTGCGTCCCACTCCAGGTCAAGTCCTCCAGGCACATCCGCGTTGTTGATCCTAATATGTGGTAGTTTTTCCTACATTTAAAGAAAATTTTACTTCCGACCTGCCAAGAAACAAAAGGACACGATGTATAAATGTGACAGTTCATGATTCCATTCTGAATGTGTTCATCTAAGGCCTTCCAGCACTTTCTCATTTAAACCTAAAACCTCCTTTAACCAGCAGCGACGTACCTTGGCATATCACACCTTCCGTTTCCGCTAATGGGTCATTATGTTAGCATACCTTTCACCCATCAATAAAACAACGGAATAGTCAGTAATCCTCACCCCCCCCCCCCCCAAAAAAAAACATAATACATATATGTTTACATTTCCTCTGCCACTGAGGAAAACAACTCGGTGTTAGGTTGGCAAATGTACTCAAAATAAAATTGAATGCACCTGTGTAAAACGTCTTCAGTATGAGTTGTTCACAAAAGCTACCGAAGACGTGTATGAACTGTGAATAGTGACTGTGTGTATTGTTTTGGTTTGTGTTTATTGCAGTGGGTTTATGTAATATTTCAGTCCATTAATACAATTATTTTCAAACAAAAATGTTCATTTTTAAAAAAATGTTTCACCTGCGATGATAAAAAGCAGCTATTTTGATGAACATCAATGTCCCATCAATGTAATTCAATACAGGACACAATACACATAATTTCACTGAAATAAATACCTAAAAATCATTATAAAAGCTATTTAGAAACCAAACATCGATACAACATTTTCTAAAAAGCTTTTCAGATTGTCGCGAAAGAGTAGCCACTCTATTAGGGACATCACAACTTTTTGTGGTCATCCAGATCCAGATGAGTGGCCCTTTGTCTTACCTGGATAAGCTTCACTGCTATTATTAACACTAATGGAACATGAAAGGGGCTGCATGCACTGTTTTATATCTTGCTTGGCAGTTAATAGGGATTGATGTCCAACAGCGTGCAAAATGGAGGTTCATTGTTACACTCAAATCACGGCTTGAATTTTAGCACCTACCTCGAATCCGTGGGCCTGGATAGGAATCCCAAAAGCTGGTGTTCCCGGGTCTCTGCAAACGTTGTATGCGGGATCTGAGGAAGCAGAGTGCAGGGTGTGCAGGGCGTTACAGCCTTTAAGGGTACAAAGAGCTCACTCCGCTTTGCACGCCCAACATCCCTCATGGATTCTCCCAAAGAGCAGAGCCTCCTGTCACGCTTCAATGTTCAAGGGGGTTTGCGGGGGGAATCCACTATCAGGGAAGGGGGGCTTTATTTATGAGTTGCCTGAAATGAGGCGTTGCTGAGAGGAGACTTGCCTATGCAGGAGGGCTGGACGCCACTCCAGGTCCCGTCAGATTGACACGTCCGCCTGGGGGAGCCGACCAGCAGATAGGGAGAGCGGCAGTGGAAGGTGACCTCCGAGCCGTAGGTGAACTGCCTCCCCTCGGCATGGCCCTCCGCTGGTGAGCCGGGGTCCCCACACAGCACAGCTGCTCAGGAAAGATCGAAATGTCGGAGGGATGGTGTCACGTTCCGCCCGTCCAAGCCTCGTGTGGTTGCCACGCCCCCCTCGTTACCTCATGTCTGATCCAGATTGTTCTCACCTGTTGTCTATTATGGTCACCTGTTTTGGTTTCGTTCTTGTTAGGTCCAGTATTTAATCTGCGTCCCTGCACTACCTGTCAGTCCGGTCATTGTAATGTCTTGTGGCGTTTACCCAGTGTCGTCCTTGATTAAACCCCGTAATTTTGGATATTCCTGCCTCATATCGCCTTGTTTGCCCGACGCCGCACGCATTCAGGCACGCATCCTCCGTGAGTGAACGTGACAGATGGCGGCTCTCCACAGAATTGCCAGGAAAAGCTGAGATGCACCGAAGCCACCCCGGAACATGGAGCATCACATACATATACAGCTGACTGGGCCTTGTAACATATGTGACGTCATAATTCTGAACTGCGTTTGCTGCCACAACAGTAGAGCAATTCCAGTGTCGTGCAAATTAACTTTTAATTAACTAATTGTCTATAATTAAATCTTATCTAAATATTTGCCTTAAAAATGCTTGAAGCATATAATGTAATGACGGAGAAGATCTTTCTTTAATTTAATCAGGACCACAATGGATGTCATGTTCAGTTTGAGAACAGCAAGCCGACCCCTCACTCATCTCATTCATTTTAATGAAATCCCCACCCCCTTCAGCCGACAGCCAATCAGACCATGTGTCATGTGTTAGGTAGCTGGGAGGTCCCCAAATGCGTGATGGGATCTAGCACGGTAGGATCTCCCCGGGTATGACGTGAGAGGCTCGCCACAGCACCCCTGTGCACTCCTGATGGATCACTTCAGTGACACTGCCAGCTGTTTGGAGTGATTTTTCTGGACCCAGCCTGGCCTGGCTTTTCAGTTTGGAAGGAAGACTTTGAACATCACGCTTAGATAGACTCAACAACCTCTCTGCTCACAGGGAAGGATGACCCCGCCTCCAGTGGATGACGATGCTCTTTAGGGGGATAGCCATCTACCTGAATTTAAGAGCGAGGGGTGGGGTACTCACGCAGGCACTGGGGGACATCACCGCGCCAGCTGCCATTGCCCTCGCATGTGAGGATGCCAGCTGCAGACAGTTGGTAACCCTCTAAGCAGCTGTAGGCCATGCTGGAGCCCCAGTGAAGCTCAGAGCCCTCCACCTGCCCATGCGGGATGGCTGGGGGCTGGCTGCAGACAATTGCTGGTGGGGGGGACAGGACAGACTAGTCAGCTGCAGAAGTCACCCCTGTAAGGGGGGGGGGTAATGAGGAAAATATCACACGAGGATGGACCCTACAGAGATCAGAGGTAGCTGATTGGTTCTGCTGTCAATCACCATGGAAACAGAATCTCTGTTTATCTTGCTTGGGATTTACATGATTTATAGGTGATTAGAACGAATCTCACCCTCATTAATCACATACGGGCATTCATGTTACTTTGTCTGCACGTTCAAGTAAAAACCATTTCCTGCTGTGAAATGACACATCTACATAAATCAGCATCGATCAGTGAGAGTTCAAGCGCCCCGCTGGTGGTGCACCCCAACACCCCATGTACAGCGGGAGCACATGTATGCACATGTTTGATAACTGTTAGTGTCACCCCCCTAATCCCCACACTGCTGATGCTTCACTTTTATCACTCTTTTCAAGATCATTTATTCATGCCAAAATCAGCCAGACTCAGCGATGCCTCCTTCCCAGCCGCACTGGCGCCCCAACCCGAGAGGAGACTCGCTCACCCTTGCAGCTGGGCCGACTCTGGTTCCAGCTGCCGTCCTGGGTGCACCGCAGGCTAGGGGGCCCATCGTGCTCCAACAGGAACCCCGGGTTGCAGTGGTACTGCACTGTCTTGTTGAAGGTGAATTCGTCGCCAATGTAGAAGCCATTGGCAATGTTGCCAGGATCGGCACAGCTGATCACTGCAATCCAGATGCAAACACCCGGTTTTAGCGCTTAGCATCATTTAGCAAATGGTCCCTGCCACAGGCTAGGCTGGGCCATTCTCACCAATGCAGTCTGGGGGTGAGCCAGTCCAGGTGCCGTTGGCGGTGCAGTGGCGGGTGGTCAAGCCAGTGGTCTTGTAGCCCTCCCAGCAGGCATATGTCACTGAGCTAGAGAAGAGGATGCCATCGCTGAGGACAATCCTCCCGAAGGACGGTGTCCCTGGGTTCCCACATGATACGGCTGGAGGGAGGATCACAGGCAGCCAATCAGAATTCAGATGGGTGCTGTAAACTTCCCTGAAAACCAGTTTCCATTTTCTTTGCTTAATACAAGCTAGTATGAGATGTGATGTGAGTATTTTATTATATATTCATAAATGCTTTATTGTTCATTGCATACTGGCGATACTGGCGATATGAACATGGACACATTCTCCACTGGGAGGAAAAAGGGATTTTCATGAAGCGTTTGTACATCAGTCTTGTCGTTTTTAAAGTGTTTTTCAAGAACTTCCCTCACAAACACCGACAGCCCAGTAGAGATTCCCAAGAAGGTTCAATGAGAGACATCCTGGAGGAGATCTCCGATGGGCTCAGAATTGAGGGGGGTGGCTGATTTTCACGTACACACTCATTATTCCCTAAATATTTCAGAAAGCTACGATTCTCCGCAGCATCTGTCACACTGATGTAACAGAGCTGTGCCCAGAAAAACACAAAACAGCTGCAAGGGAAAAACTGGTCACACACTCAGAATGGCAAGGTGCAGATTCATAATGCTAATCGAGGGCCGGGCTGGATGTGCATGGAAGCCGTTCTCAGCAATCCCCTTCTGCCGCAAATACGCAGCTGCGACAAATTAATGCAATTCATTTCACTTTTTTCTTTGCGAATGATGGCAGATGAAAAAGCCTGGCATTTTCCCTTTTTTTGGGTTCACTCCACACAACGGAAATGCTGATTAAAAAAACTGCAAGTTCATGCTGCAGGTGACTGGTGCTTAATGGTGATGCAACGAAGGCGAACTGATGGTGACCTGTGCATTCTTAAAGTTAATTAAGCATCGCCACAATCTCGTTTCAGTGAGGGCCCTTGAACGTTGCCAGCAATTAGACTAATTTTTTAAATGACATTATAAAATTAATAAATTGATGGCTGGGACCATAAAGACAATGATTTATTTTTGTATACAATTTGATACAAAGGATCCAGCAAAATGGCCAGAGGAGAGCATTTCCTTAAGCTTCCACAGAGCCTTTATTGCAAAGGAAGGGTATGTTTTTAATGAAGTGATATATTTCTTTACAAGGCTGCTGTGGACAAACAGCTAATACACATGCATAATTCATGCGTGCAGGCGTGTGGTGTGTGCAGGGAGAATAACAGCAGAACAGCACAGCTGGGAAAAATAGTCAAATAAAACACAAAGCGTTATGATCGTTATCATATTCAGCGACATCGTGAAGGAGACACGCCCAGGATGGGGGTATGGGGGAGGGGAATGTGGATCCTGAAACCGTCCACTAACAGAACCCGTCCCAAACCTGTCTACTAACCAAACTCATCCTGAACCAATCCGCTAATGGAACCCATCCACTAAACTGAACCCATCCACCGACTGGTGCCTGATAGCACTCTCCATTATTGGTCTCAGGAGCAGTTTCTCTCTCATATACCCCAAACTGCATTTTATTGAATTTTTTAACTAGTAAATATATTCCATGAGCCTGATATGGGAAATCGGATAACCCCCCCTGGAGAAATATCTAGAACGACATTATATATATAGTTGCATGTGAGGTCACACATGACATTTACTGTTACACTGTTTAACTGTGATTAATCATCCTGTGTGTTTTAGTGGTTTTGAAAAAATAAAACTGGGAGGAGATGCTGGAGTGAAGCGAGGAGGCAGTAATGGATCCATATCCATGGAAAATCCAAAGGCTGCCTGATATGCATCGGCCCATCTGCATGCATCCCTCCTGCGATTTCCTCAGCTCCAAGCATCTGAAGATTAGTCATGATCTGATTGGTTCACAGAAAGGCCAGAAACTTCTGGCAAATACCAGCAGAAGTTTCAGATATGTAGAACATGGATACGCCTGTAGATGGCGCTGGTTTTCTCTAGACACAAATTAGCACAAAGTACTCAGTGTCCCACCTCTAATTCAGCTCATCTACCTCGAAAGCTGCATCTCTGTTAGTAAAGTCCGTACCCTACCAGCCTGACTGGAAACATCTACTGTGATGTGACTTATGGACTGTTTTGAAGTGGGAGGATAGCAGACAAACAAAGAGTAATGGGGTAATCAGAGACCCCGTGTCAGGCAGAAGAGAGACAGGAATCAGAATCAGAAGCACCATTATAAGACGCTTCTTTCATCGACTAGAAGGAGAGCTTCCTCCTCATTAACATGCCTGCTGGATGTTTGGCTTCCCGAAGAGGAGTTTGATTCTTCTGACTGCTCTGGCTGGTTTCATTCTTCCCGTCTGGGGAGGGTCCGTCCATTTCATTTGCAGGTGCAGCAGCCCCTGTGTGACACCTTCCAACCCAACCCCCTTCCCCCCTGGGACCGCCTCCCTCACCTGACACCTCCTCCCACACACAGCACCTCCTCCCATACCCAGCACCTCCACCCACACCCAGCACCTCCTCCCTCACCTGACACCTCCTCCCACACCCTGCACCTCCTCCCACACTCAGCACCTCCTCCCACACCCAGCACCTTCTCCCATACCCAGCACTTCTTCCCCCACTGGGCACCTCCTCGCTCACATGACACTGGACTTCCACACATGACTTCCAACAGGAACCCCGGGTTGCAGCGGAGCGTGTCACTCCAGCCCAGGCACAACAGAGGTCCCTCTGTGTCGCAGAGTTAGGAATAGCGGGAAAGAAACCGCACGAGAATAGGCAGAGAAATCCTCATTCATCAAATTCAAAAATGAAACAAAAACAGGCAGAAGCTGCAGAGATGCTGCAGCGAGGAAATCCTGCCCAGGTCCCCAGTGGTGGCTGATGGCCTCGTTCATGAAATTGCATGAAAGTTCTGTCCCACATGGGAATGTGATGCACACGTTTGTTGTTTCCAGCAAAATATATATATAAGCATAGTGTGTCCCCATATCTGACAGCAAATATTCTCTGAATATTTGAATATTCCACTGAAAACACCTTATTAAGATTCACTATATAATAATCATACATTTACATTTATTTCTTTAGCAGACAACATGCAGCTGAGGGAGTAGGTTATAGCCCTGGGGGTCAAACCGCAAGGTCAGTCCATGAAGCAATTACAGGTTAAGGGTCCAAGTGACACTACCCTGCCCACCCTGAGATTTGAACCAGTGACCTTCTGATAACAGGCACAGAGGCCTAACCTGCCATGCATCACCTCCACATTTTTCAATTTGAAATGTTTAGATAAATAATAATGGGGTGCTTATCATCGTCCCATCAAAAGCAGCCTTAGGCTCCTTATTCATCCAGCCTGGATTAGAGGTCTGTCCCAGGGACTGGAGTTCATGGTCTGTCCAGGGGTTAAGAGAGTGGGGGGCATCCCGGGGTTTGGGCTCTGTCTCTGGGATTGGGGTCTGTCCGGAGGTTTGGGATTAGGGTTCTGGGGTTAGGGGTCTGTTCTGGGGTTTGATGTCAGTCCTGCGGATTGGGGTATGTCCGGAGGTTTGGGATTAGGGTTTTGGGGTTAGGGGTCTGTTCTGGGGTTTGATGTCAGTCCTGCGGATTGGGGTATGTCCGGAGGTTTGGGATTAGGGTTTTGGGGTTAGGGGTCTGTTCTGGGGTTTGATGTCAGTCCTGCGGATTGGGGTCTGTCCCGAGCGGGAGGGGCTCCTCACCTTCACACATGGGCTGTGTCCCACTCCAGGATCCATTGAGCAGGCAGGTCCGCTCGGCCGAGCCGACAAGGGTATAGCCAGCCTCACAGGTAAACCGCAATAGGTTCTTCAGCCGGAATTCCTCCCCTAGCCGTGAGCCGTGGGGGGGCACACCAGGATCGCCGCAGATGCCAGGGCTGGTGCCTGAGGGACGGGAGAGGTGTAAAACAAAAGGCATCTCAACCCTGGAGATGGGAAGTAACAGTGCCTCACTTCATTCAAACAGTTTAACAGGACCTTTCAGAGTTTCTGCATAAGCAACACAGCACAAAAAGCCCTTATTCAGCCGTATGGTAGCTTTCTCTCAAATAATGCCCCACAGCTACAGAGCACCACCTCACAATAGGTGCAGAATATCACTACTAAGATCAGAATATCACTACTAAGGTCAGCTACACAAACCCACTGCCCCTGATTGTAGTATCAACATTTTATTTTTATTCGTTCTACAAAACACCAATGTGTCCATGTCATTCATATAACGACGAACAATGGCACAATAGCTAAAGGAAAATACAGTTATTTGAATTGAACTGAACTGAAAGTCCTATGTGCTTCAGCTGACTACAGTATTGACCATTCCAGGGTACTTTTTTGGGAAAAATATATTAGACAAATATTTAAACGAATCTGCAGTGTCAACTCATCACC
This sequence comes from Stomatorhinus ivindoensis, assembly GCA_019775895.2. Lineage (NCBI taxonomy): Eukaryota > Metazoa > Chordata > Actinopteri > Osteoglossiformes > Mormyridae > Stomatorhinus > Stomatorhinus ivindoensis. Next base: position 347,022 of record JABFEB020000060.1, read on the forward strand.
CTCATGAACTACACATTGATATACTGTGACTTTAGCACATTTAGAGAGGTGTGTGCATTCCAGGGGTGTCGGAAATAGGGGAATTCCCTGCACATTCAGAGCACGAAAACAAACCTAATGAAGATTGTAGTCAAGTATCAGATAAAATCATTTTATGATATGGGTTATTTATTTTCTAGTTAAGTGATATTTGGTTGTGAAAGTGCACCCTTAGCGATGTTAGTCTTGTTTTAAATGAACAGTATGAACTGACAACAGCAATGAGAGACAGCTAAGAGAGGCTCAGACCAGCCTTACGAAAGGACGTTTCACTGATATACTGTTCTGGGAAAAACATCCGAGCGTCAAGAGACAACTTAAGGTAGAATGTACAAATGGGTAGCATTAATAATTTTTTGGGAAACAGACCCCAGTACGGCAGCAGTGCTTTGGTGAATTGCCCAATCAGTGAGCGGGAAAGACTAACCCACTTGGACTGAAATCTGAAGTCATGCTTCCAGTCGAGGCCATCGAATCATCAGTAGACCATGTGAGTGGTTTTTTTTCTACTTGTTTCTGGCCTGCAAGTTACCTGAGCAGTAAGGCAACGAGCCGCTCCAGCGCCCATCCTCCTGGCACTGCCGGGTGCCGTTCCCGATCAGTGCTCGGTCCTGCCCACATGAGTAGTAGGCCACAGCTCCATTGGTGAAGCTCTTCCCTGATAGGATGGCATTGGGAGGTGTTCCAGGATCCCCACAAGAAATGGCTGGAAGGCAGGGAGAGATTTAGGCAATTACAGCCTCTAGTCCTCCTTCCACTCTGAAAATGACCGGCAGGACTTTTCAAGGTTGATGAGAGGTCGACTCTTCCCTTTATTGCCAATATCAGAGTCATTTTTTGCGAAACCCTATGTCAGATCCTTCCAGTGACTTTAATGTCTTTATGAACAAAAAAATAAACACGGCAAGCAGGAATCTGTGAACACAACAGGTTTACAGATTCCCAAAAAAGGATGTGCCTTTAAATTAAGATTATGTTTCTGTTGCAGCTCCTACTGCAATCATTCTGTGACTTGCCGTCTCCAATGCTAAAACGGCGACGGATTCGGACAGGACGGCGTGTCACTCACGAAGGCATTTGGGCAGCGAGCGGTCCCACAGCCCGCTAGCTTGACAGCTGAGCACCGCAGATCCCAGGAGGTGGAAGCCGCGTTTGCACTGGAACATCACGCTGCTGGGGTAGCTGAAGGCATCCTGGTAGCGCTGCTGCGACTGACGGATGGCGTTCTCCACGAAGCCCGGTTCCGAGCAGTTCACCACTGCAAGATAAAACCGGCTACATGCTTTCTGTCTGACAGGAACCGTGGGGGTATTCTCAGGGGGAATCCCTGATGAAATTCTGAATGATTGATCGGCATGGAATAAGTATACAGATTCTTGTCTCCACACTCCTCCAGATGCTTCTGGATCAACAAACACACCTAACAGCCCTAACACCAGGCCCCCACTGGTGGCACACATCCCCTTTTCCCCTGTAGACAGACGGAGTCATGAGGAGCCCCAGGATTCTGTCCTGCGGAGTCTCACCATTCCCTCACTGCCCTGCGACAGAACAGACCAGGGCTCATTCCGAGGCATCACAGACAGATTGCCCGCCCCATACGCCAGCTGCTGGGCCCCTGGCACACAATTAAACAGCCCAGGTAATGTGGAATGAGGGCTGGAGCAGTAAACTGAATAACAAGCAGCACCTGCTCCTGGCAAACCATTGATATTTGGCCACTGTGGTTCGGTGGGTTGTGGCAATGTGTACCCTTGGAGATGACTGCACGTAAACTTCACAGAAACAGCAAACCTATCATCGCAGAAAACAAAGGTGGCTAGGAATGGCTGACTTTAATTTCCCCCTCACTTACGAAAGTCTACCCTAGTCCAACACTAAGCAGCACCACGTAAACTATTATTGCCTCATTACATAGATATAAGTGGAACATCAGAGCCCATTGGGGTTGCGGGATCATGCTACCAAGGACTGAGAGTCTGTAGAATGCCTGTGATGGCCAGAGGTTAGTCCTTCCATCTGAGCCAGTTTACAAGTGGTGGAGAAGCGCCAATAGCAGCTCAATAGAGAAGAATCTGGAAAATTACAGCATGGTAGGATGTTTAATAATAAAATAATGCTATAAATTTCCTACCACATGGACACACTGATTATAAAATGTGACCACATTGTAAAGCGTTATTGCTTTTATCTTTCAAACCTACATGTCAAAATGTGGAGAAGATGGCAGGAGCATACAGAGTCCCGCATCCAGCGGTTGCATGAGAGGCAGAGGTTTGGCGGATGCTATGCTCATACCCCTGCAGGCTGGGAGGGGGCTGCTCCAGTGGCCCGTGACGCGGCACTGCGCCTTACTGGCGCCGTAGAGCGTGTATCCCACATTACATGTGAAGTTCACCAAGTCGTTCAAGTTGAACTCGGAGCCGTGTGTCCGGCCGTTTGCAGGGTTGCCGGGGTGACCACATGTGATGGCTGCAGGGGGAGAGATGCATGAGAACGAGTAGCTAAAGAGTGCCCCGAGGACCCCATGGGTGACACAGCGGGGGCCACACTTACGCACGCAGACGGGCGCGGTCCCCGACCAGCGATGGTCCTGCTGGCAGATGCGGACGGATGTGCCAATGAGCCGGAAGCCCAAGTTGCACTGGTAGACGACGGTGTCCCGGTAGCTGAAGCCGTCGCCACTGATGTGGCCGTTGGTGATGGGGTCCGGGGTCCCGCAGTGGCCGGCTGGAGAGGAAAGGGGGCGGAATGTCATATCTGCTGATGACAGCCCTCAGATTTTCCACAATTCAACGTAATTCTATTCCTGCTGCTTCCACACTTGTCAGGGTAACAAACATAAATGCAGTCCCAATAAAGAAGGCGATTCTCATCCTAAATGGCACTACATATCAGTGCCCCATATTGGCTCTGAGACACAACCAGCTTTGGCCTGTATGAGGAATGCATCGATTAGCGGGATTTCAGCATGGTGAAGCTCTTCTAGTGACGTCAGTTAAACAAAGAGACCTGGGAAGATCCTCCTTTGAGGAGAAGTTTATCTGGAATCTTTAAAGCTAACAGTGACTTATTAAATTCGAACACTTTGCCACTTTGGGGTGGCTTTTTAATGATGAAACATTTACATTTTTAACAGTAACTCTGCTGAACCGTGATGGCAGATTGGAAACCTGCTCTACCAGCTTCAGCCATCATTGGAAGGAAGAGAAGAAAGTTGTCTTTCTAGGGTACAGTGAGAGCAAGACAGGGCAGAACACTGGCGGGTTTTAGCACCACTTACCAAGGCACTTGGTCTCCACGCCGCTCCACAGGCCGTTCTCGCTACACTCACGCACATGCGAGCCGGCCAGCGTATAGCCCGTGTTGCACGTGAAGATGGCTGTGGCACCAAATGTGCTCAGTGTGCCGATCTTGTTGCCATTTGGTGGTGAGGGCAGGTCACCGCAAGAGATGACTGAGGGGGAAAGAAGGATGCAAACGGTGATGACTGTCAGTGACGCAGTAAATGGCAGTGGGACCCCCGGGGGACATTCAGACACACTGTGGACACAAAAAGCGATTAGAGAGATGTCCCTGATTCGATCACTAAGGGGACAGAGCTTTTACTTTTATTACAGTGTTTGCCTAACCTGTGTGCAAACAAACCATAACCAAAGACGGTCAGGTTGTGGTAGCAAACTGAGAATGGACCACAGCTGCTCTAATTTGATCGAGTAGGGTGGCAGGTATGATCAGCCACCCCTCAGAAGATCTGATGGGGATGGAGCTGTCAGCAGCCATTTTGATGAAATGCAGGCAGTGAACAAGGACAAATGGTGAGGATGGGGGGGCAAATATATTCCTCATACAGCAAGGGAGCTGAGCTGGGAGTGTTGAGGCTGGCTCATCAATCAGCCGACAGGAGACTCGGGCCTGTTTGTTTGTTTGGGGTGTGGAAGCTACAGGGGACGGCCCTGTCCTGTCACCGTGATGACATCCAGCCTGCCGCGCCCTACTGCGGAAGGTCGGCATTCTGGGTGAGCCACGACTGCCTCCTGCTCTCTTCACCTTTGGTCAGTAACCCTGACCAGTTAGTAAGCATCTGAATGTTATCAGGCTGTTAAATATTTGCAGTTTCACCCTCCATGTTCACATTCCATCAGATGTGGAGATGGGGGATGGAGGGAGGAGAAATGGAGGGATGAGAGATGGAGGGATGGCAAAGGTGAGCAGCTATCTTACTCCTGCAGGTGGACCTCTCCTCTAGGCCACTCCAGGAGCCATTGGCCAGACAGCGAAGGATACGCTGGCCTTCCAGGTAGAAGCCGGGAGAGCAGCTCAGCATGACCTGGGCGCCGAACTCGCCAGGGGCCCCGGAAATCAAGCGCCACACCATGTTCTCCAGGAGAACCGTCTCGATGTCGGGGCATCGTACCGCTGCGAGGGAAGTTTGTGTTATTCACCCTCTGATCTCTGACCTTATAGGTGGGTTTGGCCAGTCCTGAGCAGTGCCCCATCACTGCTAACCTGCTCCTGTCCGGGAGACTCACTGAAAGCTGCTGTACGATTAGAAATTTGGGTTTCTTTAGTTATATCTTTGCATTTACTGTATCTGTTAATTACTCTTCTAACTATGGGGCTTAGAGACTCATGAGGGCGACATAAGGGACCCCACAAACTCAAACCCCATGTAACGACTGCAGGGCAGGGGGGCTTACCTGTGCATTGTGGCAGGTGCCCACGGCTGCTCCACATGCCATCCTCCTGGCACTCAGCCGTGGGGAACTGCCCGTCCTCCATCCGGTAGCCATTGTTGCACTCATACTGCACGCTGTTGCCCACCGTGTACTGGAAGCCACGAAATGAGCCATTCCTCGGAACGTCGGGAACACCACATGAGATGGCTGCAGGGATGAAGTAGCTTCAGTCAGCCAAGGTGAGCGTGTAGTGTGTTAAATTGTCAGAGGTGGGTAGTTCAGGTTTAGAGAATAAAAACCCAGACCAAGATTTTGTTTAGAGTCATAGTCACAGAGTGGTCAACTGGTGGGTTGAAACAAAATCTTGGTCTGGATTTTTTTTTTCTGAACCTATACTATCCACCTTGGTATGCTGTGTTACTCTGCATTACACTGAGTTAAGTTGTGTTACGCAGTTATGCTATGTTACACCATGTTACTCTGTTACACTAAATTATGATGCTACACTGTTGCACTGTATTACACCATGTTACACTGTTACTCTGCTTTATGCTGTGTTATTTTGTGTTACTCTGTTTTATACTGTATTACATCACATTAGGCTGTTACGTTGTGCTACACTGCATTACACTGTTATACCACATTATACTACGTTGTGCTGTGTCACACTATATTAAACTGCATTACACTGTTACATTATATATTAGACTGTTAGACTGTGTAACACCCCATTATGATACATTACATTATTTGGATCTCAGTGGGCAATTTTCTGAGATCTTCTGATCACAATACTAGCATATGACAGATTTGGAGCTTCAGAAAAATTCAACGAAAATGGCGATCTCACAGTGGCAGTGGAGCAATTAGCATGTCCTTAAACTATTTCATCCCAATAAGGTGTCATGTGGATGGCATGGTGGTGCAGCGACAAGCACTGTCACCTGACACCTTTGGGTCCTGGGCTCCATGTGTGTGAACACGTGTGCATGTTCTTCCCGTGTCATCGTGGGGTTACCTCCAGGTTCTCCGGTTTCCCCCCACACCCCCAAAACATGCTGAAGCTAATTGGTTACGAACTTGCCCGTAGGTGTGTGTTTCTGTGTGAATGGTGGGTGAATGTGCTTTGTAATGGGTTGCCGCACCATCCTGAGTTGTTCCCTGTCTTCCCTGCGTCGTGCCCATAGCCTCTAGGATCAGCAATTTCAGAAAATAGATGGATGCATGGATGGATGGATGGAAGTTGTCATGTGTAAACCCAAAACAGGGAATCTGTCTCATTTAATCTTTAAAATGCCAAAGGACGTCCAATTTTATGTGTTCAGGCTATAATTTAGACATACTATTTTGAAGCCTATGCTGTTGGTAATGCCGCAAACCAGATCAAATTAAAGTTTTGATGAAATCTTTCCAAACTGATTTACAAATGAGTTTTGTCCTAGAAACATAAAACACTCCCATATATATTTAGGTACAAATTAAATATGTTTTTAGAGCCTTTGTTGAGGGGAATAAAAAGAACAAGAGTGAATGAGTCAGGAAGCAGCGCTGATCCACTCGCCAGTCCACTTCCAAATAGCACTATTCATGTGATAATGACACGGTTATCCGGCAGTCTTTACTGACTCAAAAACATGGGAAAATGGTCACTTTGACTCCTATAAGCAAGAGGATATGTCTGGATTGTGCTTTTACACTGACCAGGGAGCTACAACCTTTGTTTTGTGATGTGGGATGGTGTTCACGAAGAAACTATTATGGAAATGCATATCTTCCTTTTATAGTAGAATAACTTCAAAACCGAATAAGCAGTAACTTTGTAAATTACAAAATGTCACTCATTTTGAACACTACTGTGCCTCATGAATTCACTTTCAATAAGTTCATAGATTTTTAAAGTAAGTTATGTAACATTTTAGGATTTGAATCAGCCTGTTTTACCACCTCCTTTAACATATGTAGGGAACAGGGAACAACAGTGTTAAAGATTCATGGTATGTCAGCTCCATGTACCAAACTCTCCCTGTGCAAGGCAACGTAAAGGCAGATTTTCATTTTTATTCTAGGACAACGATGACAAATTATCATTTGACCAGAATCTATTCAATTATTTTAAGCTCTTATACTTAAGTAAAGTAGATGTTGAAGCCAAAACAAGAATGACAGCTACAAAGCTTTCACCGTCGATCTTGGCGGTGTCTGTCTCCTTGGCCATAGATTTGGTCTAGAATTGCTAACTGGTTGTTGCTAAGTCCCCGTTGCCTTGATTAGCTGCCTTGTGTCTCACCCAGTTGCCCGCTGTTGGCAACATTGCCGGGCAACATTGCTGAAAAATTTGCCCAGTATCTCACCACCTTTAATTGGGCATGTGGCAGTTCTTGCTGGTCTTTGATGGTTTAGCTGGGTGGGTCACTAATTAGTCATGTCAGCCATTCAAACTGGTCATGCTGGTGTGACCAGTTAAACCAGTTAGAATGACCATCCTAAGCAGGTATGACCAGCTAAACCTTCAAACCATCATGCGAAAACATACCTTAAGCTGTCCAACTACCATAAATTGGTCAACCAGCTTAACCAACTTAAGCCGTTGAAGCAGTCTTTTTCAACAGGGAAGGCCGTTCACATAACAACACGGCCTGATGACACTCTAACCAGCTCTGGTGCTCAAAGGGGAGCTTCAGGCCCAGGCCCAGTCAAAGAGGTTCCCAGTGCCATAACTCTGGAAATCCATGGCACTCAATCGGATGAGCTGCTGCATTTGATTTTAAACTAAACGGCTGACACATGGTGGAGAAGTCATCTTCAAAGGTCACCAAGAAGCACCGGAATGTTCTACCTATATCCCCTATCGTTGAACACATTCGTAAGTAATTACTGCGGGGATTCACTCACAGGGAGGCTTGGGAAGGGGCACAGGTAGGGTGCTGACTGGCAGCATCTGCCAGGTGACTAACGCTCTACTGTCTGACAGCTGGGGCCCCCTGACCTCACGCCTGTTGGGAGACTCAGTGAAATTGCTTCTGTGGCCCTTTAGAAGGCTGGACTGAGAATCGAGTCGCTGCACCATCCAGCAGGACCACATTATACCCCCCCAAACTTGGAATAATACTGACAGGCTGTAATATTAATGCTTAATATCTGGCAAAAGCTCTCATGGTCCACAGGGGCACGTTTACGGCAACACGGGAGCAGTCGAGCAGTCAGATATCGGTGGTGACGTAAATGCATAAGTACTGTGGGCCGGTCTGCGTGCTCCGGGCCACTGGCTCACACTTAAACCTCAGAGAGGGCTCTTAACTGACACTCCTGGCAGAAATGACATCTCATTAGGACAGGTTTCACTAATTATGCAATTTTTTTTCAGTACATTCAAGTTAGGATCCAGCACTTTCTGCAAAGCCCGGCAAAGATCGGACCTCTCCTTCACTCCACCTCCTGGCAGGTGTGTTAATCAGTGGCGACTTGCACAATAAACAGCCCTCTGCACTTTTTTTCCTGAACAATGGTTCACTTTTAATGACTCAGTAATGTCCCTGTGTTTTATGATGTGTCTAATGGGACAGATATTGGAAAGGAACCTCCTGAGTGAGAAGGGATCAGGCTCAACCCATCCAGACCTCATGGGCTCATAGGTCCTGATTTCTGCCTCTGGATCTTAGAGTCATGGCAGTGCAGCCTTAAATTATTTCTGCATTTCCAATGTCTGCCAGTCAGACATGATGTTCCATGTCTTCACACGGATAGATATGTGTGTGTGAGTAATGTGCTCTGAGATGGACACTGCAGCCAATGAAGCAGAACAACTCGGCGGGAGTCTAGGGTAATGAACGGATTATTTGTACAAACAAAATTGAGTAAATAACATATTGCCTTTGCAAGAATAGTGCGCCCAACACCAGGGGGCGCTGATGAGCAGTTTACACATGTAGCGAGGCTCAGTCAGTGAAGTGCGGCCAAGTGGTTGACCTTCGCTAAGTGTGATGGCAGCCCGGCGTGGGATTTGTACATGCCCATATTTACTGCACAGAGATCCATACAGACTGAGCCTGTGTATGACTTGCCAGGCTGGGGCGATGTGCCCATGAACGGAAGGTCGCCGGTTCAAATCCTGTAGTCGGCACAATGATGTGGTCGGGCTGTTGAGCAAGGCCCTTAATCCCTGACTGCTCCAGTGTCTGTTGGACCCTTCTGTTTCATAACCTGCTTTGAGTAAAGTCTCTGCTAAATAAGTATACAGTGTATAATGTGACTGGGCTGGTCTGCGGTCAACGCTGATTAGAGTAACGTTCAGCCCATGACATTGTGGGCAGCACCTGGCGCAGCGTTACCTTGGCAGAGCGGGGGTGGGGCAGTCCAGCCGTAGAGCCCGCCGGGCAGCAACCTACAGGTGGCGTTACTCTGGCCCACGGCCCGGTAACCAGCATTGCAGGAATACTGCAGTTGGGTGCCTGTGTGCTCCCCCGTCTTGTTGAGGACGGCGCCGTTTGTGGGTGCAGCACTGGCGCTGCAGTACGCGGCTGTCCCCACGGAACATTCAGGAAGCAGGGCACAGGAAACAGGAAGAGTGAGCAGGGGTCAGATGACTTTACAGAGGGCAGTTTGAACTTGTGCCTGTGAATGCAACGCAGTGGTATAAAGGGGGCGTTACAC
>JABFEB020000060.1:434419-450193 GCA_019775895.2 Stomatorhinus ivindoensis
ACCCAAAACCCCCCCCCCCCCCCCCCCCCAACCTGTATTATACACAGACCGTTTGGGAGCTATAGAAAATTATTAATGCAAACAAGTGAATAATATGAATATTTAATGCTAATTCATAACTAAAAGCTGAAATTAGTTAAAAGCAAAAAATGGGTGAATACTGAATACTTTAGAGCAGTAGTACAAGCCCCGTATCTCTGCTATCTAAGCACCCTGCCTGTGCTATTGTCACACGGCACAAACTGCAACATCTGAAAGGGAACAAAACTCAAAAAACCAGACAGCCCTTGGGTTAAGAATGCCCAACTTGTGAACTGCCATAAAGCCCGTTATATTAAAAATTCAGATTAAATACAATGGTTCATAATGGATTAGTTTGTGACGCTCGTGAAAACGTGTGGCTTCAGCGTTTCATCAGCGTGAGGTACAGTACAGTACCAAGTGTAGTTACTTTTATTATTACTGTATAACTATTATTATTTCATACTATACTATTAATTTTCCAACTTTCCTAAAGTTACGTAAATTCAACTGAAAGACAGTCTTAGGGAACAGATCTCATTCGTAAACTGGGGACTGCCTGTAATCATGAAAGTAGGATGTTGGCATCAGTGCATTAAGTGTGGCTCCATTGAGCAATGCAATTCTGAAGCCCCTTAAGGCTGCCATGTGCAACAGCCTGCTGGACCTTGATCTGATTTAACATGCCATTTCTGGCAGGGCAGAGAAACAATACTTACAGACTGCATTTTTGTGGCTTGTGTCTTTGTTTGGAAGCATTTTGACACCCCTAGACTTCAGCTCGATGGCCTTTTTCACTGTCGGGAAAAAGAAGGAAGGCGAACTTCAATTGCTAATTCAATTAGCATATTAGCATGTAAAGTCCAGTAATCACATGACATGGTTTCAATCTTCCTCTTTGCATCCGAGTGGTAGAAATGTCAGTGAAATAATGGCAGCTGGCAGAAGGCGCTGATTCCTGAACATCCTCAGAGACCACATTAGCCAAGCGATCTCTCCTTTTGAGAGCCGCCCACAGGCAGCCAGCAGGAATGAAGACCTGCATTTTGGATCCCTCGACGGCGATTATGGCGCAGTCGCCGGCTCCCGGGCAACGAGGGACCGGCCCTAAATGGTTTCGCCTACACAATCAGCTCATGCGCCGTGGCTCTGCTCCCAACAGGCAGCTCTCCAGACAAGTCATCTACCCCTGCATCAACTTGGGGCGATTTGGTCACTGCTATCATTTTGAATTTTCTCATTTTAGCATAGTTGAGGGGAGCACCAATCGGGACTGATGGATTTCTGGGAAACTGTGATGTAGATGCCGGCAGAGAGCAGGTACACGGCAAGATAAAGTGACTGTCGTGTTTAAGCTCGTAATGGGAATGATTCGGCATGTTGGCATTAGCATTTAGGATGAGGCCTTGCTGTATGCAGGCGTGTGATAAATATGATTACCACGCACCCCGGTCACCAAGCCATTTCGTCATTACAGTATAATATAGGACTCCAGCGTTTCTGCCGCCTTTGAATACAGCCAGCAGATGTATTCAGCCATTGGATACTTTTAAACACACTTTCTAAATCAAGGGAATTATGTGTTCCTGGGCTACTTAGGCTTCAAGAGAGGGATGTATGTTAAAACTATTCAAGCAAATTGAGGGTTTTTGCCTCTTAGTGAGATAGTTGGTTTTCCAGATATGAACATGTTGACTGTTACCAACAGAGGAGAACAGAAAACCAAAATACTACTACAAAGTAGAGCACAAATAATAGCCTTTATATTTACTTTCTATATATCCCAGCACTATTTAAGTGCACATTTTAAAACAGCAGATAAGTAAAGACAAATATAATGAAAATATATAAAAGAAGATGCTCGCGGGAGAGAACCAGGGTCACCCTGCCACCCTTACCTTGGTACTGGGCACTGAAGCCTTTCCGTCGATGGTTGCTGTCGGACGTGAAGTGGAGCCTCAGCCAGTTCTTGCTGCTTATGACAGGTGAGGGCGGGTTCATCCCAGTCAGCCTGGAGCAACAGGGGAGGGGTTGCAGGATTAGGATTAGGGTTAAGGTTAGTCAAGTCAGCCTGGAGCAGTAGAGAAGGCAGCAGTTGCAAAGATCTCTTTCCTCCAAAGCACATGGTCAAATGTGTCTGAGTGTCATTTTACCAGATTACAGAAGGATGTGTTCCACACAGAGAGTTTGCCAATGTTCTCTTGCCGTGGTCTGTGTCAGGATGTCAGGAAAGACCACACTGAGAAGAAGCCAAAGCCCCTGCTACGCAAAAATAAACAGGCACGTTTTAATAAATGTTAAAAAAATGTGCATTTTAGGAAATTTAATTCTCTCCTTTTTGTCCTGTAACTCTGGTCTCTCTATCTCTTCTAAACAGTTTTTATTTCTATCCAGTTACTGTACCAACTCAAAACAAGAAGTCAAATTCCAGCCACCCAAGAAAAGGCTGTGTGATTAGCCAAGTCTAACAAGCATATTTAATATATTAACATGCTTACTGGCAAAATTCATGCATTATTTATAAAATCCCAAGCATGCGCTTGAATGAAGCCTCGACTGCAGCGCGTCTGTGTGATTCCCGCACTCTCATTATGATTAACGTTCCTGCTGTTATGGCTGAGAGGGGGTCCTCCATTAATGTAAACTAGTGCTCCAGGCCTCCCACTGTTTCGTTAAACGGTAATATGAGGAAACATTTTATTCAATCTTAGTGATGCTGGGAAGCACAGAGGACTGTGAAGAGAGGATTCACAGGACACAGTAAAATACCATAATGGTCTTCATACTTTTAATGTTATCAAGAGGCACTGGTTCTCTCTATGAACCCCATGTTTCAGGAAACTAGTTCAAAAAGCAGGAGAGACATCAGTAGATTACAGATGTGCAAACTGGGTCCAGGTGTGTTGTCCATTTAAAGCAGTGGATCACTGGAGGCCTCCAGGCAGAGTATCAGTTCCAGGAGCCTGGATGGGGACTGCCAGAGGCAGTACAGTTGACGATTGATGACCAAAGCATCAAGAACCAAGTATAAGGGTGTCTATACAGCGATCACACGGCTTATCAGTCCAGGTCCTAGGCTGAGATGATCGCTTCTGACTCACAACACCTGCAAATCAGCAGCTCGATGTGATTGCCCCTACCGCTGCACCCCACCTACACACACTCTGGTGACTCCAGGCCACCTCTCCCAGATAGGCATGGCTTTCTTCTTTCTAAAGGTTCTACTCAAAAAGTCACCTCACCCCCCCCCCCAGCCCCTCAGGGTGTAGTCACTGTTTGTGACCAAAAGAGGCCCCTGAGGGGCTCCCAGCATATGGATGGCAAGCGATTGGATGGCAAGCGATTGGATGGCAAGCGATTGGATGGCAAGCGATTGGATGGCACCGTAGCCGAAATTACACACAGTGCTTTTTCAGGACCTGTGTCTAGGAGGCACCCCAAGCGCAATGGGTCAATCCAATTACCAGCTGAACATTTACAAATGTCACAAGACGCAACGAGGAACAACCCACAGCCACCCAGCGGTGATCCACACGATTATGGTCTGCTGTTCACTTAGGGTCTGCCGTTCACTTAGGGTGTGCTGTTCACTTAGGGTGTGCCCTTCACTTAGGGTGTGCCGTTCGCTTAGGGTCTGCCCTTCACTTAGGGTCTGCCCTTCACTTAGGGTGTGCTGTTCACTTAGGGTCTGCCCTTCACTTAGGGTGTGCCGTTCACTTAGGGTCTGCCTTTCACTTAGGGTGTGCCATTCACTTAGGGTCTGCCTTTCACTTAGGGTGTGCCGTTCACTTAGGGTCTGCCTTTCACTTAGGGTGTGCCGTTCACTTAGGGTGTGCCCTTCACTTAGGGTGTGCCGTTCACTTAGGGTCTGCCTTTCACTTAGGGTGTGCCGTTCACTTAGGGTCTGCCCTTCACTTAGGGTGTGCCGTTCACTTAGGGTCTGCCTTTAACTTAGGGTGTGCCGTTCACTTAGGGTCTGCCTTTCACTTAGGGTCTGCCCTTCACTTAGGGTGTGCCGTTCACTTAGGGTCTGCCTTTCACTTAGGGTCTGCCCTTTAGTTAGGGTCTGCGGTTCACTTAGCGTGTGCTGTTCGCTTAGGATCTGCCCTTCAATTTGGGTATGCCGTTCACTTAGGGTCTTCCCTCCTAATCCTGCCTAACCCCCTCATTACTAACTGGAGTCTCAGTCCATGTAAAATCTCCACGGGGTCAGTCGTGAATCTGTATTCTGCATTTTGGAGTTCTGAATGGCAGTAGGATCACCGCAGGCCCTATGGAGTTCTGATGGGCAGTAGGACCCCCGCAGTCCCTATGGAGTTCTGATGGGCAGTAGGACCATCGCAGGCCCTATGGAGTTCTGATGGGCAGTCGTTCTCTCTGCTGCTATCAAATCACCACTCCTGGCCAGTCCAAGGATTCCTTTTCTGGTGCTGGTCCATTTATCGTGTCTCCTGAAGGAATTCACCATCTCATTGCCCAATATTGTACCCCAAGGCTCTGTTCCAAGGCTGTTGCGCATTCTACTCCATTGCACTTCCAGTGTCCCTTCAGAATGCTGAGAAGATACTTTCCTCTATGCCTCTGTACCTGCTACAGATTTTTAATGGCCTCTACTTCCTATAAAACCTTGACTGCCTTAGCAAACACAAAATTGTTTTTCTGCATGAAACTGGGTAACACCCTATCCAGTATTCAGACTAACAGAATTTCCACATACAGTATCTAAGGCAACATTTCTCCTTCTGAAACATTATATATCATTCCTTCTGAAAGCAAGTGTTCTTTTCAAACTATGTTTTTCCCATTACAAGGGGTTGTGTGACGGGTAGATGTAACCAATGTAATAGTGTCAGGGTTCATATGGTTTAAGTAGCACTAGACTGCCTTTATATGAACACTTGGAGGGCAAATGCAGTGGTTTCCATGGCGCTGCACCCAAACAATCATTCGCACAGAATGCATAATTGCAAGCTTTACGGAGATCCTCACAGGCAGTACCATCACTTGACAGTTAGAATTATTATCCACTGGATGGCGCTGAAGACACAACTCACTTGTATCCCCCGCCCCCCCCCACCCCCCCCGCCGGTCTGTGTGGTGGGACTATGGACTCAGAGGAGGATTTGGGGCTTGAGCTGAGTTATGTGCAGTTCATCAAAGACCCAACCTCACGGCTCCTGTTCAATCAACTTCACCTCCAGAGAGTCAGAAATCAACTGTGTTTGCTGTAAGTCCACTTTATATTGACACCTGAGGATAAGATGTTAAAGGTGACATAAATATTGTGACATTTATTTTCACAGCAATAATATACCTTGGCACTCTTAATCCTCCTAGATAGACAGAAACATCAAACATGGCTGGAGATTACAACACCACTGATCCAAAGGAACTATGTGCTTTTTCAGAGCTATTACAAGCCATAAATATTTCATTCTCTACAAATAAAGGACCAACATATATATTGCATATGCAGTTATAGACTCCTTTTATAACATATTTATGGCATTAAATGAACCGGTCTGATTGTCTAAGTCTAAAATGATGGCCAGTTCTTTCAGAGTCATTGTAATTACTAGATCTTGTTACCACATTAGCTTGGCTGTTGGAGCCGAACCCAGACAGCATATGGCAGAGGTACACACTGGATGGGATGTCGGTCAAGGATGGCAGTTATAGGGTACAGACACTCTTTCTCTCACTCACATACTCTCTCTCTCTCTCTCTCTCTCTCTCTCACATAGACACACACGCACAAACACACACAGACACTCTTTCTCTCACTCTCTCTCACACACACACACACACACACACACACACAGATACATACACACAAACACACACACACAAACACACACAGACACATACACACAAACACACACACACACAGACACATACACACAAACACACACAGACACACACAAAGACACTATAAGTAAACATCATAACTGGATGTCTTTGTTTTGCTAGAGATAGTCCACAAAACAGAGGGAGAACTGCAACACAGCCACACATACTGGAGATTCGAACCATCAACCCAAGAGGTGTAAGGCAACAAGCATAATCAGCAAGGCACCGTGCAAGTCTGTTTATAAAATGCATATCAGAAAACGTTAATAACTTCCCTCCCATATGCACAGTCAGAACCACAGGTGTCCGCATCGGCACTGCCACCTTTATTTCATGCTGCCCATACTCAAAATTTAGATATTTGCTCTTATAAAAAGTTTTATAGCCAGAAAGTTCCAGGGATCCCTTAATAGAAGCAGGCTTCCAAAACATGGGACATTGATCAATGCCGCGAGCCAACAGAATGGTGAAAAATTTCCAACAGATTTTTTTTAAACCTTGATGGATTGCTTTCAAAATGGAGTGTACAGTCTTTTGGCTAAAATAAATATAGCAACTTATATAGCAACAAGGAAAGCTGCTTCAAATTCAGCACTGAATCGATGGTATGGGGCCATCAAAGTCCATTTTCTGACATGCAAAAACACACCCCAGTTTCTCTCAGATCACAATATATATGCTCACAAATAAATATCCATTTTAACGGCAGATGCACATTATTTTGTGACTTCCACAGTTCCCATTTAATGTATTGATTGGTTTATATTTAAATTACAGATCTTTTAATGCATCCTACACTCACAGGACCTGCTTTCATAATGTGAATCTGTATTCTGCATTTTGGAGTTCTGATGGGCAGTAGGACCACCGCAGGCCCTATGGAGTTCTGATGGGCAGTAGGACCACCGCAGGCCCTATGGAGTTCTGATGGGCAGTAGGACCCCCGCAGGCCCTATGGAGTTCTGATGGGCAGTAGGACCCCCGCAGTCCCTATGGAGATCTGATGGGCAGTAGGACCCCCGCAGGCCCTATGGAGCTCCGATGGGCAGTAGGATCCCCGCAGGCCCTATGGAGTTCTGATGGGCAGTAGGACCCCCGCAGTCCCTATGGAGTTCTGATGGGCAGTAGGACCCCCGCAGGCCCTATGGAGTTCTGATGGGCAGTAGGATCCCCGCACTCCCTATGGAGATCTGATGGGCAGTAGGACCCCCGCAGGCCCTATGGAGTTCTGATGGGCAGTAGGACCCCCGCAGTCCCTATGGAGCTCCGATCGGCAGTAAGACCCCCGCACTCCCTATGGAGTTCTGATGGGCAGTAGGACCCCCGCACTCCCTATGGAGATCTGATGGGCAGTAGGACCCCCGCATTCCCTATGGAGTTCTGATGGGCAGTAGGACCCCCGCAGGCCCTATGGAGCTCCGATGGGCAGTAGGACCCCCGCAGGCCCTATGGAGTTCTAATGGGCAGTAGGACCCCCGCAGTCCCTATGGAGATCTGATGGGCAGTAGGACCCCCGCAGTCCCTATGGAGTTCCGATCGGCAGTAGGACCACCGCAGTCCCTATGGAGATCTGATGGGCAGTAGGACCCCCGCAGGCCCTATGGAGTTCTGATGGGCAGTAGGACCACCGCAGTCCCTATGGAGTTCTGATGGGCAGTAGGACCATCGCAGGCCCTGTGGAGTTCTGATGAGCAGTAGGACCCCCGCAGGCCCTGTCAGGCTCGGTGCTGTCACCTTCCCATCTCTCCCTGGGCCAGGCTGCAATGGCTCCTTGCCGGTGCGTCCCTGCCACAGGACTCCCTAATGCCTCCTGCTCGCTATAACTTCAATTTTCTTGCTTATCCAGAGAAAAAAACTCACATTACTTGTTTTTGTGGTATTAATGTTTATTGTGGTTATAATCAAAACTTAAGATTAACAACCTGCTGTAAAATTTTCAAATGTGAATTACTACTTTCTGATTCAAAAGTGACAGTACTGCTTTTCTTTTCGACAGCGCTTGTTTGTGCAAATAGTCACCTTCAGTCACAAGACACGATTCATTTCCCTGGATAATATGTTTGACACTTTGTATTTTTTTTATTCTGTCTTCTTTTCATTCCTATAATGTGGCGATTAGCTTCATATTTGGCACTGTCACACCTGTAAATGTTATCAAACCAAACACCAGAAATAATCAGAAGTCAGCAAATGTTCACTATTCGCTGTAGTGATTATGTCACGGGAGGTGATTCGTGGCAGGGGGCAGCTTGGAGCACAACGCCTCCCAGTGCTGACTCACTTCCATTTTCTGACAACCACACACCGTTCCAGCTTTGGTGGTAGGGACGCCCTTGTCAGCTGCCAGTGTCTAAGTAACTGCGCCATTGTCACCCCATCTCCGTGCCGGGGGGACTGGTTTTTTTTTGCAGACCACCCCTCTGTGGTCTCGGTGAATTAAATGCTTCCCTTGTGGTCTCTGATGGTGGTGGCCGTACTCGTACTTTCTATGGGATGAATAAACAGCTGGTGTCCCAGAGACGGACGCAGTGTTTGATGGCAGTAAGAGGGTGCGAGCGAGTCAGCGAGCGAGTTGTGGTTCGTTTAACAGACTGTGTGGATGCAGCAGCCACTTGTGTTTCAGTTGTCGGAGACATCGAAGTGCTATCCATTCCCCGATGGGCTGTAAACAATACTGATCCCTCTCACCATCAAAGCACTCAAAGTTACTTTTAATCTGTTTATTTTTTATGGGTGATGCATGTTAGTGAATTCAGAGAAGTACTATAACTCTTACATGACTCTGTGAATGTCCCATAAATTATACATATATAATTTATTAAATATATTAAATTGTTTTAAAATATTGTTGTTTTAGATACATCTGTTTTTTGTTGAACATCCGCCAGGTGTTCCCCCCGTTTTTGAATAATACCTCACAAATCTAAAGCGACGAAGGAATTCTGCTCAATAGCAGACAAGGTGTCGAGATGTGACTGTCACCCTTCATCAGACATGAATATTACATGCGGGACATTACCATGTGGAATAAATGCACATTTTTTACGCATAAAAGCCGAAAGTCACGTGTTTAAATATTTAAATATGTTTAAATATGCGTGAAAATGGTTTATTGTGAGTTACAGATATGCATTATGGGTCATATTTCAGTATAAGATAATCATACAGTATATTTTGTAAGATATATTAAGTCTGTCATGTCAGCACATTAAAGCCATTTAAAGTTAAAGTTTACCTGGATTCTGACAGCTCTTGTATCACACACATGATATATGTTCTACAGTAAAAGAACATATAGAGCTGCGGTTATCAAGCCACATTTCTGCTACTTATGTACTACTGGTGTGTTGCACATAAGAAGATTGTCAGCAATGAATTAACTTGTGATTAATATGAAGCCATTTAACATGCTGACAGTCTTTAAAATTTTATATATTTAAATATAAACTTATTGTGGTTGTTAAGCTATTAGTCGCCATATGAAACTGGGGGGTGATTCGGAGCTCAGAGACTCTGAAAAATGTCCTTTTTGGGACCAAAAACCATGTGGTAACAAGAGCTGCATCATCCTTCGTGTGGCATCCCCGGCATTTATCTAGCTAGAGCTGCCTGTAAACAATATTCGCGTGATGGTGAACTTGTGGGTTGTGTTCCCCGATGCTCTTCGAGATGATCTCCTTCATTTGTTTGATTTCTGTCCAGGCTGCCAGAGTCTCCTGATTCTATGGAATCATAGATCCCGTGACGCAGAGATCAAAGCACAGGATCTTCACTTTGACCAGAAGGCTCGGTGATGAAATGAGCATGTTTACTGCTCACTGCATCCTGACATCCGGTTAAAGTGGGAAAAGCCATTATTTTTAATGCACCTGGCATGCCCAGACGTAAGGGATGAGGGGATGTCTGCTAGGGTACAAACTTCGGGTAGGAGATCACTTCATTACAGCTTGCCTCCACAGGAAGAGGAAGTAAAGCAGGAACCAGCATGGCCTGTCAGCTGTCAACGTGCCCACTGAGGCTCATTCAGTAACATCTCTAAAACATGCTTCGAGTTTTTGTTTTACTGCTGCTGGCATCTGCAAATGGTAGGTAGCTGGTAGTAAGTAGAGGAGGCCTTGCCCTCCAGGGCTGATACAGTCAATAAAAAAGAGGTAGTTTGGGGAGCCTGAAGTGGAGGGTCTTTGTGTTTCGGACGCCCTGACTTTGTAGCAGTTCGCAGCTCCCGAAGCCCCACGTCAGATCATCATGTTCCTCTTGAATCAATGGCGGGGCCTTTCTTACTCACCGAGGGTATCGATAATCAAATTCAGACTCTGAAACACCACCCCTGAGACAATAACCATAATCCTCACTCTGTCTAAAAGGAACAGCCATCGATATGAAGAAAATTGAACCTCAATCCTCAAAAGCTGTATTTTCTGCCTGCTAAATAGCTCAACAAAATTTATCAAATGTCAATTTTCCATTAATGCCTTAATTGCAGTTCAGGCGCTTTTTCATTTCACAACAAGGTTCCTCCTATTGACGGGAGGGCCATGCTTCTCACTTTCTCACATCTGGAAAGTTTTGCGAAGCTGGGGGGGGGGGGGGGGGTTGGGGCTGCTTGAATAAGTTAGGAGGCTAAAAAAAGTACAAACTCCACTCAGTGGATTTCAGACAGTGACACCCTTCACTGACGTCCTTTGTTATTGTAAAGTATCACCTATTGCCAAAATAACAATGCAGATCAACATCAGCTTTGTATTAGAGGAGTTATTCTCAAACCTAGCAAGGCTGTGATATCTCTCCCAGGATCATTTCTGTTCTTTCAATGTGACTTGCTTTGAACGAGGAAAGGTGCATATCTGAAAATCTAAATAATCAACAGAGCAAGACACAAAAATAATTATATATTGATGAACAATAATCAAGAAATAACCCATTTTGTGTTCTGAAAAATGGTAAATAAAGGAGCCATTGATATATCAATATCATGCCTAAGCAGTATAAATTGCACGACGGCAGTAATTATAAAATCAGTGTTCAGGAGCGGCTCTGATGGCAGCCCAGGAGATGGTGTTCCAGGCCGGTGCTACCAAGGACCCGTGACACCCATACAGTGCTCCGGGGGGACAGATCCAACTCCATACTCGGGGTCTATGTCTGAATTCCACCCTTTGCACCCCCTCACATGTCATGATCCGCCTGTCAGAGCCTCATGTGTGCCACGCCCCCCTCATTACCTCGTGTCGGATCCTGATTGTAACCACCTGTTGTCTATCCGTGCCTGACTGTCTTGTGTATTTAGTCCGTGTCCAAGTTAGTAACCCCAGACCTGTCATTTTGTATTTTGTCCTTCGTCTGCGACTGAGTGTGATTATCCCGGTGCGTCGTCAAAACAAACCTCTTTTTCTACAACCTCGCTGCCTCCAGCCTGCTCGCTGCTCGCCCGCCAGGCAGTGGTTGTGACATAATGACAGGTCTCTACAAACACTACCACCGGCAAGCCGACCCGGAGTGGAACGACTTGCTGCAGGAGGTAGGTCACTGGCTTCTGCAGCCCGAGGTCATTGAGGACTCCGTCGCCTTTGAGTGGGCTTGAAGGGCAGAGGATTGTTTGTTTGAGGTATCCCCGTCCAGTGACGCGTACCCTCTAGAAGCAGTGCGCGAAGCCCTGCGAAAGCTGCGTCAGCGGCTTGCCCGGGGAAAAGCCCAGCAAGCCCCGCTGCGCTGCCCGCCGGGTGCGAGTGCATCGGCCAGATCCTGGGGACCTGTGCCCCCTCCATCTTGCTCTGGATGGAGCAGGAAGCGAAAGGGGAGGAAGTCTGAGGACGACGGTCCTCTGACTATTCGCGTCGGAACAGGACTTTTGGTTCCGGCTCGGCTCCTCGCAGATGAAGGGGAGGGTTAGGGTTAGGGTTAGAGCGGCCCAGTCCGCATCTTCTGCCCCGGCTGCCCAGTCCGCATCTTCTGCCCCGGCTGCCCAGTCCGCATCGTCTGCCCCGGCGGCCAAGTCCGCATCGTCTGCCCCGGCGGCCAAGTCCGCATCTTCTGCCCCGGCGGCCCAGTCCGCATCGTCTACCCCGGCTGCCCAGTCCGCATATTCTGCCCCGGCTGCCCAGTCCGCATCGTCTACCCCGGCGGCCCAGTCCGCATCGTCTACCCCGGAGGCCCAGTCCGCATCGTCTGCCCCGGCTGCCCAGCCCGCATCAGCTGCCCAGCCCACCCAGGCTGCCGCCCCTGCCCCAGAGACTCCTGCCCCAGCCCCTCCTGCCCCAGCCCCTCCTGCCCCAGCCCCTGTGTCTCCAACCTGCCTGGCCCTGGCCCCAGCCCCCGAGGAGGTCCCAAACACCACCTTCACTTCCTCCTCCTTG
Organism: Stomatorhinus ivindoensis; assembly: GCA_019775895.2. Taxonomy (NCBI): domain Eukaryota; kingdom Metazoa; phylum Chordata; class Actinopteri; order Osteoglossiformes; family Mormyridae; genus Stomatorhinus; species Stomatorhinus ivindoensis. Next base: position 446,644 of record JABFEB020000060.1, read on the forward strand.
GAGGAGGAGCTCGAGTGGGACCCCTCGGGGATATCTTTGCTGGGCGTAATTAGATCCCGGCCAGGGCCACCCTGCCGTAGACTGCCCCATATGTCTAAGCCCCCCTTGTTGGGACTCGGGGGCTGCCTGCGTCGCCTGCGAGTCCTCAGGCGGTGCCCCGTCGCCGGTCCTCTGTCCGGCTGTCCTCGCCCGGCGCCTTGATTGCCGGCGGTCTCTCCTCCTACGGCTCGTCAGTCAACTGCGCCTTGGCCGGCTCTGCCTGCGGCGTCGCTTGCCTCAGCTTTCCCTCTCTCCTTCCCTTTTTCGGTGTTCCCTCTGGCTCCCTTGTGTTGCATAAATGCCTTCGTGTAGCTAAAAATCTATTTTTCTGAGTAAAGTGGTACAATGAACCCTTATAATGGTCTACCCAGCAGTGGAAAAACTCATAGATTAAGTACTTATCATCACCCCACACTCAGAAAGCAGACACAAGTACAGCCCATGCTAAAATAAACCTATAGACTTGAGTGCTTATTTTTAAAAGTCAATGGTTCTGCTGCATTCTACAATATCTTTATGACATGAATCTGTATTCGATCTCAAGGTAAAAAAAATGGGACCTATAAATCCGTTCTGGGTGACTACATTCATCCCATAGCTAAGCATCTCTATAAGTGGAGTGGACTTCATGGATTCTAATGCCCCCATACATCCTCTGAGCAGTGAAGTGACCACCACAGTCTGCCTCAGTCACAGCAGTTCAATCGGACTGAACCCATGGAAGAGGTTCTGGAATGGAGCCGGAGGCACAATTTCCCATCCCTATCAACGAAACACCAAATTTCTTGTGGAATATTGGGGTTGCATCACTTCAATAGCATTCTAGATGCCCATTGAATATATGCCAAGATTTTCTGCCAGTTTATGATGGGCCAGTTTACCAGTTGTTTTTCTGTTATATTCCTTTAAATCAAGAAAAATGGTTGCTTGTTAATGCTCTTTAATCATATTGTACCTTCTAAACTTTTCCACACATCTGTCTGCTTCTATTTCGGAAAAGATGCTGTACATGGTCTGACCCCCTCTGACCACCTGATAACAGGATGTCGTTCAGGATTATATCATGATCGAAAAGCATAGACTGAGTACTGTGTTTGACCTTTGCAGACTGTTGGCTGTTAACAGCACCTTTCCTTTTTGATTTACCCTTTTACCTGTATATAAACGTGGACAGTTTCATTATATGGTGGTGATGGTGTAATTTCCTTGTTTGGTGGTGAAATGATGATAGATGTATGTGAGGCCAATGGTGATTTGAGGGAAAGAGGAGATAAATGTCGCATATAGTGGGTGGAAGTGAAGTTGGGAAAGAGTGTCTTTTTAATATTTGGACAGCAGAGGCAAGGTCATCAGTATGTAAAATCCCATATGGAGGAAGAGGGGTTGGGATCATGTGATGCTGAAGTGGTGTGAAGCAGAAGGTGGTGGGATGTGCAGGGTGGTCTTACCCTCTGCAGCTCCTGCAGAGAGTTCACTGTCCCTGCTTCTTTAACTGGACTGCATTACCGGCAAAGAACGAGTGAAACGTACAGGTTGTGAGAAAAGGAGAAACCAACACAATGAAGAGTTTTTCATCTGTGAAAACCGGGAAATCGGAGGATGTTGCTCTTTGACTAAAAGACTCATAGCCTTATCGTTTAAGGTGTGGATAAGGCTGAGTGAGCATTTTGTGTTATTGATATTTTAAAGTTAAAAAGAGACTAAACAAAAGCCATCATCTTCCGTCTAAGCTATCTGCAGATCCAGATAGACTTATATAATCCCCAGTGAGAGTAATTAATTAGCCTACTCTGTTGCTTGCTTGTTCAGCAAGCAAACTTCAAAATGAAATTTCTTTCAAGCCATAAAGAAACAAAAAACAAAATCATCCATCATGTTTTCACTGTCAACAGCAGCAAGACACAAACTTATCGGATGTCTGTCTATCAGTACAGTCATATTTATTTTCAAATGAATCAGTTGTTCGTTGTGCTCAAATCGTCATCTTTGTGATGACTTTCCAATCCTTCGATCTGCTTTTGCCATCATTTAGCCAACCTTGTTTACAGAGACGTGCAGATAACTTTACCAGTTTCCAAAGCAATTAAAGTTAAGCACTTGTCTGAGAAGCATTAATGCCACTGTGCAGTGTTTGGATTTCTGCGTCATCTGCCTACTTTAACAGTACTGCTGCTCCTCAGCTTCACAGCTAATGTGCACCCAGATATAATGTTATACTCAATTAATCATCATTTTAATGTTAGAGAGAATATATTAAAGATTTGACAAAGACAAAAATGGGCTTGAATAACAGCCCCTTTCCTTTCACGTGAAATCATATCCGGGAAGAGATATCAGCATCTTGGATATTCACATTGGCGTGCAAGACTGAAACATTCAGATATTTAACATTTAGAAGTATGAAAAATTTAATTGTTCCATGACAACCTTTGTGGTTGACAATTCTGATTAATGTTCTTTCTTGCTCTGAGATTTTGTCTTGTTCTTTCTCTCACAGAGCTGACTTGTACATGCCTTATTCAAGAACTATCTTTGCAAACAAAGAGAAAACCAGAAAGCATTAATGAAAGAATCATTTAAAAATCCTTTTGGTGTTCTGCGTTTCATATAATCTTGCGGATGCTTCTTGAAAATGACTTAAGTTTACATGCAGTGATGTTTATTTCTATTTTTTCAATTGAAGTGCAGACGGCTGTTTCGACCTGGTGCTGCTCCCTTTGTGAACTGCACTCTTCTTGTCCAAGTCTCTGCTATCATAATCGCTCTCGGCAAGTCACTGATTGTTTCTTGCTACTTTTCCCTGCCGCTCTCTCCTTCCTCTCTTGGTGTGGCTGCTTCTTTGTTGCCATGAATTAAGAATCATCTCGTAGCGCGGGGGAGGTGTGTGTGAGTTGGGTGGCTTTGAGTTTCCTAGGTGACGTGTGTATGAATATATATGCGTGCTTGCGTGTATCTCTGTGTGTGTGTGCAGCTGTACGTGCCTGAATGTCTGTGTGTGGGTACATGTGTAGATGTACATGTGTAAATGTATAAGTATTATGTACAGTGCATGTATAAAATGATGTAAATGTTTTTAGCTTAAGGATGAAACGTATCAAAATGTGCAAAAATAAAGGGGTCTAAATACTGTCTGCCCTACATGTGTCTGCCGACAGCCCTTCTTTCCCCGGGCGACGGTGGGAACCTTTTGATTCAGCGTCATTATGACGGCTCCTTTCCACCAGACCACCTCCTGTTGATAATCCCAGCACCTATTGGCAACCCGACATGTGACTCATTCTCTAGCCTGTGCGATTCGAGTGACGGGAGCACGAGTACCACGTACCCCCCTGCCGTCTGAATGCCTGCCGCCGGTGTGGCTCAGATGAAGTGATCGCCTCATTACATGTAACACCCACTGTTCCTGTTACATTTCCTAGGAAGTGATCACCTCGTTACATGTAACACCCACTGTTCCTGTTACATTGCCTAGGAAGTGATCACCTCATTGCATGTAACACCCACTGTTCCT
>JABFEB020000060.1:529690-543163 GCA_019775895.2 Stomatorhinus ivindoensis
CTATGTCAGATCAGGGCGTGGTTACCTATGTCAGATCAGGGTTTGGTTAACTATGTCAGATCAGGGCGTGGTTACCTACCAAAGATCACAAGGACACCAGTCATTCATTGAATTGTTATTGAGAGGGCTTGAACATCAATCTTTCTGCAATACTTTCAGAGATAGATGGACAACATGACAGCTTATCGGAACGTTTCCTCCAGTCTAGGAGTATGGAGGGCTTGCTTTAACTTTGCGGCTTTAACTCCACCCCTATAACTAACATACACACATCATGGAATTTAGCAGCCCCAGCTGGATGAACTCACATCCCATAATACTTAATAAATATTTAACACCAGCGTGGCTTGCAGAACATGAGAAACCTGGCTTTGTCTCTTACCTTCATAAATCGCCTTAAATCCTTGAGCGCTTACGGCGAAATCGGTGGTGAACCACAGTGCCAGGATTGATCCCGTGCTCACGATCGGAGAGGGTAACATGAATCCCGACAGCCTGCAAGGTAAACACAAAACATGGAGACAAGGTGAGCTACAAACAGAGGTATTGCGGGGGGACTGGCCTTTCCATTTTGGGCCGAAAGATGCCCCTATCTGGCCAAATGATTAGACATGAACTTCCTAAAGTTTACCACTCCAGCAGTTGCTCAAACTGGTATAAATGCTCAGATACACCATCTGGGTAGCTGATTATGTTTCTCATACAAACTGGTATAAATGCTCAGATACACCATCTGGGTAGCTGATTATGTTTCTCATACAAACTGCAGTCAATGTGAAGAAACAACTGATGTGAGTCCAGGAGAAAATGATGCTGCAGACTTTGATGCTGCAGTAGACCTCAGAACAGTGAAAGATGGGGGGGGGGGGGATGCTCATCCCACTTTGCAGGAGAAAAGAAGAAGAGCAGTCAGAAGATCGGGGCGATATTAAGCAGCAAGATGTTCAGGGTCAGTGGTAAATAAGCAAGAATGAGTAAGAATGAGGCAATCATGGAGATTCATCTTCACAGGAATTAATTCTCCTTTTTGGCTATATATAATTAAAGGCTTGACTACATTAAAACACTGGGATAATTATGGACCAACCTCCAGATCCAGAATCTGAGCATAAAGGGAGAAAGGGGCCCTACATCAGCCATCTTTTAAATCTGCTGCCTTCATGGTTGATGTGACCTTCCGGAATGAGTAACAAATGACTCCAAGTATGACTTCCCCTGATAAACTGAGGTTTGAGCACCCCCTATTGGCCACAAACAGTCATTACACTATGGGGATGTAGGGCCCTGAAGACACTTTCTGGATGGGCCCCAAAAGTAACAAAGGTGCCCATGACAGGGGCCCCAGTCCTCTGATTTCACCCCAGCATCCTGAGAGCGTAGTGATCACAATGCAAGGGTTTAATCCGCCCTCCCCCGACCGCCACACAGGCAACTCATTGGGCAGCCACTCCTCCAATCAGCATTAAGGTCTTCATTCCAGCTGTGAGCAGCCAATTGGCACCCAGAATGTGGTATCATAAGGGCGCAGGCTGGCTACCCTTAATTCTCTGGTCAGTACAGGAACAAGTCCCAGGGTACAGAGTATCAGAGATTGAAAGGCAGCTAAAGTGGAACAGAAATGCACCAGACCTGGCTTACATGACTGTGGTGGCAGTCGTTTAATTAGATTGTAATTGTTGTCATTTGGAAAGTCCTTGAATAAACAGAAGTGTAACAGAAGCATGACAGATCTTCAGCACAGGAAATGCAGCGTAATTACCCATGTCAAGGGCGGCAGGCACATTTCAAACAGAGCAATGAGCAAAACAGTATTATGCTAATTCAATCATTCACCCCAATAAGGAGAAGATATGCAAATTAGGCAAAGGTCAAAGGTTAAACAGATTCCCCTCTGCGTGTGCCTGATAAACATCCATTCAGAAGTACGGAGTAAGAGTTATGTTAGGAATGTTCTGGATCAGAAATGAGCTGAGTAAACTTTCCTCTGCATATTGCAAATGTTAATAGAATAGCTAACAGACAATGTCTGTCTTTAATTGGTTCTCCTAGCCGTTAATTTTGACTAATTTTGTTTTGGCCATATGGTCACTGAATGTCCTCTATTTCTGGGCACCTCCCCTCAGGAATGCCCAGCTTGGGAGATTAATTAAAAATGTGAATAAAACTCAGAGCTTGGGACTAAAGTAGTGAAACTTCAAGATAAGAATCCAAAAGCCTTCTCTAGCAGTGCTGTGGAGAGAGGACATCCTTCCTGCCCGCGTTTCCAATGTCACTGTCTGTCTTTAAATGGCTGTCGCAATCCCCAGGACTCGCTGTCTCTCCACCTCTTACAGGAAAACATGTTGCCACCTTGATTTGATGTGATAAACTGACATTTTTATGTGGTATCGCATTCAATAAATCCAATAGATGCTTGGATTTAGTAACATTGCAAAGAATGGAGACTTTATTCAGTTCCAAAGGTGAACAGGATGTAACAAAATACTGTAAACAAAAGTCGAACGACAGTCAGGCAGAAAGGTGAAGTCAATGCATTCTCCAGTGTCTTTCCCGGGAACCAGCACAATAAACGCGTCTTTTTATTTTTTAGCCTTTGTGCAAGACAACGAGAGTTTCTGCAGGTTGTCTGGTGAGATCCCATAGATCAGCTTCATTTCATACCACCTATTTCAGTCCTAGCTGCAGTGAACATAACCTTATGATCCTTCATGGCGTAAAAGCCATGCGCCATTGTAATGTGAAAATAGAGGAAAGTACATCACAGCCTGTGCTAGCCTGTGCTGACGGAGTGTAACAGAGATGGGTTTTAATTTCCAAAGGCCAGTTGCTGCTCCAAGATCAGTGTGGAGCGACAGTAGATCAGGTACCAAACAGAGTGCTGGGGAAGAGCAAGCCAAGGGTCACAGACTACAGGATTCGAAAGTAAAACAAGCCTGTAACTTGAGCAATAAGGTGAGGGCCCCAAGGGTCTAAGCATGTGACACAGGTGCAGCCCATCCGGAATAGTCCATTTAGTATTCAAGTGGGGGGACCTTTTAGAGACCTTCTCCTGCATGCCGCCATTCTCTCCCCCAGCGGGAGCGATGGGGGCATTACGGGATTACCAGACATGCGGAAGTGGCGATGACCCTGACATCCCATCTCACATTAAGTGTTAAACGATAAAGAAAAAGAAGGAGAAACCTTTTGTTCTGAGCAGCGAAAAGGTCTTTAAGGCTCAGCAATAAAAACGCAGTGGCATGGAAAAGGAAAAACACAGCAACTTTCAGACCTTTTTGAAAAGTCATAACATTCCAAAAAAAAAAAAAAAGAGAGAAACCATTTAAATCCAGGCGGGGCGACACGGGGGAGCTTTGAGCTAATGGGCACCCATTGTTTCAGTGGAATATGTTATGATTTCTAATGGTGTGATAACGAATAAGTCATATTTGTTCAGAAGAAACTTACAATATTTCAGGTACAGTACACAAAGATCATTTTGGAGGCTTCAAGGCTGGACCAGAATAAGGCCTGAGTGATTCTGAGGGCAGTAATGCGCAACAGGCTTCAACTACAGGACACGAAGCAGATCACAGATATACAGTAACTTTACTATATTTTGCTATGTGTGAATCAAAAATGAACATCCTTCAGCCACAAAACAAGCCTCGCCAGCCTCCCAGAAGAATTTTTTCACAGCATCAAGGCTTCACGGGAAACAGGAGATGAAAAATGGGATCAGGGTATGAGGAACCTTCCTTTAATGTTGAGGAAACTCTAACAAGCTGTTCGCATACAGCTTCACACACACAATAAGCCCACAGATCTGACGGTGCCTAAGTCGCTGATATTATTTAACTGAAGGAGTTAATGAGTGTTTATATACACCCGACTGGGCAAATGTGTGCATTGACTCTTCATCTATATGTAACTCCTATCTGATAACTCACTCACAGTATGTCACTTAATATTACAGCCTCAAAAAAAACAAAACTGCGTGCCGCCACGTCTAGGAAAACCACCTGTCACGTCGCTGTGCAGGGTGTTGGCGGCGTGGAGCGGGCAGAATAACCGGCAGGCAGGAAATCGGGGAAAACGGGGTTTAATCTTCCAGACGCAGGGCATGCACAGGAACAACAGGTAACGCCACAATGACACATCTGAGGAGACTGACTGAGACGCGGACTAAACACAGAAGACAATCAGGCACGGATACACAACAGCTGGTTTCCATCAGGATTGAACACGGGGTAACGAGGGGGGCGTGGCACACACCTCCCATGTGGATTCATTTTATAATGGCCCTTCCGCCTGCCTTTGGTACTGTGTTAAGGGTCAAAGGTCCAGATAAACCTGTTTATATGTGTCTGGCCTACTCTAGGCTGTGAAGCAGACAGCTTGTCGGAAAAAGATAGAGGTCCGAAGTACATATCGGCATCACCGAATCCTGCCCCGTGCATAACATGCACATCTACCCTATCACCAATCTGCATTTATCTGCACACCATTTCTCACCACAAATATTCTTCACACTCAAATCTCTACAGGAACAATCACTAATTCCTAGTCTGTACAAGAGGGGTGCTGTAAAGGGTGTGGATGTTAGGACAATTTCAAATACAGGGGCCCAAATTTTAAATTTGGAACACAATTCAGTTAGTCTGGATTGGGGACCCAAGATGATATGCTTTCATAATGATATGCTTTCAAAATCTTTACAGTGAAATGCTACTATCTGAATTAAACTAGCTTTGAATCACAGAATCAGCGTAGTGACATGCTACACATCAGGTGAACTTTGGAAGTGACACATGAACGCATGAACAGGCCACAAGAAGCCGGGCTGTGGCTCTCAGAGCGAGTCATGAATGTGACCACTCCCTGGGGGGGGTCCGAATGGGTGCTGAGCACAGAGGATTTCTGAAGGCAATCTCCTCAGAAAGAGCCCTTTTGTTTGGTGTGACACATCTCCCGCATGATGGAAGCACCCAGAATAAGTGCGTCGCTGAACACAAACGGCCTGATTAGAGGACGTGACCCTGAAGTGGCCACTTAGCACATGCCGGAGTGCTCCTCCAAACTCGCCATCCGCGTTCCTCCTCCATGATGGGCAACGAAAGCCCCGCCTCTGAAAACTGCTAGCGTGAGGCTAATCAAATCACAAGCATGGCTGTAATCGGATTTGGCGAGGGGCCGTGTCTTTAGCTGGAGGAGAAAGGATGAAGGATTAATTATTCGAAAGAGGCGGTGTGAAGTCCATATTTTTCACATTCTGTTGTGTTTCGGGGTCTGGCTGATGGATCAGAGAGGATGGGACTGCAACACAGTGGACTTGTTTCACGGATTATTCCTTCACTGCTGATACCTGCATCGCAAATTATCCATTTGCTAATGCTACACTTGAGCTCCCTTTGTCAAAACCTGTTACAAATTTGAACGCCTACGTAGGCTTTGAAAGCGATTAAGCTGGCCGGTAGCACGAGTTATTCCTGAACCTGGAAATCGCCAGAACTGCTGACAGACCTGTGGAATGATAAGGATCCTCCTGCCAGATGGAGCAGGTGTTTCTTGCCATGTGAAATGCCCGAAGCTACCTCTTATTGACCAGATAAGAGTCCAATGTGTCTTTGCTGCACCTCAATCCATCACAACTATGAAATTAATTTGAGACACAGAGAACACATCAAACAAACCTTATCATAAGTAGCCATCATTCGCTAGGCTTTTAATTTTTTTTTTTTTAAGATAATGCAGCGAGTCTATAAATCATACAACATGTAGTTTGGAAAATCCACAAGTGCAGAGCGACACCTGCTCCACAGCCAGGCTGCTCAATGGATCCCGGAAAACGGCACAAATCTCGAAAGGCCTTGCAGCCTATTTCATCATGCCCACATATAAGTATTTTATCAGGCTTGTCTAAGTATTGTTTATTTTAACATTTGTTGGTTTTCATCATGGTTTAAAGATTGATCGCAAAAGGCTGGATATGTGAGATTGTGCTTCGAATGTCTCATGCTTCTGAATCTGATCGCCTGATAGATTTATTTAGTCTTATTCTGTAACACCTGAAGAATAGACATCTTTACAGAGGGATGTTATAGCCTTGAGCACCGGTGTCCAAACATGGCAGATGTATAGAGGGAGTGCCAATCCTGATTACGGTAAAATCACTGCGATATCCTGACAAGTGAATTTGGTCTTGTTTCAGAAGATACAAACACCTGGAAGATAAAAAGCAAGGATTATCTTCACCTCCTTCACCCCAGAAAAGTCTTTGGAGAACAAGCCGATGAATAAGCCGACTCACTATAGGCTGCTCAAGGTTAAACTCCAGTGAGAGACACACAGACCATGACAAAGATACACTCTACACACCAACTCAACTTTACAGCGCCATTCAACCCCAACCTCTTCTGGTGACCTCCTGACAGGAGACGTTGCACATTCGACGGTGCCCATGAGGCGAGGTGGCAAAACACGCCAATTTCACTAAGATGGCCAGCACTCGCTGCGAAACGGTGATTATCTCTCTCAGCATTGTCATGCAAATGGTCCTCGAGACACACTCAGCCCAAAGCCCATTAAAGTCACTCCATCCCGTATGAAGTCCCGTTTTCCATTCGCCTGTTTGCGTTTCCCATAAAGAATCAGCAGCACGCTAACGGACGCCTTTGTTTTTACCCATGTGTTCTTTCATTTGGGGATCGTACCAACACAAGTGAAATAAAGCCAATGGCCAGCTCTGTAGAGCCGTCAATTACGCAACGAGCTCAAAGAATGAACAAATCAATCATAATAAACACCAGAAATAAAGAGCCATCCACAGATTTTCAGACTGTATATTCCCACTTACATTTTTACCACACTAAACACGTAGCAGCGTAGCTGCATGCAGTCTGCCTGGGTCCTGCCTGTCACAGGAAACAAGACAACGTAAATGTTCAGTAAGCTTTTAGCACACGGTGTCAGATGCTGCTATTAGATCCAGGTCCAGCTTTGCCGGTGACATCACACTCCACTCAGCCGCCAATTAATATTGTTACTGCATTCGTATTAAGTGGGAACACTTTAATCTCTCAAATGAGTAGTAGTAAGACCCTGCTAAAGAAACAAAATGCAAACAAAAATGTTCAAAGTTAACTTTGAACTAGAGCAAAGACAGACCTTGTTTTCTATATCTAAGCAGTGGTGGGAGAACAGGAAACGGACCTGTGCATATCCAGGTTGGGAGGGGCTCTAATCCCCAGCGGATGTTTCCGAGGACACCGAGACAGCACTACCCCCAACAATTAAGTCGCCTTTTAACTTCAAACGACATTCTTCAGGGATGACGGTGACAGCCTCTGGCAGCTCTGAAGTCTGCACTCCACCACGCTGACACCCAGTGTCTATGGATGCTCAGTGGTCAGGGACGTCTTCACTGTCATTAGCACCACCGTACACCAGCGCGAGTCATTATATAAATAAAGAGACAAGTTAGTCATGCCAAATAACTCTTCCTGAGTGACTGCTTTGGTTCATAGTTGTTGCAAATATTTCTTTTGTGAATCAGGCTCCCAAATGCTAATACAGTCTGATAGCTTCTGGAGAAACAAAATCAGACTCTTAAGAAGCCAAATGTAAGCTTGCCTGTGGCTGGTCTCTGTCACTCTCTGCAGTCTGTCATCAAAGCGCAAACAGTGAAATTAACCTTCAGAATGATTTTTGGGTCCACTTGTCCAAGGTCACACAGCCAGGAAGAGCTCTTTTGTACGATCCGCATTATAACATTCTGTCACTAGTGTGATTTCCACAACGGCATTCTACCCCAGCACTGGCCTGCTCGTCACATATGGGGTCTATCGGGGGTGTTGTGTGGAGTGCGGGACGTGAACTTGTTCCACAAGAGGTTTCTGTGCCAGGTTCAAGCTCTGAAGAGACTGCTGTTGTTCCCTAGAGTAACCACTTCTGCTCAAATCACTCCAGTAAAATATTCATCTATGTAAATTGCATTGCATGCTGTTAAGGATGGAGCCGGGTCTTTGCGGCGGGGCCTTAGCGCTAAACAGCTTCGCAACACAAGCATCATGAGTGCTTTGAAGATGGACGGATGACTGCTTATTTGGAGAAAAGCACAAAGCAGGATCGTAACACAAATGAATAATCTGTGAGCGTCGTTGTCAGACAACTGAGAAAAGGGCAGCCGAGGAGGACGGGACGATTGAAAACTTGGAGTGAGTCATCGCTGTGCCGATCGCCGAGTTTCAGTCCATCTGCTCGGGAAGCTCTGGCATGTGGGGCCACGTGCTCTTGTCTTCAAGGTGCTCCATCATGCTGCCACCCTGAGGAGCATCTCCACAACATGGCCCATCTGGCAAATACGGCCGACAGATCAGGCTGGGCCCTGAGGGCTGGGAGAGGCACCACCATCCATACCGGGCGCCTCTTTCTGCACGCGCTGTACAATTTTAATAAAGAGACACAACATGCATCCTGAGAACTCCATAAAATGATTTCTGTTATGCATCTCAGTTTTCAGCTCATTTCTCAGGCTGTAAGCTGAAGGAGACCTTTCCGGAGGTTTTTTAGCTCCCATCGTACTGCCCCACTGCAGCTAGGCTGACATGTATGGAATGAGCCGTGAGTAAGACTTCAAATGCTGAAGATTTGGACAGTAATACTCAAAGAAACCAGTAGGGTGAGCCACGGAGAAGTCTGCAGACCAAAGAAATGCAAGTTTCATAAAATCACCTGGAAATGTGTCATTTCTCTATGGAAAATAAGTGCAGGCGCGTCTGCCTATTCGGGGGTAACCAGCTTACTGTACTGATACAAAGACCTGTAATTTATAGGCTTTTGTTTCTCTTTCAAGGACGATTCACATAATTCAGAGATACTCAAATCTGATAGTATTAGAATAATCATGCAAGGTAACGTACGTCGTGATACAAGCCAACGCGTTCTGACACGACCACAGCTGTGCAACATGTGTTTATTTTCCAAAATTATTCTGAACAGAAATAAAACAAATGGGCAAAATGAACTGGAGCCTACTGAGGATTTAACTTACTGTGCAATGTGATTATATGCAGCTCAGTATAAGCACATTACTTTTATTTGCATTATTAATACTGACCCAAATGGCAATCATCATTAATAATAACAATATTAACAGCAATCCCTGTGTGTGGTACAACGTAGCAAAGTATGCAGAAAACTTAATTGGGAAACGATGATTCTCTGAAGAAATTGTATTAAATTAATTTAGGAAAATGATACGAAAACTTAACTACGACGGACATCATTAATTAAGTACACTCATTAAAATATGCCCCAAATAGAATAAAAGCATGAGGGGCAATATGCATCTCGAGATGGTAAAAAACACGACTACATTCTGTTTGATTCGGACATCGATTGGCGCTTTAAATTTTCACAGAAATCTGACTTTATTTAGACTGAAATGAAGCACATCCTGTTTTTTACAAATCACTGGAAAAGGAACGTTATTTATTAATTTACGGTTTGGCGCTTTTTATCATTTATGTTTCTTGCGGAGTATAAAGGAAACAGGAAAACTGGAAGTGGATTCATGTCTTTTTTAAACGGGGGAACGATAGAGGTTATAAGGTGGGAAAACAGTTAACGGGGCGGAAATGCGGAGCTACTTTCCTTACGTTTACATTTAATTCATCAAATTAATTTCACGCTTTCCTGTGGATATTATAATTGGCCGTGATTCCTGCAAACGAAACGAAAAGACATCTCCACAAAGGCCACCTGTTTTCCTGCAGCGTTACACGGCAGTAAAAAATGATGCAGGAAGCGCTGCCAAGAGTCACAAAAAAGACACAGACAAGCAGGGGCGGATATCCATAGTCTGCTGCGGCTTCAGTAATTCACCCCGGCGTGATCTGTTTTATTTTGGGAATGTCCTGCCAAATGAAAGTAGACCGTAATAACGCTCTATAATCGAAAAACACCAACGCATCGAAAGCGTACCTGTGTTTTTAGATATATATAAACTAGTGAAGCTACTCCACAACCACCTGGAAAAATACCTTGTTATTAAGGAATTAATAGTGGCCCAGTTTCCTTTTATAATCATTCTGATCTGCGGTCTTTTATACATCTCCTCACTCCTCCTAGCTCTAGGTGCCAAGCCTGATTTTTTTTACTTGCAATATGTCCTCTTTTTCATCTAGTGAAGTATTTATACGGCTTTATTGTAGTTTCCCCAAACAAACCGTAAACGGCTTCCACGTTTTAAGCAAACAAGCGAGCTTTAGTCGTTTGCCAAATCCTCCCTCCCGCTGAGTTTGACGGCAGTCTGGAAGGTGACAGGGTCCAGAACGAATTAATGCCGTGGCTCCTAGTATTGACATAACGTGGTGATTCAGCTTCACTGCAGAAGTCTATAAAGTGTGCCGCGCGGGTCTGCCTGGCCTCCATTAATCGTCATAATAAATAGACGGGACAAATGCACAACAGAGCTATAGAAAGCAACAACAGCGGGGTTTACTGCAGAAATCAGCCATTATTAAGGTACTTTAACAGCGAGTATTTTACATACAATAAGGCATAAATTCTAATATGACTTGCAATTCATAAGACCTTAAAATAGGCCACATAATGTTTTATATCTCATCAAAGTGCTTTATTCCACAATGAAGATAAAAATTTACTACTGCAGTAGCTTCTAGCTTAGATTGGTCAGGCACAGAGCCCTTCTGATGCCTCTGGTGACAGCAGTGAGGCTCACATGGTGTATCTGGTCCAGTGTGGGAGATACCGTTTGCTTGGAACCGATCAGTGCATGTACGCGGCTCTCAGCCCGCCGGTCTGGTTATCTGGCAAACAAACCCTTCCAGCAGCACTTAATCCGAGACCAACACGGACGTTCTCCAGATAAACGAACACCCTGGTCACGCACCGTGAGACGAGAGAAGACAGAAAGTGAGAGAACGTGCTGAGCTCTGGGCTTCTTTGCTCTGTTCATGCTCTTAAATGGTTGTGTTCAGAATGGATTTGAAGTACCTACACGTTCAAGAGGATGAAAGAGGCAACATATATCAAGAAAACATAACACGCTTTCATACTCACGTAATTGCAACATTCCTGCTCAGACAATGAATACTTAACGTGATTACCATACACAGGGTGCTTGAATTACCCCAGCCCTCACTAGCGATAGACATGCACTAACAAGTGCAGGCAAGAGTCTCCCACCAAGATGTCAACACATGGCACAAACACAGCCTCACACACAATCTTATGAGGCAGCGTGGAGGCCTCACACCTCTAGGGCTGCGGGTTTGAGTCCTGTATCCACCCTGTGACTCACTGATTTCCCTACCCTTGTTTGCATTCAGTCCCCTTACCATGGTTATATCATGTCAGAATGGTTGTACTTGATTGCATGGTACATTTATGGTATGATGATGTCCTAGAAGCAAAGGGCACGAGGCAGGGAACGACCCTGGACGGGGGGCCAGCCCATCGCAGGGCACACCCACACACCATTCACACACACACAGGCACACCTACGGGCAATTTAGCAACTCCAATCAGCCTCAGCATGTCTTTGGACTGTGGGGGGAAACCAGAGTACCCGGAGGAAACCCCACAACGACACAGGGAGAACATGCAAATTCCACACACATGGAACCCAGGTCCCAGAGGTGTGAGGCAACAGTCCTAACCATTGCAGCACCATGCCACCCCACCATGGTATATAGTTGGCCAAATTACAATGGTTTTGCCATAGCGGTCCTACTGCGCTATTATTGATGGCAATATACGATAATACTTTTTTGTAAGGATCTCATCCTATGAAGACCAACAGATTACACACGACCCTTCTGGATTTCACAAGGAACCAGAAAACAAAGCCATTTAGGCACCCAGGCTACTCTTAAAACATAGCATAGGAAGACTCTCAACAAAACCAGTTTATGACTCATTTAAGTAATTATATGCATCAAGCTTTGCATATTGTGAGGTTATAATTATGATTAAAAGCTACTAATTAACTACAAAGAAGGCTGCACAATAGCACCCATGCTTATTGGAAAATGATATATTATTTGAGACTAATTTGAAATTCACAGGAATGGATGAATAGAAAGTGATCATTTCTCTGTGTCGATATGTGGCACTGAAATGCCCCAGACTGCACCTTATAAAACAATATCTTTGTGGATGGCAGGGGGCATTACTCAATTGAAAGGATGGCAGGCAGATGCTGGCGTGCTGGATGGGGGCGTGGGAGTGCAGGTTTGACCAGGGAGATGGTTTCTCCTGGCACGACCTACAGAGGCTCGTCTGGGACGGCATCAACACAGCATAGCGAGGAAAATTCCAGAGCCAAGCATGTCATCTTGGCACGATGCCAGAACAATTTCCTTTGGATATATCCTTTTGGAATTATAAAAACCAAAATGGAAGCCAGGCTGGATTTACTGGGAGCCAGGAAATGACACCATGACATCTTACCTCCATGATGAACACAGATGGTGAAAAACACAGAGAATCCCATCACCTGCCTGACCAAAAATGCTACCCCCACTCTTATCTGCCTGACAGCTCTAGCTGAATATGCTGTATAAAAAAATCAGGGATTTCCAAAGGACGTCATGTCAGCTTGAGCTTCCATATAGGTGTATTATTAGCAAGAAGATGGAGGGGACTGAACAAATCTGTGTTTCAAGCATGATAAACCAGGTCTACCTTGAATTTATCTTGAATTTCTGAGACAGTGTATGCAGTACATGATGTCATCCTTCATCAGTGACACCAAACACATCAGTCTTCCCTGAGCACTTACCGAGAAGAACACCTTTAATCTATATTAAATACTTACTGCCAGTGGCTAGCATCTGCAGCTTTTGACGCGTGGTGCTGATTACATGCTATGTAAGACATATCTTGAGATGAGCCATAATTGATCTTCTTGGAGAAATAAAATCAGGCCTTAGATTGAAAATAAACAAGCTCTTCTCAGTCCTCTTGTCAGAGGAAACATGTCTTAATAAATCATTGGAAACAGGTTTGAATTTTTTACCTTGATGTATGACAGGGGAAATAACCAATGTATTTAATCCAAGTATAAATCAATTTATGAAGATGGCAGTGAATTTTGATAATGGATACATTCTTCTTAGGCTTATCTCTTTTTCTTTAAATGAATTCATATGCAAGGAAAGCTTCTTCAAACATCAAAACCACCATCAAATTGGTCTAAAAGGTTAACCTGTTGGAAGCAAAGTGCTAAATAGAGCCTGCTTTACCAACTGGTCCAAGGCACCTACAAGCACAACATAAACAAACATGATGTCAAAAAGCCAATAAGCATGATGCCAACATGACACCAACAAGTACAACGTCAACAAGCATAATGTCAATAAGCATGACGTCACCAAGCACAAAGTCAACAAACATGACACCAACAAGTACAACGTCAACAAGCATAATGTCAATAAGCATGACGTCACCAAGCACAAAGTCAACAAA
>JABFEB020000060.1:635444-645913 GCA_019775895.2 Stomatorhinus ivindoensis
GGGAGGGGGTGGGGGGAGGGACAGCGTATCATGGCTTTTGCTGCAGAAAGGCTCAATTTCCCACTTTTGCTCTAATAAGTCGATTTACATCCACCACATGCACTTTGAGGCTAAATCCAAGATACTTTCTCATATATGGAATTTAGAAGAACTTTCAGTGTGCTAGTTCAAGAATAAAATGTTTAAAATACTACACAAATAAATACAGTACACAATAGGGCGTATCACACGCACCGTGTGATATGGAGACAAATTGTTATGCAAATGGACTCATCTGAAATTACTTCTGGAAAAATCCATTTGCATAGAAATTGCATTCAAATTATCAAGTTGTGGTCAGAGATTTTTTTGCATCATTTTTTTGATAAACTTTTGCATGGTTTGATGTTCCTTTCATTCTATTCCCTGGACAAATGCTGGAAGTTCATTCCCCATAACCAGTTGGCACCCACAATGCACACAGAGGCCTGCCCACACACTGGTTATAAGGCCACAGAATGAGCTCCACAGCTCTGGATCCCCACAGGAAACACTGTGGACAGCCTAAATAACGGGATGCCACCCCCCCATCCAGGGGAGGGTCTGCATTTAACACCCCCGACATCCCATATGGCAGACACACTTTAACTAATTGAATTGAACAGAAAATATCCCCTCATAAATCCTGCAGCCGCTCACTCGTGAACTGCTCACACCACATTCACATATGATATATACGAGCACGGCGCCCATAATGCACCAGGGTTTTCACGATACGGTATTTATGGCCCATCTTCGCGGTATTACAAGCGGCGCCGTTGCAGCGTTAGCGATTCAAGCAGCCAGCAATCCATGCGAGGAGCGGAGTCTGAAGTCTCTCTGCCAGCATGGGGCAGGAAGCTGCCGTCTGCCTGTCGCCATGCAGCCGCTCACTCAGGAAGGCTTTGATCTCACCCAGGAGTGTTTGTGAGCCGCTCTCACCACAAATAAACACTCCAGGTAAAGATGGGAGATAACGGGGCGTAATCTCTAACGACAGCCGGAGATACTGTGAGCTCTTGTACCTGGGGGGTGACCAGAGAACATTTTGCATCAGCCACGGGTGACTATCGCCAGTCGTGCCACTACAGGCATGAAAACATGCAATGCTGAAATCAATTGTTTGAAAGAACTTTGACAAAAGTTTTAGGCTCACTGAGTTCTCTTTTCAAATGACCCTCAATTATTTTATCAGAAACAGAAGCATCAAGTGGCTCTACCACCCGGGGGACAGGCAATTGTTAACTGGCTTGATAAGATATACAAATAGGATTTTGGGGTCATGTGACTGGACTTGGTTAAATCACTGCAGCAGCATTGAAAGATTACATGACCTTGTCAGTAACCAATAGCACAGCCTGATTGTCTCTTCCAACTCACTAAATAAACTCCTCAGTGGGACACTAACAGGGTATTGAACATACATAGTGTATGATTTAAAGCATTCGATGAATACAAACCATGAGACTGCTAAGAATGTGACAGGTTTTGATTGCTACAATAATCATTTTAATTAGTTAATTCTGTTAATTTGCTGCATTATCTGGTGCTGCACTCATGTTGTCTGTGACCTCAGGGTCATGGTCACTGTGGTCACACTGCTTTCGTTTCGCCAACATGGAGGAGTGCATCATGATTCTGCCTCTCTCTCAAGCTGAGCGTAGCTGACCCACGCGTCTCAAATGCTAGATGTCACAGCACAAGATGGAGAGGATCGTCAGCAGCGAGTCGCGTTAGAATACAGCATTTCTAACACGACCTCTACAGCCGGATGCTTTAATGTCAGCAGAAATACATTAGCGACCTTTCCAGCTGCCGAGGACGACTCCAGCTAGGGGTGCGAGCAGAAATCAACCGCATCACGTCTGGCTTACAGCCCAGAGGGATGTATGTTCAAGACCTAGAAAAATATTCCATGCAGCTCTATGTTTCACATAAAACACTATAAAAACATCTTTCCAGTCATGCTGTACTATACCAACTAGCTTAATCTGAATTTAATAAGAATGCCTGAACATTGAAATACTATAAATGCACTATAACAATGTGTGATTGCTGGTGCTTGTGAAATTCTTAGGAAAAATGACCATCATGGCAAAGTGGAAGAAGCACCTCCAAGGATTTAACTCGGAACAGCCTGCAGGCAAACTGGGCTCCTGTACCTCATTAATACAGTGACAAACGGTGTGCCAAGGCGTTTAGGCTGTCCAGGAGCCCGTTTAAAAGCGGAGGCTGATGCTTGACCTCCCCTGCATATTTGGTTTCTCCCAGTAGATGGGACAAACCATTATTAAAACTGCAGGTTGAAGGTGGGGCTTGGGTGATCACTTGTGTTACATGTCATAATCACTGTGTATTGCTTTAAATTCACGATGTGTTTTAGGAATTGTAAATTACTTTGGGGGCGGGGGGGGGGTACCATTCTTAAAGGGGTCTTAACATTATTTCATGTTAGATGGAGGTCATGTTTAATTAAACCTTAATTCCTGCCACACTGTGTGCTTTTTACCAACCTGGTAGCAGATCTCTGCATTACATGCCATATAAATTGTAATTTAATTCTATATAAATTGTAATTAATTGCAATTTTCCCCACACTACACAGGCGGGTAACTGTCACTATGGTAGTAGGAGGGACAGATTCCCCAGCATCACACAGGGAAACTTCAAACACAAAAAGCCAAAGCAAATTCCGGAACGTCACACGACTCCCGCCTCCGTGGGATTACAACGTTTGATGGTGTTTCAAGGAAAGCGGGACAGCACCAGCGGGGAAAGCCAAGCACAGCTCCTAATTAAGCCAAAAGTACAATGACTCCAAAGGTGCTCGTCAGCAGGCCAAAGGCGGGCGTTAGCCATGACCGTGGTGGTTAGCGGTGACACTGCCGGCTTTGTAGCGGGGGCTCACGGAGCCCTGAGACGCAGGAGGAAGCCTGCATACAAGCAGATTAGCTTAGCTGCTAATGAACAGCAGGTCCGGGGGCACATGTTGGGGGTTTTCGTGTAACAGCTGCATTACATAAAGCCTCAAAGAACATCTCGGTAAAGGATGCCTGTCTCTGTTTGTTTTGCTCATGGGGGGTCTGGGGGCGGAGCTTCTCCTGTGCAGATTTAGAGGTGGTGACTCTCCTGGGTAACTTTAGAGGCGGAGCCTCTCCTGGGTAACTATAGAGGTGGGGCCTCTTCTGGGCAACTTTAGAGGCGGAGCCTCTCCTGGGCAATTTTAGAGGTGGGGCTTCTTCAGGGCAGCTTTAGGGGTGGAGCTATTCCTCTGCAGCCTGGCCCGAGATGAATCTCCCTGAAATCCTTGTATCGAATATACATGCAGAGTGGAATGGTTTTACCCAGATTTCGTGATCCAGACCTTAGCCAATCCAGTCTCCATGTTAGTCTGTGCCATTTCTGTTTAATCTTAACTTGGTTCCATGTGAGAGGCCTGAAATTACTGAACAAATGTGCTTCTGTTCTGCAAGTGAGTAAGGGAACAATCAAGGCCGGTGAGATCCTGGGGGTACAGACGTTACATTTTGCTCCCCGTACCAGCAATCTCCTCTCAAGCAACTTACTTATTTTTATCAATTTATATAGAGGGACATTTTTGTGACATTTAACTGCTCCAGGATATGGACGCAGGGCCACCGCTGGGACAGTCTACCTCCAGGTTATCCTAGCACTTTAAAACAGCACATTTTCCAGGGTAAGGTCCTAACAAGCATGTGAATCTGAAGACATACACTGCAAAACTTGAGATGGTATCACCCAATTGATGTGATCCCGAGTGTGCCCTCGGGGCCCGAGATTAAAGTTCACTGTCATGTGTGTCTCTGCCCAGTGCAGAGTGGGCATCTAACTGCCAGCATCCCCAGGGCAAGTGCTGGTTATGGGTTAGCGCATGAACAGGGAATTACGTCAACAGCATTAGCAGACACAGTGGGAGCTTAAGTGGTCTTAAAGCCCAAGGAAGGCCTCCTTCCTGCTGCTGAAAAATGCAGGGTCCATCAGAAGCACAGATGACAGCGCGCAACAGTGCAGAGCCTTAAGAACGACTATCGCTGGGGTGCAAAATCCCACCCTCAGCATGAAAAAAGACACAAAAGGGACAGATGTATGTGAGATAGGACTTAGATACTGCCAATGGATGACTTTGGGTGACTCTGACATGGTTTGGGTGGAAACAGTGCCTGAGGGAAAAATGGGAAACTGCAGAAAGGCTAATGCTAACGCTAACCCTAGCCAGGACAGGCCAGGACTCCACCAACAGCCTGAGGCCCAAGGGCTAGGAGTCCGTCAAAGGCCTGAGTGTGGCAAAGATGATAGGAAGAGGACCGTGATTGAGCTGGTGACTTCGTCTGCCTGAGTGTGGCAAAGATGATAGGAAGAGGACCGTGATTGAGCTGGTGACTTCGCCTGCCTTCACACTGGCTGAACTTTGGCACTCGATTTTTCACAGAAGCTTCCAGTTCTTTTCTCGACAGGTACCTGCCCTCATTCTGCCTCTCACCCTCCTCCTGCAGCTCTCAGAGTATGCCCTCATTGGCAGGTCGCGGGGTGGATGCACTTTCTGCCCACAGACCAGGACACCCCCGGTGCCAAGCTACCTTATTAAGGATCTCATGAAGATCAGTGTAAATAAGCCAATGTAGCCAGAAATACCCCTCCCCCAAAACGGTCATTTATTTCTGCCAAAAATAACTGCACTCAGGCCATTAAAAAGGCACAGACCTTTGGAAATGACCTGCTTGCCTGTTAATTCAGTTAACTAGAGCCTTGAGGGGAGAACAGGACTAGTAAAGAGAGTCATCATGCCACACAGCAACACCTCATCCAAGATTCTCAAGGGTAACCTGTATGCTACAATTATCAACCACTTATGTCTGAACAGTGAAGCCTGAGACAGGGCTGGTCAATCCCACTGGTGACATGGGATGGGCGTGAGCTTCAACTGGCACCTGCCCGAGGTGAATGCTAACTCTATCCTTTAAGAGTTCTATGTGACCCTCAGCTGGACTTCAAAGGGAGAGTTGGGAGCATTGATGCTACTTCTCAGGTAACCAGTGGTCCCTGTTCTGCAGAGCACGGCCATAAACCTCTGTGCTTCCAGGGATCAGCATTTTACAAAGAAGGACCCAAATCCCACCCAACAAAGAAACAAAATAAAAAGGGGCATGAATGATCTTGTGCTCACACGTCTGCATTAGAGCCGCTGTTTCAACCTCACCAAGAGGATTATTTCGCAAATCGATATGCGCTATGCGCTACCTATGCTGAACTACACAAACTTCCTGTTTACAAACCACACATGCAAAAACAGCAGTGAAAATTCTGAGAGCTGGGTCAGTCTCCCGACCCTGATGTCAACCATCAAGGGGCGCTGCTAGTACGTACCAGGAGCTGTGAGGGAGCAAAAATGTAGACTCTCTGAGGGTCCCTGAAAGTTGGTTTGAAAAACACTGATCTAGACAAAAAGTGGATGGTTAGGATAAGAGGCCAGGGAGTCCAGCAGCACTAAGCTAGGGCACATTTCTTACCATGCTACCCCACCCTACCTTTACTATAATCATCATCCAGACAGTAGAAGACCTCATCTGGGTTTCCAAAGCCAATCCTCTCTTTCAACCTCAAGTGAAACCTGCAATGAGTGGACCCTTACTAACTGGACCCTTACTAACAAGCTGTGGTCACACACCATAGCACGGGGATCTGCCCTACAAGCAGAGTTGTTAACTTGAAGTAACTTAAGGACATAAAATATCACAGCTAAGAGAATTTTACACGAATTTTACTCCTTACTCTTAGAACTCTTTCTCTCCAACTCGACCATTCACAGCCTCTGAAGAACTTTCATGATGTATTCAGAAAACGGGACATTAGCCTGTTGAACTTGCTGGCAGGTCGCTTTAGCATCTATCATTATGCTTTTAGTTCATATACTGTATTTCACACAAACAACATAATGCCAAGAGGATGTTAGTGATTGAGGGTGGGCTTGTTGATTCTGGGCCCCACTTGAAAGGTCACTTTGGGGGCCTCATATTGCAGTGACTGTTTGGGATGTGGTTGCTATGCAAAGTGACACAGGACGGAAAGCAGGGTCAGCTGGCCTTTGGAATGACTGCTGATTGAGGGCCGTTCTCAGCCCCCCAGCAATGATATACTCCGCTGACCTGGGGATTTAAGCTGGTGAGCTCCTGATCACAGGCACAGCGGCCAAACACACTGAGCTATAGGCTGCCGGCCACACAGATTGTTGGTGCTAAGCTGGTGCAGATGTATATCAGTGTCTGTAGGACATGACCCTGTTATATAGCTTTCAGTAGCTGATTTTCTATGTCAGGCATCGCCCTCGCTCCTCCCAAGCTGCTGATTGGTTAGGTCAGGCACTGCCCACACTCTCCCCAAGCTTCTGATTGGTTAGGTCAGGCACCGCCCATCCCCTCATCAGTGTCCCCATATCCCCAAGGCTCTGGATTCTCTTTGTCCGGCCAGTTTCATCATTTGTATCATTCATATTTTTAATTATTAAACACAGGTTCGATCACTTGCCATGCTCCCCCTGCTCAATGAGGATGGGGGGTGGGGTCTGACTCACTGTGAAGATCTGGGCGATTTCTCCATGTGCCGCTTGTTCGGCTGACAGTGGGAAAAACTCGGAGAACTCGATGAGTGGGATTCTCGTCACTACCTCCTTACTTCCTGCGAATTCTCTGACACATCGAATCCAATTAGCATAATTGGCATTAATATTTTTTTCTTTGGATGGGTTCTAATTAACTCTGAATGCAGCAGGGATGGTGAGAGACATTAATCCTGCCCCCTTTCTATGGGAACCCTGAACGTTCTAGTGTAAGAGCACCCCGAAGAATAACTCACAGCCCTTAAGGTCATCTGTATGCAAACGAGCCCCAGATCAAAACGGGAATCATCCTGCTAACTGAAAATTAGTAGCAGAGAAGAGGAGATGGTACAGCCAGCAGGCGCCCCCTATCTGCAGGAAGGACATCTGCAACTTTCCATTGTGAAATCACAGCTAGATGCTTAGCATCTGAGTGACTAGCATGGAAGCTAAGTACCATTAACTTTTAGCCAAAGCTCTCACCTTTTATACAGCTGGATATTTTTCTGTTCTGGTTAATTATCCTGCACACTAGTGCGGCCCAAGCTGGAATCAGCACCCTTAAGGAAAACTTTTTCAAGATTTTCTCACCCCGGATGGTTGGGATTGTGAAGATCTACGGTCCTTTCAGTGACGTCTTTGGCCCAGTTGGAGTGACATATCAACACCAGTGAAGTGCTTCGAAAAGTCACTCCAGCATGAAATAGTGTTTCCGAAAGGCTCTCCAGTGCAGAATAGTGCTTTTGAAAGGTTATCCAGTTTGAATTAGCGCTTCCGAATGGCTGTCTAGTGCGGATTAGTGCTTCATAGGGACTCTACAGCGTGGAATAGTGCTTTTGGGTGGCTCTCCAGTGCAGAATAGTGCTTCAGGAAGGCTTTCCAATGCAGTGTAGTGATTTCAGAAGGCTCTCCAGTGCAGAAGAGCTCCCAGGTTTTGAGAACTAATGAACAATTCTGATGGAGAAAAAACACTGGGTCAACCCAAAACAGATCTCAGGATCGGCCAGTGTAAGACACCGTATCAGGAGGCCCAATGGGGACGGAAGCTATAATTACAGAGTAGGATTATAAAGTAGGACCTCAGAAACGCACACTGAGGCATCACAGAAACATAAAAGCTCGGACTTTGTTACATTTTTCACGTCACATTGTTTGCGGCCGAGGGCACTGGAGAGGGCAGTTACTGTACCAGTCCTGGATTATGTGTCAGAGATCCAATCCCACCTGCTCTTTGGCCAATACTTCCCTCCATGAGCTTGCAGCTGAATTGCAGTATGAGTAAATTGTCAATTTCAGCGACGGGGGCCGGTGGGGTGGGGGTTTCTGACTACATGAGAAGTGATGTGGCTGCAGAGGCGGAGACCGGACAGCAAGACCGGGCTACGACCCCCGGCGTCCCTATGGCCAGGTTTTCATGCTGTACTCCAGCGACTTCATCAGCACTGGTCAATGGGCTCACTTGTTGGGGGCTGCACACCCAGGCCAGCACCCACTATGACGCATCTCTGCTATAGCTGTATAGGTAACACGTGTGCCTGGCTCTGCATGGCTAAATGTGAGTCACCAAATTGTGGCCAATCAACCCCTCAGCTTTAACTATCCCAACTTCTTCACACAACGTTGTATTTACAGTGGAGAACATCATCACTTAGCGCACTGCACATACACCACATTCTGCATACGTCGCATTCCCACATACATGTTGTATATATGGCACATTCTGCATATGCTGCATTAATGTGTAAGCCGCATTCCACATAGTTCATTCCACACAGAGTGCATCACGAATCTGGTGCATTCCGCATAAGGTGCATTCCGCATAGAGTGCACCAATAAAGGGATGCTCTCTCAGCCTGTATTATCTCTCTGATAATGTAAAGGCTAAGTACCCTGCTGAAGATGACAAACATCATGCAGCCGATCCTCACAAGCGGCTCATGCTGGTAGTCTATGCAGAAACCATGTTGCTACTTAAGGATGGAAGCTCTGCAGTGGCTTTAAGGTCACCCTTCATTCTTGTGGGCCCTCAGCACAGCGCCCCCGTGTGGTTCTCGCAGATAGCATGCCCACATAGTCTACACCATGGAACCCAGGCACAGGGGTGCAGGTTATTCTAGTGCGATTTAGGACTATCACACAACGTGGTTTGCAAAAATAATGATTCAAGAATTATTCCAGGCAAAAGAGTCAACCGCCGTCTTCATAGGCAGTTTATTTTTACTTGACTGTTACTGACCCACCTAACGAGAACCACGTCTGTGAATAATAGAAGGAAGGCACATGCTTATTTTACGGGTCGGAAGAGGCCCAGAAAGAGGCAGTATCTCCACACGAAAGGACACCAGAGGCCTGGCTGGCGACACCTCTAAACGGTGCCATTTATCAATTGAGTGCCGCTCTCTTTAATCGCGAGGCCTCTTTCCCTGTGTATACAGCTATTTAAATCTGCATACATGCCTTTAAAATGCGTAACGGTATTTGCAGATCGCAGTTAATCACGGCCGCAGGCAGCCGGCTGGCCGGTCAGACACCTTTGTAAGCTGTTAATCTCTGAACCGCTCTTATGGCAGAACAGACATGATATATGTGGGCACAACTGCTTATGTTATATTCATTTATTGAATGTTGTCTTGGGGGGGTTGCAGAGTCAGGTGACTCTGTGGTATTTGCTTATAACCCCGACATAATCATGCTGCCCCCCAATACCCAATAATACCATGTTCAGTTCTTTATAGCAACCAGTGATGACATCACTATTCTGAGTCTGAGATCTGA
This sequence comes from Stomatorhinus ivindoensis, assembly GCA_019775895.2. NCBI lineage: Eukaryota > Metazoa > Chordata > Actinopteri > Osteoglossiformes > Mormyridae > Stomatorhinus > Stomatorhinus ivindoensis. The sequence continues at coordinate 644,851 of JABFEB020000060.1, forward strand.
GCTGACAAACTTACCAATAATAGACATAAGGTCCTAACCCATTGAGCCACACACCAGCCCCCCCCCCCCCAAATTTATCTCCGCTTCAGTTTTGTGTTCCAGACCATTCCATCCCTGAAGCATCTTTTGATTCTGCTTCTGATCTCTCACATGTTCCATTAGTGCTTATAGCCTCAAAGGCAGGCAGCTGATGCACAGGAGCCGCGCTTCATAATCCAGGCTGTTACATGGACACGTTAAAGGCATCCGATGATGTTTTCTCTCATTAAATCATATAGGAGAAAAACATAATTAGGATTTGCGACATTTATAGCCTAAATTTGGGGAAATAATTAATGCAAAATTACTTTATTTTACCTCTGCTGCCCATATTATCCTGAGATCAGAATGATTTTTGTTACAGATTATGCATAATCAGACAGATAAGACTCACTTTTCATAGATACATTATGAATGAGGCCTCCATACATCATGACCTATTTCTGTATGCGCCATTCCCCACATGCTGAGATGTAGGGAGCAGCTAGGGGGCACTGCTCCTCCAGCAGCTAGGGGCGCTGCTCCTCCAACAGCTAGGGGGCGCTGTTCCTCCAGCAGCTAGGGGGCGCTGCTCCTCCAGCAGCTAGGAGGCGCTGTTCCTCCAGCAGCTAGGGGTCGCTGCTCCTCCAGCAGCTAGGGGGCGCTGCTCCTCCACAGAGAGGAGCCTGTGCCTTTTTGTTCACTGTGCTTCACTGCAGCCTCCCAATCTTCCACAGACTGCCTGGCACATTTGGAGCCCCTGAACTGCCCGTAAAGTGTACCTGTATGCCACTCCATGTGCCAGGCAGTCTGTGTGCCAGGTGTCCTTATGCCAGGTCATCAGCAAGCCTGGGCATCCATGTGCCAAGTATCCATGAGCCAGGACATCCGTGTACCAGGGCACCCATGAGCCAGGACATCCGTGTACCAGGGCACCCATGAGCCAGGACATCCGTATACCAGGGCACCCATGAGCCAGGACATCCGTATACCAGGGCACCCATGAGTCAGGACATCCGTATACCAGGGCACCCATGAGTCAGGA
>JABFEB020000060.1:668592-680921 GCA_019775895.2 Stomatorhinus ivindoensis
CCCCCCCCCCCCCCCCCCCCCCCCCCCCCCCCCCCCCCCCCCCCCCCCCCCCCCCCCCCAGCTCTCCTACGCCAACAGTGAGGACACAAAGCACATTGCTCACTTCTTCTCGCACTCGGACGGAAGCATCGCTTCAGGGCTTTGCCACATTGCAATTTTAATGCAATTCTAATTATAACCCGTTTAATTCCTTAATTAGAAGCTGCGTTGGCGGCTGCCAAGAGGCTCAGGGTGACGGTTCACGTCTGCTTCAGTTACACACATCAGCTTGACTGACGACGCATTTCCTTTTCCTGAATTTCGTTTTGAGACGATGAATAATCCCACCAGCGGGCTTCGCGAGCCGCGGCCCTGCGGGACTCTGCATGCCCAAGCAGAGCAGGCATGTGTTTGGATCAAAGCACACTGATGCTGTGTCAGGGTCACAGCCATTGGAGGGGGCATGTTTGGGGGGGGGGCTCTTTTCTCTTCCTGTGTATGGACATCCTAATAGCTGTGCGGAGAGCTCAGAAAATGTTGCCCCCATTAGAAAAACGAATGTTCAGCAACCGCAAAGCACGGTAGCCTCAGCCAGCAGAGACGGCGGGAGAACGTGAAGGCGCCAGCGGCTGGCTGGCTGGCCCCCTCTCCCCCCTGCCCTCCCCCCCCATATCGACTCACTATCAGGCTAATCCACCTCGTGCCGCCATCTACAAATCACTCATGCGACCGCACTCTCACCATCTGCCACCAGGAATCCCCGGCCGCGCTGATCGTTGTAACAAAATCTGCCGGACGCCTCCGGGCCTGTGGGGGCGATGTCGAGGTGGGAGCCATCCACCGTGGCGACCACTGCTGTCCGCGTGAAAGGTCACCCACGGCGGGCAGGGCGGCAGCGCCAGGCTGCCAAACGTGCCACTGAGCTGTCGTGCGGACGGGGGGCAGGATTCGTTCACGACGATCTGACGGCAGGGGGACCAGATTAAAGATCACCGCTTCCTTCATTAATCGGCCGTCTGTCAAGGCAGCCAGCTCAGTTTCTCTCGCTTTGTTAGCAGAGGTGGGGAAAATTCAGATTAATACAGAAAAATAACATAAACAAAAGATACAAAGCTGCGGAGACACTGCTGCAGCCTCAGTCCAGGGACCCCGGGCAGCAACGCTCCCCCTTCAGCTCACCTGTGCAGGGAGCGATGCAGGAGGTGCGGGAGCGGCTCTACTCTGCTTTACTGTTTTTTTGGGAAGTGCAATTCACCGATTAAGGACCTGGTAAATCCCAGTGTTTCAGCAGTGCAGGAAGCTGACACTCAGGAGGACAGGACCCCTGGCACTCCTGAAGGGGATGTCATTCTCCGCATGTCAGGGACGCCATCATCACATTCATTTATGATGAAGCAGGCCGCTTTCTGCTGACTCGTGCAGCTTTCAAATGCTAATGGATAAAATCAGGCCTCTATGCATGTGGGGGAACAGAGTCCCACTCTGGGGCGCAATACGCCCCAATTCTGGGAGAAGACAGGCAGAGCAGGAGAAAGGTCTGCGCAGCAGAGCCGCGCTGTGGCTTCAAACTGCCACCTTTTAGCTCTTCCGGTAAAATGACTCCCAGTTCTGCAGAGCAGAGAGGGTTGTTTTGCTAATCAGTTCATTTTCCATAAAATTATACATGGTTGTCAAGTTAATTTAAGTTTTTGGTTTGACATACAGCCTAATGGTTACAAAATATATATAAAAATTTCTAACTGTCATATCAATTAAACAAACTGATTAATTAGTATGTGAATAAAAGGGTTTGTGGAAGGAATTTAAAACCAAATGTAACATTAATTCCAATAAACAAAGTGTGTGTCGTCCGCTCCTAAACCCTCCTTGCTGTCTTGACTACTTGTGCAAGCACACTGTACACTGCTCCAGTATCGCTGAGCAGCTTAAACACAGCCGCTCCTTCATCAGCCTGATCCCCTTCCCACGGAGATGTTCCTGTTTAATTACAGCAGAGGCGCAACCACTGTCTGCCGCTGCCTTCTTAATTTCAGCCTCATGTCAATTAAAACAGAATGATCAGCATCTGCCCCACTGAATCCCAATCTGCCATGCAAATTCAATAATATAAACATCTTTTATGAGAGCGAATTGCCACATTTATTCTAAATATCAGAACTGAAGCCTAAATATGCATAAGTATACCAAAGGGCCTTGGTCTGACTTTTATATTCAATACTCAGTAAACGGTGGGTCGCTCGGACTCGTACTGTAGGCGCACCTAGTGAAACGGTAGTTACACTAACTGAACCGCTAGTCTTTATGGAATTTAGCGTTTCCCAAACCCTCTGTGTATTTTTAAATAGATTATGGGATTTGCCCGTTTAGTTTAGGACCAGCTACGCAAAGAAACCTCAGAAGCAAACAGGCCAAGATCCTTATGCTCCGACATGAAGATGTGTCAGAGGAACGAACACACTGTCTCGGGCTTGCCACCCCAATTTACTATCGCTTTTGAACAGGGAGCAGTAACATTCATCATTAACGGTGATATTACGACTGTGACAAAACTAATGACTCTTTCGGAGGGTGGAGAGGCGCTGAAATTGCCCGCAGCATAACTAATTCCGCTGGAAAGCGTGTCCTTTAAATAGACGGAGCATAATGAAATGTTGAACCCGATGCTAGAGTAATGGATCACGCCGAAGCGACGGGGTTAGAGGCAGAAAGTGTAAATAAATAAATAACGGCAATGGAGTGATTAAGGTGAACTGAAGGATCGTGAGAAACAGCGGCCCTTAAGTGCCGCATAAACAGCTGGGTAATACAGACATATTCTGAAGGAACCGAGCTAAAATGTAGCAATAGGACAGTAAAGCTGTTATAAAATAATAAGAATAAATTATAATAATAATGATGACGATGAAAAACATCCGGTTTAGTTTAACTGAAGCGCTCCTTGGGTATCTAATAAATGCCATGCTGGGATGGGGTCACCGTGCAAGTAAAAAAAGTTTTCCAGGGGAGGACGACACGCGGCGGGCCGATTCCTGCCGCCTCTGCTGCTGTTGGTGTGATCCAGCGCTTACCAGCAGCCATACTATAAAACTACTTATCTGGGCTACCAAGTTTAAAATAACAACAACAATAAGAAGAATAACTCGTGTTTTAAGCCACAAGGAATTGTGGAAACTGAAAAATCCTCTAATAACCTATAATACAGGTTAATATAATATATAAGGCACACACACGATATAGAAACTGATAATGCATAATTATTTAATTAAAACACGTACCCTTTTCTGAGTAAACAGACGTGTCTTTGTGTGAACTTGGCTTGTCGTGTAAAGTAAGTGCATGTAATGCTCCACAAGTGCCGCGCATTATGCAACGCCGCCCCCACCGACTGCTGTTTACAGTATTAGTTATTATAAAGGAGGCCCGCAGTGCCCCACCATCTACTGTTCGTGCTAATTACAACCCGGATCGGCCGTACGCCGCCTGAAACGTTCTGCCAAAGTGGCCAAGTCCCTCCAGCAGGGCCGACGGTGGCCCTAAACGTGAGCCATGCGCCCGCAGACATTTGGCGCATAAGAAAAGTTTAAGAAAAATGTCGAATGATGTGGTTCATGTTGAGGTATCATCTGGAAATACAAGCAATAAAAACAAGCAGGTGACCTTGCAACCTGGTATTTCTGCTTAGTTTCCAAGAAATCTCTATGAATAGAGCGGTCCCGACGCCACATTCCTATATTGTACATTTCGGTGGTTATAACGTATGCGCAACCAAACGCCGCACAAACCGGCTGGAGCCCAACATTTTACGGATGTGTTACAGCTACCGTTCGGCCGGACCAGGAAAAGAACATTGCGAGCCTGCAACACAGGAGAAAAAAAAACGCCTTTTCCCTATTTTCATCACGTCTCACGCATATATTATCGTGCAATCGAGGACAAATGCGGCGCTCTTTTCGATAATGAAATGCGATCGGCGCCAGCAGCGCTATATTGTTCACATCCATATGCATCACATTTTCAAATATCATTGATTAAACAAAATTACGGACATCGCTTGAACTGTCGGTGGAAATGCCACGTTTGGTCCCGATAAGCGAACAGAAATGACCATCCGCTTTTCCAGATTTCCTAAGTGGATTCAAGTTTGGAAAACAGGTGAAAGCACCAAGCAAGGCGTATTTATGCCCCGTCTGTGGGCAGCAAGGCAGACGCTCGGCACCCCGGTCGCGATCACCGGAATGCAAAGCAGCGTGAAACAGTGATTACAGGAAAAAAAGGTTTCAAACTTACCTTCGGCTGCGGCCATCAGACATGCGAGAAAAAAGAGGACGCGTTTAAATTCCCCCATCGCAGGCATATAACGCTGTTATTCCACGCAGCCACGGGTGTCTTGGTGGGGAGGGTTTGGGGGGGTTGATTTTCAGCAATCAGAAAAACGCATAGAGATCCAGCTTTGGCAAAAAGATCGGATGCCTACGGTGCAGGGATGCGCCCGGATTACCGCTCATATCACCGGGAGAGGGTCACCGCAGGGATGCTGAGACCCACAAGAGGCTTCCTCGATCCAAGGAGAGCGGCTGAATGAGTCGGAGGGAGCAGAAAGAGGGGAGAAAATAGACAGCTCGCAAGCAGCGAGAGGAGCTGGACTCAACCATCACATTAAAAGCAGGGGAAATATAGAGCGATCGACGCATCAGGATGCAACTCGGAGAGCAGCACGAACTCGGACAACAGACAAACATAAAGCAAAATAACTACCATGTGCGAAATTAAACGTGATTGAGATTTTTTTTTAATCCGTAATGTTGCGGATAAAAGCAATAGCGTGTCTAATATCAATTCCCATTAAAGTTGCTTGCACACACACACAGATTTACAAATTCTTATACTCAACTCGGCGGAGAAATTAAATGAACGGATTTTTATCCTCATTTTTTTCTCTTGCAACCAGTTTGCCCACTGATCGTTAGATGAATCTTAAGTGTTTTTTTTCCGATGCATTGGAGGATGTGATCTGTGAATACGTATCTCTTTCCATCATCTGTGAGCCTTTCTGCCAACTTCGTGACGGGTTATGTAATCAGAGCCCATTTTTAAGCTGACAGTGGTGTCACTAATCAATTTTTTCCCAAAGGAAGATTAGCGGGGAGCTTCGCAAAAGGCAGTAATAGACACCGCTTCAGTCAACAAGGGCAATGTCACGGCTCGCCTCGGAAGCACCGAGACGCGTCGCTGCCCCTGGAAAATGTTAAGGTGAACTTGTGAGCACAACAAATGTTGAAAAAAACAAAACTTTTCGGTTTGCCAATGCAAAAAAACAAAAACGGAGGGACACACAATTTTCGTTATTTACAAGCGCGACTCATTGACATCACACAAAAGCCTTTTTCATTTTGAAGGGTTCTCCAGAGTAAAAAGGGGGGAGCAGGCCGGTCTTATGATCTGAACCGGGTTCAGCACGTTGGACAGCGCAGTTGGACCCGCGATCGTGCGGTGCTCTGCTGCCATCCAGTGGACACAATTAGAATTACACTATGCGTCGTGTTACCGACGTTCAACCAAGTTTTTTTTAATAAATAAATGAATACATAAGTGTATTAATATGAAAGATGTTGCTGGATAATACGTGTAAACATTTGCCCTTTTGTATCCGAAACCCTCACCAAGTCACACCGTCGATACTTTATCACATACGTCCATATAAAACCTGTTTGACTTAGAGATTTCATTTACTGACAAGGAAAATACTTGGTTAGTGTTTTGTTTGATTGCACTTTGCTAGTATTGCCCGTGATTAAACTGTAAGATACATGTTAAAATGGATTTTATATCCCTAGAACTGCATGTTTAACTTAATCTCTTCTTGAGTAGGCCAACGTTTGCTGCGAAGTTGTTTACAATGTGCGGCGTGCCTCTTGTACAGGTCAGTAGGGGGTATACGGGTTAAGTGTCTGTGTCAGACAGTTGTTTATCAGGGGTTGTTATGCCCTCTAATAAGTTACTTAACAAGAACTGTTTCAGGAAGAGACCTAATATTATAAGTAGGTTATTAAGTAAAATCGTGCTTTATAGTGTAAATCAGTCAGAAGTAGGGACGAGTTCACTTCCTGAAAGGTAATTATGACATAAGTTAAATCTGGGGAAAATTAGTTTAAGATAAGGCAATTTTTTTTTTAATGACGTGACCAGGACTTCAGATGACAGAAGGAACGCATCCAGAAGCCTTTCCGTTATGAAGGTTAATTAATATGCACATTTATAAGTAATTGACAAATGAATCGCAGTGAATAATTCTGACAATTATACCATGCGACTATATACAGCAGAATGCGGGCACTACACGAGCAGACTGATATGGAAGATTGTGAAGCAGTGAATTTGGTCCCACTAACCGGCGTACCAGATACATTAGTTGTTCTTTTTCTTGGGTCTAATAATATTATATGTTAATTCTAATGGCGCAAATGTATATTACAGGTGAGAACGCAAGATATTTAACATCAAAATCCCAAGGAAAATGGCGGCCCTTACTATGCAAGCAGATGGATCGCTTCCATGAGTTTGCACTTAAGGTTTCGGAGTACTTTGATTACTCATTAGCCTTTGAAAACCTCGAAATTGAAAGTTACCCATTGGATTGATTATGAATGCTTATGCGCCCAAAACATTTCCGACAGCCCGAAAGGAATAAACAAACGGAACTCCTACAATTCATTTGTTATTCTTATGGTTTAACAGAAGGCTACCACCGAATAAATGTGTTATTACACAGAATTTGTGTATTTTTGGAATCTCTTTGTCACTTTTCGTAAATGATATTTTGTTTCTCTCCCAGCTTAAAATTGAAAATGAAACAACGCGGAAATATATTCTTGCGTACTCTCACAGTTTTTCACTGCCATATTATGCGTGTGTGCGCGCGCTGGCATTGACCTCGATACGTGGGGATCTTGTCAACAGCTGAGTCACGTATGCAAAGCACATGATTATGAAACCCGTAACATGTTGGACTTGATAAAGCCGCCCTTGATCTAAGAGCCAAATAAGTGAATATGAGAGGCTGTCAGACTAACCTTGGGAATAAAAAAACCGTCTAGTTTGGCAAACACTGGGTCTCACGCCACGTCTTCACACAAGCGCGCTTCTTAATTCCGGCTTTTTTGTTTCCCGTGAATCATGACAGATTTTGAAGCTGAAACTTTTTTTTCCATGGGTGATCAAAGGGGTTTAAAGGTCTCGACTTACCGCTGTACGTTTCCCATTGCGGAAATGGGGGGTAAATGCTGTCTTTTAACTACCGATGCTAAGATCACATCAAGAAATGCTCTGAAATTTTGGAGTATGCTGGCCATTATTTCCTTCTGCTTTTAAGTACATATTGACCTTTATAAATCAGGTACTAATCATGATAATCTACTTCATAACAAGCATTTATTAGAATTTATACGGGGAAACAATCCAGTGACCAATATTTGTATATTACTATGTTTATTTTTTTCTAGTGCCTAACACAAAATGGCCGAGATAGTGACAGTTCAGCGAAGGCTACGTGAGTCGTAGCTCCTTCCTTTGACCCCCTGAGGTGGAGGTTCCCAGCTGTGTAACCATGGCAGGCTATTGCTGAGGCACTCGGCGGACCACACCTCATGGGGTATGTTCACTGGCAGGATGCCAAGTGACATGCCACAGGGTCCTGAATGTAGTGCAACTGGCATCCGTCTGCGAAGGTCTCCATACCACACAGACACACACTGACCTGTACTCATAGCTTTATGGGGACTGTCCATTCATTTACTCTAATCCCAACAATGACAACCCTAGCCCCTTACCCATCCTAACCTTAATCATAGGTAAGGTTTGGTATTTTAAAGTTTTTTTAAACTTTAAAACTACTAGTTTCTTTTTAAACTACAGGGTGGGACGCCCTGCAGTCTGGGGCACCAAGTCTCCGTCCCCTTGGGAGAACCTGGGACGCAGCTGTCTAGGCAAAGCATTGCGGTGTCACTGGGTCACATGCGATCGTGACAGGCCAAGTGAATCAGCAGGGAGTCTCAGAGTGTAAAAGCTGAGGGTTAAACGTCATGTGACCACGGGAATGACGTTCTGAGGCAGATTGCGTGCTTTATTACTCCGGAACATTACAAAGTACAGTCCCAGCGTAATTCATATTGAGACCTGTTCCTTTTGATGTTTAGGAGCACAAGAATGCCAGAATGGTTCCTTAACAAGATCATGGTTGTCAAAAAAAAGGAAAAAAAACAGCACCTTCGCTCCATGTTGGACACACAGTTGGACTTCAGGCCCAAAGCTTGCTAGACACCCACAGAATATGGGACCAAGCCAGAAAAATCACAATGGCTATCGAACCTTCTCCTGCCCACAGAGGCCCCCGTGAAAACAGCGCGAGAAGCACTGATCTGCCACTCTCTAGCTGTGATGATTCCCACAAATCAATGACTTTCTTTGCTGTTTTAATTTGCCAAAATATTGTAATTTCAAGCATTTCCACTCAAACCAAGAGACTCATTAAGATATCAGACTCGGCACCTATACATTTATATTATACTGAACCACATTTATATTATACTGAACCTATACATTTATATTATACTGAACCACATTTATATTATACTGATTTATATTATACTGAACCATGATTTACATGCACCGGTAACAAACAGAAGGTTCCAGGCACAGTAATCCTGAAGAGACCATGGGCTTCACACACATAGAACCTGGGCAGAGACTCGAACTCTCAAGAAAAGCCAAGACAAAGAGCCCAGAGCAGTAAAACTGAAAGTGCTTCAGAAACGTACTTGCAGAAGAGGAGACTGAAATCCGTAGCAGCAAAGCTGACAGATTCTACCACTCAGTGAAAATTTCGCCAGGTTACTGAGAGGCGGCACAGCGGGCTTGTGCTCCTGGGTTATATTGCAGGGTGATTTCGGGACCAAAAACACTTAAAAAAAAATTTGAAAAAGAAATCATTCATCCGGCCTGATAGCCAATCAGTGTCCATCCTTTCCCTTTGGAGCAGACTTAGCACTGATTAGACAATTACATCAAATGAAGCCTTTTAACAACGTGTTATTTTCCATTTCATTATTTCAGGAGTTTTACGTGATTGCTGTCTCGCAGGGGGGGCAGACAATACATTTCCCAGCTTATTCACGTAGATTTGGTTGTTTTCTTCCACCGTCCTGCGGGTGATTAGAGGGGGGAAATATCCCATCTAAATGTAAGAGTCATTAGCACTCGCAGTTGGTACACGGGCCACAGCCTTTTTGAACTGGGATTGCTTAAAAGATTAAACAGTAATAGCTAAATATCTCACTAATGAGTCAGTTCCCACCCCCCAATTATTATGCATTAAGTCTAAATTCAACCTATGCTATCCAGCAGATAGATGGGAATACTAATTCATCTGAATTAATGACCAAAGGCAGCCTCCGTAACGGATAGCGTGAGGAATTACCGTCTTACGCACGGTCACAGAGCCTCTACGCTTCTGTGCTTATATATCCCATCTGCAGTCACCTTCTATCCTCTTACGTCAGCAGAAGACAAGAGAATAAAATATAAGAGTGACGACCATTCAAGGCAGCAGAAATAAACATGCATCAAATTGACCATAAATTCACAAACGAGTCAAATATCACAATGGTAGGAAGCAGTGGGAGGCTTCCTGTGAGGCTTCAGGCATTGAGGTTTGTTTAAGCCGGCTATCTGTCCTTGTTTTCCATTACAGGGAAGCAGAATGGAGCAAACAAGCCAGCAGGGCTGAGACTGTCCTCTTTAGGTGGTGTGGAGGAGAAGACGGGGGCGTGGTCTCACCGGCGTGACCACAGGAAGACGGCTTGTAGGAGAATTCCAGAATCAGCCTCGTATTACCTCTTCAAAAAACTCTCTTCCAAAATGGAACTGAACAAAGGAGGACATAGCGGATACTGTCACTCTCTGAAGGAGAGATAGGAGGCTCTGTATTATGCACCAGAGCGAAGAGAGAGATGGACAGGTGGATGGAATAGAGAAGCCTAAACTGTGCTGTCAAATAGTCCCACTGGAAAACAACTAAGCCACCAATCACCAGTCAGTGAGCAGCTTCATCTGGTGCCAAGAGGCGGACCAGGTCTTATCTGTCCAGTGGCTACAACAAGGGTCCATGGAGGGCTGGTGGGAATGGTCTGCTTTTTGTGATGACCTCTCCATCAGCCAGCCTCTCAACTCCATTTCTGGAGACCCTCTCGCCATGACCCAGTGCTGACTGAGAGATCATCCCAAAAACCCACACCAGCCCTCCATGGATCAGGTTCCCCAGCCCTGCACCACACAGCAATTATTGCAGGGGCACTAGCACCATCTTCAGCTTCAAGATCTTCACCTGTCTAGGCTATGAAGGCAATCAAAGCTACAGGTAGGCTGGCTTTGCTCCACAAAAACCATAATAGTAGATTAAATTGTCACCAATGCTTGAGTTGAGACTTTCTGCCCTGGGCTACAATAGCGTCTGCCATACACTTCTGCTACATAAAAACCTCCAACTCATTTTTAATTTGCACACATTTAACTTCCATTATTTTCTTTTATCAATGTATCTCATAGCTGTGCAATAAAGTAGTTTTCTGTGAATCTACCGATCAGCCTTCACTCTACTGACAACTGTAACCTTGAATATAATAACGTGCTTTTCTTAAAAACTTTCTATGAAGCTGAATGAGTTTTATGAAGGGGCGTATTCAAAAGTAAAGAAAAATCCTGAAATGAAAGATCTCAGCTTGAAAAAGGCATATATCTATCTATGCCTTTCTCTTTTTTTAAATGTGCAGATTCTGTAGCTATTCTACTCGACAGAAAGCATTGGTGACTTCCCTTTTCCTTCATTGGTACAAATAACATGAGGTGTGTACCATTTTTGGCACTGCACATGGAAATGGATGAGAGTGGAAAGAAACGTGCTTTCTCGGGGTGCTCACTCACCAGCTTCAGATGATTGGTTGTGTCCATGAAGCTGTAAGAAACTTCTGGTTGATTTTCACGGTCCCCGTTTGGAAACTAGTGAGCCAAGATGTGTGCATATTTCATTTTCTAAACAGGCATCTACATCTTTCTCAGAACGATTTTCTAGGCCAGAGAAAAACAGATCAAAGCCATTGGTCCTCATTCCCACAGAGTGACGTCTGGTGGGTGGAAGATTGTGGGTATTTTTGATCTAGTCTCCTACTTTATCAAATTTCTCCAGTGTTGTTTTTTTAAATGACAAAGCACATTTGAAGATGCCTCCTGCACTTTTCTGAAGAAAGCACATCAGTCAAACAGTGTCAGGTAAGTGGGCCACTTAATCGAGGAGGACGAGCCCTGGCTGAGGCCCCTACCTGCCTGCCCCTCGTGTGCCATTGCCATTGCCTGTCTGAAAGTTCCTCAAAGATTGGGAGCTGGCCAGCATCAACATAAACATTCCAACATTCGAGAGACATCGGTTAATACTTAAAAAAGCGGTTACTGTTTATTCAAAGTGACAGCTTTAAAAATCCATGTATGATTTAGCTGGTATTCGAACACTGTTCTCCGAAAGACGGCAGCTGGCTGTGGGATCGTTACCCTGACGACACTCAGCTGGTGCTGCTTGCAGGAGCCAACAGCTTCAGCCCAGGAAACTTTCTGCAGCTTATTGGGAAGTGCGTGGAGAGGAGAGCCTGTTCTGGGAGAGTGAGCACACCACAGTCTCCCTGACACAGTGGTGGCCCTGTGCAAGGAATCCAAGTGCTTCTGTGAAACAGAGGCCAATACTGGAGCTCAAACATTTATAAATTTATGTGTGCCTGTAACTTTTGGGAGATAAGAGCTTTTAAAATGAATTGAGTAAATATGCGTCCTTGTGGTAAACAAACCAGCATGTATATTTATGAAATGTGAAGTAGTGACTGCACACACACACACTCAGACACACACACACTCACACAAGTTGCTCTTCCTATCTAAATGGGGACCGTCCATTCACACTCAGATACACAGATACACTCCAACGAACACACTCAAACACACTGGATTTCAGATATGGCAACTGTACAGCAGCGGCAGGGAGCCTGGGGGGGGGGGGGGGGTGCTCTCCACTGCTCAGGCATGTTTGGTTTCTGCAGGTGACTGGAGGACGAACAGCAAACCCCCCATGGGAGAAGGCATAGGAGGGTCTGCCCCTTAGGGCCCCCTCTGGCCGCACACAGTCACTACACTGAATATTAAATAATATGCAGAAGCTGAAGCAACATGTTCTACTAGCAGATTAGTTAGTTGTGACATTCTGACGCTATTCACTGGCTGGTTGTTTAGCTTTTGAAGCATCTGGGGGGTCGGGG
>JABFEB020000060.1:692339-703895 GCA_019775895.2 Stomatorhinus ivindoensis
AGTAATTTAAAACATAATCCACAGTAAACCATTTAAAGAAAAGTTCACGTTATTGGGGCCCTTCTGTCTGCATTCCCCGCCGTCTGCATTCCCTTCTGTCTGTTCTCCCCTCCGATTGCACTCCCCGCCATCTGCACTCCCTTCTGTCTGCACTCCCTGCCGTCTGCACTCCCTTCTGTCTGTACTCCCCTCTGTCTGCACTCCCAGCGTCTGTACTCCCCGTGGTCTGCACTCCCCGCCGTCTGCACTCCCCAGCGTCTGCACTCCCCGCCATCTGCACTCCCCAGCATCTGCACTCCCTGCCATCTGCACTCCCCAGCGTCTGCACTCCCCGCCGTCTGCACTCCCTATTGTCTGCACTCCCCGCCGTCTGCACTCCCTTTTGTCTGCACTCCGCTCCATCTGCACTCCCTTCTGTCTGCACTCCCCTCCGTCTGCACTCCCTACCATCTACCCACCCCGCCATATGCAATCCACAATGTCTGCACTTCCTGCCTTCTGCACTCCGCACTGTCTGCACTGCCCGCTGTCTGCACTCCACGCCATCTGCACTCCACATCATCAGCACTCCCCGCGGTCTGCACAGCCTGCTGTCTACACTATGCACTGCCTGCACTCCCCGCTATCTGCACTCCGCTACATCTGCAATCTGCTTCCAGATTTATGCAAGATTCAATTTCATGACTGTTTTACTTTTTTCTACCCAGAACAATTTGATATTTATTATGTTCTTTTCACTTCTGCAAAAGTTCATTAATTTGGTTTGTGGCCTTTCAAACAAAAACAAAAATGTCCTAATTAACAGTGAAGTGACTGTTTATTTTTTTCCATTGGGAGGCTGGCGGCTGTCTGTAGTTTTTCAGGCAACATGTTGTACAGTTAACAAAGGCCTTATTTTAATCTATAATTAAAAAATAGCTTCTTTACTTTGAAGTTGTGCATCGTGTGGTGTGTTTAGGCTGTTTTCCAACACATAATCAGAGGCACTCCACCCCCTCCTCCTGAGTAGAGCTGGAGAGTGAATTAGACATGTAACAGCGTGTACAGCCATGATGGTGGGGCAGGAAGAAGCCCGGGGCTGCCAGGCACACTAATACCCGCCTTTACCTTGAATTACGCACCAGTGCGTCCGCAGCCATCACACACAGCCGCCGCTGACTTTCTGATCAATGATAGTTCAGCTGTGTCGCTATGGCGACGCTTCCTCTGCTCATGGTCTCCTGTCTTTGCGCCATCAGCATCTTCATTATTGATCTTCAGCTGAGATCCTCCTCGCTAGTGCAGGATGAGACAAAGTCCTCAAATGACCCCCAAGCCCACCAAGCCCCCTTTTTGTCATTCGAACAGACCAATGCCCCTGACCTGCTCTGCACCATCTATCTCACTCCGGTGTGTCTCCCTGACCAACATTTCAACCACGCATTTCAGCAGGAATTCAGAAATAGCAAAGCAGCCCTGGCTGATATAAGCAGGGACCGGGACCAGAACGTCGCTTGGCTTCAGCAGGGACCGGGACCTGAACGTCGCTTGGCTTCAGCAGGGACCGGGACCTGAACGTTGCTTGGCTTCAGCATGGACCGGGACCAGAACGTCACTTGGCTTCAGCAGGGACCGGGACCAGAATGGCTTGGCTTCAGCAGGGACCGGGATCAGAACGTCGCTTGGCTTCACCATGGACCGGGACCAGAATGTCGCTTAGCTTCAGCAGGGACCAGGACCAGAACGTCGCTTGGCTTCAGCATGGACCGGGACCAAAACATCGCTTGGCTACAGCATGGACCGGGATAGGAACATCGCTTGGCTACAGCATGGACCGGGACCAGAACGTCGCTTGGCTTCAGCATGGACCAGGATCGGAATGTCACACTGCTTCAGCATGGACCAGGACCAGAACGTCCCTTGGCTTCAGCATGGACCGGGACCAGAACGTTGCTTGGCTTCAGCAGGGACCGGGACCGGAACGTCGCATGGCTTCAGCAAGGACCGGGACCAGAACGTCGCTTGGCTTCAGCATGGACCAGGATCAGAATGTCGCACGGCATCAGCATGGACCGGGACCAGAACGTTCCTTGGCTTCAGCATGGACCGGGACCAGAACATCGCATGGCTTCAGCATGGACCAGGATCGGAATGTCACACTGCTTCAGCATGGACCAGGACCAGAACGTCCCTTGGCTTCAGCATGGACCGGGACCAGAACGTTGCTTGGCTTCAGCAGGGACCGGGACCAGAACGTCGCATGGCTTCAGCATGGACCGGGACCAGAACGTCGCACGGCTTCAGCATGGACCGGGACCAGAACGTTGCTTGGCTTCAGCAGGGACCAGGACCAGAACGTCGCATGGCTTCAGCATGGACCGGGACCAGAACGTCGCTTGGCTTCAGCATGGACCAGGATCAGAATGTCGCACGGCTTCAGCATGGACCGGGGCCAGAACGTCGCTTGGCTTCAGCATGGACTGGGACCAGAACATCGCATGGCTTCAGCATGGACTGGGATAGGAATGACCCTTGACTTAAGCATGGACCAGAATCGGCACGTCGCACGGCTTCAACAAGGAACGGGATCAGAACATCGCATGGCTTCAGCAGGGACCAGGATCAGAACATCACTCGGCTTCAGCATGGACCAAGATCATAACATCGCTTGGCTTCAGCATGGACTGGGATCGGAACGTCGCTTGACTTCAGCATGGACCGGGACCAGAACGTTGCTTGTCTTCAGCAGGGACCGGGACCTGAACGTCGCTTGGCTTCAGCAGGGACCAGGACCAGAACGTCGCTTGGCTCCAGCAGGGACCGGGAACTGAACGTTGCTTGGCTTCAGCATGGACCGGGACCAGAACGTCGCTTGGCTTCAGCAGGGAACAGGACCAGAATGGCTTGGCTTCAGCAGGGACCGGGATCAGAACGTCGCTTGGCTTCACCATGGACCGGGACCAGAACGTCGCTTAGCTTCAGCAGGGACCAGGACCAGAACGTCGCTTGGCTTCAGCATGGACCGGGACCAGAACGTCGCTTGGCTTCACCATGGACCGGGACCAGAACGTCGCTTAGCTTCAGCAGGGACCAGGACCAGAACGTCGCTTGGCTTCAGCATGGACCGGGACCAGAACGTCGCTTGACTTAAGCATGGACCGGGATCGGCACGTCGCACGGCTTCAACAAGGAACGGGATCAGAACGTCGCATGGCTTCAGCAGGGACCAGGATCAGAACATCACTCGGCTTCAGCATGGACCAAGATCATAACATCGCTTGGCTTCAGCATGGACTGGAATCGGAACGTCACTTGACTTCAGCATGGACCGGGATCGGAACATCGCACAGCTTCAGCAAGGACGGGGATTAGAACGTTGCTTAGGTTCCCAGGCTTGGATTTCTGCCAGATATCCACACTTGGCTGGAAGGAGTCCAGCTCTGGTTGCTGTCAGAGTAACACCCAGACCACTTTACCTGAAAACATGGATGCAGACAGTACTTCACACACTGGTAAAGGCTACCAGGGATTCCGGGTTAATCAGTCAGAGCCTAAGGATTTCCGGCCAGCCGTGAGCACAGCGCAATCAACACATAGACCTCGGTACATAAATATCCATGATAATAGAGTTCTATAGATGACAGTACAGTGGTACATCGGTTCTCAAACTTAATCCGTTCCAGACTCCAGATTGAATCCTAAAAAGTTTGAGTTCTGATCGAATTTTTCCCATAAGAAATAGTGGAAAACCAATTAATTGTTTCCCGGACCCCCAAAATTACACATAAATATGTTTGTTTAGCATTTAGACACAAAATGAACAGGATAAAACAAGAAGAGCATTTATTTTCTTAATGACTTGCAAAACGATAAAGATCTTATCCCAACATTACCCCTGTCCTGCCCCATCGTCCTCTCCTTCCGTGTGCCACGCCCCCTCGTTAACCTCGTGTGGGATCCCCCCTGTCCTGCCCCATCGTCCGCTCCTTCCGTGTGCCACGCCCCCTCGTTAACCTCATGTCGGATCCACATGTGATCAGCTGTTTCTGGTTGTTGTTATTAGTCCTCTGTATTAACTCCGCGTTTCAGTTTGTTTCCCCAGTCCGGTCATTGGGTGCGTTCGACTTGCTTACAGCGCTGGCTTAAAGCAACATATTCTGATCCTGACGTGATGGATTACGGTTAGATGCATTACGACCTCTCACCCGGCTGCACAAACTGGAACGCCTCCGTGACGACACACCTTTGCCCTTATTGACTGAAGAGTTTAGTTACACGCATGACGTTTGTATCCCAGGCAGTTACGATGTGTAATCTGCTATGTCTCCTGAATATCACGAAAAGCAGTGAGAACTGGTTTTCAGTTTATTTACCTGGTAAAATAAAGTTTAAATAAATGACATAAATGCTCTAATAGTACATGTAAGTTAGTGGTTTATATATTGTTAGTTACTGTAATGTGCTGCTTTATTTGGTTAATTGTCCAGTCTGAAGAAGGCATTCAAGTAAGAATTTCATTGTAGTACGACTCATTTCCTGGTGCGTAAAATTTATATTAGGTCAGCGCTCACGGTTCGACTTCTGATATTCAGATCGAGTTCTAGATCAAACTGGTTTATTCGACTTTCAAGAAATTTGAGTTCTAGTGAGTTCAAGAACCGAGGTACCACTGTATTTGGAAAATGTAAAGCAGACTCTGTTACCTTCAAGGTACCTGAAAAAAGGCTTTAATGTTAATGCACCAAAAAATGGAAACAAGCGGAAGACTCGTGTTCTTTGTAAAAAGAAACTTTGAGGATTTGGATTAAGTCCTTTTCTGCATAATAAGTGCAGGATAATTAAAAGCACTAAGAAGTCTTCAATTAGTAATACCGAAAGGAAATTTATTAAATATCATTTCATTTTTTCATTGATTGAACCTGTAACTAAAAAAAAAACATTGAAGTTAAGAGAAAGCAATGTTGACCAAATACGGCTGTTTCAGACTGGGCTGTTTGTTTTCGTGCAGGTTTGTGGTGTCTAGGCCGTCCTGGGAAGTAATATCCATCCAGTCATCTGTCTGAGCACCAAGCCTCCTGTTTGAGAACTCACACAGCATAACATTTGGAAAAGAAACCGAATAAAGACCAAACAGTCATTTCATTAGACAAAATCATTATTAGATGTCGTTTAAAATGGGCTCATGACTTCATTGTGTGTGTTGTAATCAATAATCATGCAGCTTCATCAGATGATGATTAGATCAAACCCTAATGATTGAACGCTCCATTTTCTCCCCATCTTTATGATAGTCAGCCATCTTCAGACAGTTAGAGTAGACATTTGATTTTTCACGTTCCCTGTGCTAACTCTGCTAATTTTTCATGTTCTTCGTACCGCTTTTTTGGCTTGATGATGTAATTAATCTGGGCTGGGGCTGTGATATTTCATGTCCGGTTTAAGTATCAGAACGTGTAACTTCAGTCTACTCAGTCCGGTCACCATATGCCTGTTTTGGATCTCAGGCAGAACAGAGCAAGTTCAGAGGGTCCAAGCACAGGAAAAGAATTGCTTCTAAGACATATAGAGAAAGAAATTAAGCTGGGACAGGAGAACGAGAGAACAAAACGCCAAGCTGCAAGACTGACAAATGGAGTTTGAACAGCTGAGGGTGATGGAATTGAAAAAGGCGAGATTGGAACATGGCCAGAAAGGGTCACGTGGGCAGCAGTGAGAAGCCCGAAGGGCCCCACAATAGTGCTGCCCCCTCGCCTGATATGCCCAAACAGCCACAATTACTCTTTCATTTGGCTGGACAACCGATTGAAAGCACAGGTATTTATTTCTTGCACTGCCCACCTCTTTAAGGGGCAGAATCCTAAGCTGCCACTCCTGCTGGAGTCAGACCTTCTTCTGAGCGCTTCGAGTACCAAAGGCTCGATAAAATGGCCAATATGTTCAATTACTGTCTTAGCTCAGGTCCAGTCATTGTTTCCGAGTCGGTATCAGTTCTGTGGTGATTACGCTCACTGCCTGTCTGCGGTCGCCAGCTCTCCAGGGATGTGATTTATATTAGAAGACAGCTGTGTCCATTCTCATGTTTGGAGCATCACTGTCCTGAAAGGTGGGACTAGTACCATTCATTGGGAAGCACTTTGACTTTATCCCACAAGCAGCATTTTAATATAATTTAGGAATCTGGTGATTAGGCCTCAGATTTACCTGGTTACTACTGTGGGCATTCAGCCTCCAGATATTCAAGCAGAGATTTAGTCTGGGACAAGACTCTCTGGGCTATTGGCTCATTTGCAAATGTCTTTATATATTTAATTCACTATCGATGGATCCTTTCAAGTCACAATGAAAGGGAATTCTATACAGTCCTCTAGTGATCTCAGCTAGACAAGTCCGGTATAATTAGTCTGTCTGAAACTTGGCGGTTCTCCAAAACGGGCTTAAGACAGGCCAAGATGTGGAAAAGAAAAGGGAGATCGTCCTGAAACTCTGCCCAGACAGAGGTATTGACCGTCGGTATCAAGAACACTAAATGGTCTTTATGAACAGCCACTCATCTATCCTTCGAGTGTTCATGAGACTGGAGAATGGGTTTTCATTAAAATAACAATTCTTTTTTACAAAATTTAAAAAAGACACACACACACAAACAGCTCAGTTATCCAGTAATAGATGCGGATGCTTAAAACGCTCACAGAGATGGCTGGTACAAGTCACATGGACCAAAGGGAGTTTTCTGCATAACAGCAGGCTTATTTCTGACCGGGAAGAGCCCATACTGGCAAAGTGTGGCTGCACTCGCCCTGACAGACTGGCCTGTCTCTGCAGGTACACAGTCCAGCAGACCCCAGACTGAGAGTGAGAACCAGGTTAAAGTTTATAAAGTTGAGGGAGGGTCAGTCTAACACTGTGCTTGAAACCACTCAAATGGGCCCAAAAGGTAGGCAGGCATGGGATCGGTTCGGCTGCCGGTCAGACGGACAATTCAGGGGCGTCTGAGAGCCCAGCGAAGCATGTTATCAGCTGTGCAGGTGGCCGTGCTGCCCACGGTGATGGTGATAAAAAGTGATTCTGGGGGAGTGAGTCTCGTCGGGCATCACCAAGAGCCACCCGCCATCCAGCAAAGACCGGGCTGGAGCCAGGGCGAGCCCAGCCATGAGTGAAATTGTTAGCGATCAGGTGACTTATTGGGCCTCCGCTTTGTGAAGAGTGTCGCATGTCCGAGAACGGCCCTGGCGCCCTCTGCTGGCAGCGTGTAGCTGTTATGCGTTTCCAGTCCCAGCATTACTCCATAGAGTTTACTAGTACCGTTGTGTTTTTTACAGGAATATTTCGCCTCAGAAAAATCGCAAAATGAAATTTGCTCAATGTAATCAGCTTAATTAAATCAACATATACTAGGGATGTAATTATTTTTTAAGCCTGGAAGGCCCATACTAAATTAAAGAAATGTATATTTAATGGCCCTTGTAAGGGTGCTTCCATAATTTATCATCCGTTTTAGATATTGCCCCACGTTGGACTAGTTCTGTCCAAAGAGGCAAACAATTTGTGTTGGAATTAGCATCAGCCATATTGCAAATGGCCCAAACGCATTTTAAATAATGCATTGATGTTAAATGCAGGAAGGGTGAGCGTCCAATTGCAGTTTGCCACACTGGAAAAGCGCGTAATTGTTTTCATGAAGGACTGCAGTGGGTGACTGTTTCAGTGATTTCACTGAAACCAATTAAGTCAAAATTGCTAAAATAGCAGGTACGCTAACAGAGCAATGTGATGAAAGAAATGTCAGTAATAGATTTTGTATAATGCTCATATAAAAATTTAAACACATAAATTCTGTCGTTTTAATGGGCATAATGTCTACCAACTATTCTTCTTAGAGAAAACTCTAAGGACAGATAAGGATGAAAAGAGGAATCAGAATGGCAGCATTAACTCATCAAAATGTAGATCATGTCTCTCTGTTGTCCACTGAGTTAATTTATACCTGCATTTAATCTTCAAAAATGGATTTAGTCAAACTGCTATCTGCAACTAATTGTAAGTCAACAGTCATGCTAATTAAACATTAATTAGAGAGGTAATCCTATGCTGGATATATGACAATGTGGCATTGCAAGAAATATGTGTGCTTTGTGCATCCAAGATTAGATTATGGAGTTCATTCATTAAACAGTGTGGGTATATTTTTGAGGTCTTAATTCTACGTGTCCAAAGTCCAAAAAATAGAATCTTGATTCATGGACTCGAAGTGCTGTTTGATGCAGCAAGCAGCCCTGCCTGACCTGTGATAAGTGCTATGTGGTGAATATTGTAGCAGTGACCTTTCGCTGCTTTAAATGTCCTGCCTGGAGTTTAACCCACGATTCTTTGCGGTGACTATGTTCAGGAGGCCTTGCACTTTGACCTTGAAGATAATTGTCCAGCAGACACAGTCCAGAGAGTCAGGGCTGAAGACGAGCGCCTGAGTGTGAAAAACCTCCATTTCCACAGTCGGCGTCATCTGAGAACGTTGAACGAGGGCCACACTTCTTATCTCAGAGACAAAGATAAATACTCGCTGTATTAAATTTGCGCAGTCACTTCAAAGAGGAGACTCAGTGAATAAAAATATGTAGTTTTAATTAATGCTAATATTTAATTTTGAGTCACAGGCATAAAAAATATAACATTGCAGAAAAGAATTTCAAAGTCAATATTTAATTATTAGAGTTTGTGAATCCAGTCTAAAACTTGGAGGGCGATTTCCCCCGTTTGGCATTGCAGTCTGGTTCTGAAAGCCGAGCGTGTTCTGTGAAAATGCTCAGCTGTGTGCTTTGGCTAAAGTCTGCCTGCTCCTCTGGTCTGTTGAATCTGGACCCTAACCCTAAGCCTAGCATGACAGTGTGAGAACACGACTGATGATCCTTGTGCGTAAAACAATTATAATAATGGTAATGAAATCCAAGGCATTATCCTCTTATCATCTTTATCGTGTGATGCATAGTGAAAACAAAACTGTATGAGAAGCATCATGTAACAGAATCTTTATGTTTCTTTATGCTCCTTTGTGTTGTCATTTTACTCTGTCAGCAATAGAAATTCTCATTTTCCGGCTTTAGGAACACTAAAATGTACTCACAATACAGCAAAATTCTTCCCATGCCGCTTTAACTGCTTTTGAGATTCAAAGACCGGTCTGTGAATGCATGAGTAATGATTCACCCTTGCGTTAATTCTAGCAAATGAGTCTGGAAAATGCCATGTATAATCAAAGTGGCCCATGGACAGTTAGCATCCCTAGAGCAGATCTATCCCACACAAACTTCACCTTGGGTCCATAATAACTTTTATCATCAGTGGCAGTATCCTTTAAGGGATCTCCCACAAATCCAAGCCCTTCTTACATATCTCTGTCGTGAAAAACACTTAAACTGCACCGAGGTTTGCAGGCATTGGTTTTGGTTTCCTCTGAACTCCTTCCTGTGAAACACTTTCCTCTGAAAGCTTTCCTGAGAATGCTGAACACTTTCCTCTGAAGTCCTTCCTGTGAATACTGAACACTTTCCTTTGAAGGCCTTCCTGAGAATGCTGAACACTTTCCTCTGAACTCCTTCCTGTGAATACTGAACACTTTCCTTTGAAGGCCTTTCTGAGAATGCTGAACACTTTCCTTTGAATGCCTTCCTGTGAATGCTGATCGTTTCCTCTGAACGCTTTCCTGTGAAAGCTGAATGCTTTCCTCTAAACACCTTTCTGTGAATGCTGAACACTTTCCTCTGAACGCCTTCCTGTGAATGCTTTATTCTGATCGCATTACTGTGAATGCTGAACACTTTACTCTGATTGCCTTCCTGTGACTGCTGAATGACTTTCCATGAATGCTGAACGATTTCCTCTGAACGCCTTCCTGTGAATGCTGAATGACTTTCCATGAATGCTGAACGATTTCCTCTGAACGCCTTCCTGTGAATGCTGAATGACTTTCCATGAATGCTGAACGATTTACTCTGAACACCTTCCTCTGAATGCTAAAAGTTTTTCTGTGATCGCCTTCCTGTGAATGCGGAACACTTTCTTGTGAATGCCTTCCTGTGAATGCTGAATGCTTTCCTTTGAACACTTTCCTGTGAATGACGAATGATTCCAGAACATTCTCTCAGTGTCAGACACATTGTGCTCATCATAGATAAGCACAGCAGTCTGACCCTATTTCCTCTTGACCTGCTCAGCTCACATCCCGACCTGTAGTGAAAACTTGCAGAAAACCTCCGTGCCAGCGAGGTTCCCCCAAACTCCGGCTTCCCTAGGTGCCCTTCACAGGTTTCCTAACTGACAGGAGAAAAGTTTGTTTATTCAAACAGGTCTGCATAAATATATCTATTTCTGCACCTAGCTATTAATATGCATCAGGCATTTGTAGTTTAATTTACATTTTTAATTAGATGCTCATTTTGCCAGAGTTCATTTAGACTGACATAACTAATTGGCAATTTTCTCCCAAAGGTATCTCCTGGTTATGCAGCATGAATACAGTAGTTATTTATAGTAGAGTTGTTTGAAAATACTGTTTGACAAGTCAAACTCTTTCTACGCCAAGCAGCTGGTTATCTGACCACTACTTCTGTTTTGAAACACAGTGGTTTTCGCGGTGGAGTGAAAATGTCATTAATTATGACACATGTATAGTGTGGTATTACTGATGCAATAAATCGAAAGCAATTGATTCAAATGTAGGGAATTAGGAAGTCTGATAGAAATGTGTGCTTGCATTATTTAAGATAAGGAGCAGGCAATTTCCTTTCATGCATCCTTCAACATTTTATCGGATGCTACAAAACAGTCGACACCCTGCATGGCAGATGCCCCTGGCGAAATCTGCACCTCGAGCTGCACCCTGTTAGACAGCTGAAGGGAGGGGTGGACAGGGCTGTTTGCTGTTTCTGGGGAGGGCACTTCTGTGTTTCAAAAACTAAATAAATAGCTAGGTAGTAAAATCAGAAGGTCATAGCTGACTAGCTGGTTAGCAGAACATGCTACTTCAGAACGTCCGTATTCAGTATTTACTGTATTGACTGTTTGTGGCCAGCAGGGGGCCTCACGCCAACACGTGGTTTGAGTGGGGGTGAACACCATGAGCCTCCGCTTCATACTTCACACTCCACACCCAACTTCCCCACATGACCTGCTTCTGTGGACGGATCGGGTTCGAGGGAGAGGAGAGCTAGTTTGCGAGCCTCATCAATGGAGATGCTTTGAGTGGTGCTGCACACCGCCGGGGTGCTGGGATTGTCACTGATCGCCCAGCCTTTGCCCTAAGAGCCCCTGACCCTCTGAAGATGCTCATGTGGGTAGATGCTGGGCCTTTGGATGTCATGGTCTCAAGCAACATGTTGTTGGCTGATGTCCTCCATTGTGTCTAAGGTGTTACTCACCATATATTTAAGGAGTTTGGTTTCGGAGCTGTCCTGTTTTAGCCTTTAACCGTCCATCCGTCACGCCGCTTCATCAGCTTCCTGCCTGCCCTCTTCGGTGCAATTAAGTTCATCATTTGCATGACCACTGCGCGTCTCTCTAGCGCACCGTGGGGGGGGGGGGGGG
>JABFEB020000060.1:730274-741375 GCA_019775895.2 Stomatorhinus ivindoensis
GTGTGTGTGAGAGAGAGAGAGAGAGAGAGAGAGAGAGAGAGAGAGAGAGAGAGCGCACGTTGAACAATGATACACGATACTTTTGCATTAAGTTTTAGATCTTGAACTTGGGGACACAGAGACCTCTAGTGGCGGAAAGGCAACATGATTCTTATTTACATTTTCCTGAACTAAAATTTGTTGCGGTTCATTTCAACTTTTTTTTTATTTCTCTCTATTACTTTTGACTCTCTGAACAAAACATAGAAATGTATTATTTCCTAAATGAGATTTTTTTTTAAAATGGACTAATGCTTCACTTGAAAAAAGCAGAGTGGTAATGAAGGGGGTAGGAGTAAAATTTGGGGAAATACCATCACGGTCAACATACCAAGTTATCCTGTCCATGACAGCAAGCTCTTACATTTCACACAGAAGATCACGGTCGATGTCTGAAAGGCATATAGCGATTACTTTGTAATCCAGTCAACCCGCATAGTGGGCCAACGCTGAATTCAGTTCCGTTTCGTCAAATTTCATGACGTATATATCCAAGGTGAGCCAGCTGCAGATTTGGAGCACCTAGACGGCTGAATGAATCGGCATAAATTGTAGGGCTGCCTCGGTCGTGCAGCCCTGTGTCTGCAAGATCTGATGACAGCCGAAATTCTCAAATATTATTAATAGAGTCATCATCCGTTTGCCATTAGTGACTCACGCTTCATCTCACATCCATCACGCAGCTACTTCTCACAGTTGCCTGTTTCAAAGAAGCATGTGAATCACCAATCAGAACATGATACATTTAATTATTGCGATAGCGCACCGATTATCCAACTGATATTTGCAAGCTTTTTTTTATTATTCTGACTTATCTGCGTTTTTGCGGGATATGAAGAAAGGCTAGATGGCCAGAAACATCGTGGTAAAGGGCTTTTCTATAAAATCAGTTATTAAATTCCAAGAGGCATTTTCCCATTGGAGTGAAGTCCAATTCTCATATCAGGACCAGCTCATAGACATAATCTGCAATTCAGCAACTGACTGAAAGCACAGTTTGCATTTCAGTAATTAGCCAAATGATTGCTGAGGATTATTCATATGATTTTGTTTTGTATTGTTAAATACCACAAAATCTCTGTTTACCTAGAAGTATACTAATGGATTAGCTTTGATCTGTTGTAATATGGGTTAGGCTTTCATCTTCATTCATCAAAAAAAAAAGTTTATAGTTCCTTTACAACCATGTCTGTTAATAAATGTCAAAAGACTAGTTATGGTTGGATTTGACATGAAGGCATTTCAGCAGGAAGTGGGTAGACTGGATGGTCAGTTCAAACATTGTGAAGTACAAGAGAATTCATGGAAGCAGCCTTGACTATATTTCACTATAGGAGGTCTTGGTGAAAAGCCTTAATGCTGTCTATATTACCTGCTTATGTCTATGGACTATTAATAGCTTAAATGAAGCTGTTTTCTGTGCAAGGAACTGATGATTTCAACTGTAAGGCTGCAAAGAAGCAAGAACAAAGAGCTCAGAGAGGCTTGATGTGCAGGGTTACCTCCCAGGACATCCATGTCATAAGCAGACGCTGCTGTCTTGAGGAGTGATCAGTGTAACTCGCTGAACTCAGGTCAGGCAGACATGCTGCTGGCAGAGGACACCTCCGTGACGTTCCCGCCAGAGAGCAGTAGTCTGGGGCTCAGTTGGTTGTGCTTATTACCAAACGGTTACCGGAGTTCATCAGACTTGAGATATTTATGTTAGGCCCTTGATCAAGGTGTTAAAAAAGGAAAGCAAGATGGGTTGTGTAAAACTAGTGTTTTCTGTTATGCTTGGACAAATAAAGCTTCAAGTCATTTTTCAGTAGTGTGAGTTTTTCAAGGAGAAACTGCTTGACCAATGGAGTACCACTTTTCAGGACAATTACAGAAAAGCAAGCTGTTTCATTTTAAAAGGATTCATATTAATGAGACTGAGATTAATCCACAGTGAGCAAACAAACAGGATTAACACCACAATGACAAAAGGAAATAAGATTGTATTCATTATGTCCTCGCTATCTTTGGGAAACTGAATCCACTTCCTTCTTTGCCAACATTACAGATCACATGAGAAAATATACATAAGGTGAGTTCTGCCGTGATTCAATGAGTTGGTAATATTTTATCTAGAATAGACACTGTCCTGAAATCACAAGTAATCCCCAGGATGGGAAGATGGTGGCACAGGAGGTAGTGCTATCGTTTGGCAACTGGTGGGGTGCAGGTTCATGTCCTGGTTCCTCCTGACCCCATCAAAGTGTCTTTGAGCAAGACACTGAACCCCCAATTGCTCCCGGTGAGCAGGTTGGTGCCTTGCATGCCAGCCACTGGTGTGTGAGTGTGTGAGTGTGAGAGTGAATGGGTGAATGTGAGGCATAAATTGTAAAGTGCTTTGGTAAAAAATGCTATATAAATGCAGTCCATTTAGGATGCATCTTTCTGAAGCCGATTAGAAATGATGTTTAAGAGCTCATGCTAGGGTCATTGAAGTCAGAAGTTAATCACTGAAGACACATCTCTGTGCTTAAGAAGCACGTGACGACTGGCCCCGAGCAAACAGCGCATGTTTTCATATGTATCTAGGCGATGCTCGGTCCTTGGAACCGGAAACATGAGATCTTCCTGCTTTCAGAACGTCTCTGATTCTGCTTGCTGTGTGGTTCTACAGTCTAAAAGCAAGTACTTAATGTGATGCCCATACAGAATTGCAGGCCCATGCTGCCCTGCGCTGGGCTTTTCCATTTCTTAATACCAGGAGTTGAGAAGTTGGGGCTACCCTCAAATGTAGCACTGTTGTCAAAAGCAGCTTGTGGAACACAGTGAGATGGAATGAGCTGCAGCAGGAAACCCTCAGTTCCTAGGGCAAATGAAACACATACTCGTGGAAGTGTGTGATGAGTATCCAAAATCAGCTGTGAGTGGCCCTTACAGTGCTTACTGCAGTCTTGCGATTCGCTGCAGCGTGGTGTCATGCTGAACTCATGGTGGCATGCTGCAGTTTTGGTGCTCTGCTAAAATCTGGGTATCACGCAGTTGAAAAGCCTCGCCCACAAAGAATCCAGCCGGCAGCCTCATAAGTGACCTCACTTCAGGTGTCTATTTCCTCCTGTTCCACCACATCACCCCATCCAGCATATCAGAGAACCTTCACCCTGCAACACTGGATGTCCGACACCTCTTAAATAGTGATCCACAGTCATTCCATTCAATGCCACAAAATGGCCCTTCACCGTGACACCATAACAGACACAAAGGACCCTCTCAGAGATAATGTACTGCAGCTCCTCTCCCTGCACATAAGAGGCATCAAAGGTGCCTTTAAAACAATGGCAATGGATCAGTGGTGCAAGGTATGTGAGTCGGAGGTTCTACAACCAACGAAACAATGCTATAGTGTCACGATAAGCGAGACGCAGCCTGGCGGTGTTTCAGCTTCAGGGCAACGAGGCAGAGGACACATTAGCTAATTATGGTGGCAAACAGAGCAACACCAACCACTAAAGTAGCTAACATTGACAGTGACTGAACATCACACAGAGGATTCTAACATACAGGGGCAACAAGGGCCAGACAACGGTAAATGTGAACGCTTAGAACCCAAAGTAGAGGAAATGAGATGGCCAGCAGAGACCTCTGCTGGCCAAACGGGAACATGACACGATGGACAGGAACAGACCATGACACTTGGTGATTGCAAGGACTCTCTAGGAGACCTTTTTAGGCAGTTTAAGCAGTGACTCCACCTGAGGCCTGAAGATGTCAGAAGTATTGACTTTCTAAATAGGGCCTTTGTTTTAATGTCCTTCACCACATATGATGGAAATCTATGATCCAGACATCATTTAAAGTTGGCGTATTCATAAACCTTACTGCAGTTTGAAAAATTGAATTGTAGAAAAAGCTTTGAGCCTGTTTCAGAGTTATTTGGCCATTGTATTTATTTATAACATAAAGGCAAAGGTTTCTGTCTCATTCCTAATTTGATGATCTAATTCTCATGAGAATGGCTTCCTTTTCCAGTGTCGTACGTCGCAGAAAATTGCTTTTGAAACACAGCTGAGCTTTAAAATGGACTGACACACCTGAGACCTGCTGAGCGTGGACAATCTCTTTTGCGGGATTGTGAATGTTATACCACAAATGGATCTTTCTTCCATAACAAGGCTGTAAATTCCCAACACAACTGAATTTACATGTTTATATCTGAAGCTGCTGCAGCATTTTTACTTACTTGCTGAATACTTATTATTTCCTACATTTTCACACATGCCCGTTCTTTGCATCCCGCAGCCATGCTGAGATATAGGACACGCTGACCCCAGGACAGTTAGGACATCATAACATTCCTGCTTTTACAGCTGCTTTGAGTTTCAGGTTAATGGGGTAAGTGTGCTGTCCCTGGACACTAAGCTGCGCATCTTAATGTGTCAAAAATAATAATATTCACAAAAAAGCCTTTTTCTCTGTGACAGAACTGATGTTTCTTTCCAGAAACAGGATCGATTTTCATCATGCTGTGTTTTTAACAAGCTCGAAGCAAGTGGTACGAACACTGTGGGCAATCCTGTCCTGGCCCAGAGCATTTAGAAGCTAAAAACTCGGGCCTGAGTATCTAATCTCAGTTGCTGTGGTTCTGACAGGCAGAGCGCTTGTAAAGCCCCCATATCGAGGGCAGTCATGCCCCCTCCCCTCTGAGCAGGCTTCGCGCTGCCCCCCCCACACTCCGCTGGCCTAATGAGCATGCTCAGTCACCACTGCCCTACATGGACATCTAGGAATGCTTTGACATCTGAGTCTGTGACAGGAACAGCCCCAGATCCTCAGCACACCTCAGCTGTCCCTGCGTTCTGATGAGCACCAGACCCAATTAATACTGTGAGTAACACTGTCTACCCTATAGGGAAATGCTTCAGAATGAGCATATTTAGAAGCTGGTACCTCCAAAAGCTGCCAGGACATCTGTCAGTGCATGACACATGACACAGGCCCAACTTTAACAGAACATTCATATTTATTATTTAACACACAATATTTACATGTATTTTTTATGAAGAAAAACATGTTTTGCCAGATTCCTCTTCTCAGTCAAAACATCTGTTTCCACTGTGAATGAGCATCTGAGGCTCCTTGATTCAGCTTCCTAAGCTCTGTGACTCCATGACTCCATAGCTCTGTGACTCCTCTGTGACTCCTCTGTGACTCCATAGCTCTGTGACTCCTCTGTGACTCTTCTGTGACTTTGTAGCTACCTGGCTTCATCACCCAGCTCCCACCTCCTGGCTGAGGAGCCCACAACAATTTTCCATCCTGAATGTAACACGATGTCATTGGGAAACAATGTATAACCTCCAAAAGGGCCTCCTGAGCCAGAGAGGTAATTTACTTTTCTTAGATGTCGGAGTCCTGTTACATGATTTGCAGCACATTTGGATAATAAGGGAGTAACTCAATTACATGTCACAAACGCAGAAAAAGAAAAAAATATTCTGGAATTTGCTCAGGTATATAACAGGCTCTTCTGATTGTAAATCACCAAAGGCAAAGATTTCAATCCAATTCCTGACCCTTCTGGAAATAAATTACACCTCAGAGTGCAATATATTTTTGCTGGCAGTCCCTGATTTAAAGATATGTAGCCCAGTGTTAAAGTTTAAAATTGAATATTTGCCAAATGATTACCTGTCTTGCTGAAATGGTCTTCATATTTCTCACTTGTCATTGCTAGTTGCCACTTATCAACAAATATAACTGTTCACAGAGTGTTTTTTTGTGAACCCAGTTATTGGCAAGACCTGCTAATTTCAGTATTTTTATGAACTTTTGCTGTCATACACAGAGTATGAACTAGATAGTTTGTGTAGTTACAAACTAGCACAGACTGAAGCTAAGTCTCTCACTGCTGTGTCATTAAATGCTTATTTCCTTCGTTGTTTTCCTGTCCTTGCATTTTTTTATGCTTGATGCGTTTCCTGTCGTCACATGCATATCAGAGCAGCGTCTCCACTGAGCCCCTAAACAGTGTAGCGGATGCTTTCATGGGGTCCACGGGGATAACAGACAAACCCAGGAAGCAGAAGCAGAGTGACAGACACACCGCACGGCCGTAAGCCATTAATCAGAATCAATCACTTGGGTACGTCCTGTGTCAGAAGACTGCTGTTCCTGCCAGAGCCTACAGGCACGTAAAAATAAATGCATAAATAAATAATGAGGTATTGTGGCTGCTTGTCACGTGGGCCCTCAGTCTGCCAGACCTCCTCCTCCTCATTCAGCACATCAGCTCCATCTTCTGCTCAGCTAACGTCCTCAGTCCTCACCCACATGTTCTTATCAGCATGCATATTTTTGAAGCCCGTACACATGTTCGCTACTGAGATGCTATTTATCTCCCCTGTGGTACACAGAAATATATATGAAAGCAAACTGTTGTGAGATGGAGATGAATTTGAAGTGAAAGGTCACCCCATCCTTTTGATACTCACTTCTGGAGACTTCCTTTAACTCAGTTGGTCACATGTCAAGACATTTTCACTTCTTCCTCACCAGAGCTGCTGACTTAGGTCAGCTGGCTGGAGTGAGTCTCCAGGGGTATGACCCAGATCTGGAGTCAGATTCCAACACCTAATCTTAACTCATCTCAGCAAACAGCTTGATGTGACGGAATTATTTTGATATTTTTATCACAATTGTCACTTCGGTTTTTATTTGTGTTTAGGGCAGCAGTAAAAGCATTTGGCTGTGTGACTGTACCATAGGATCATGCATAGTGTATTTTTTATTTTATTACTGAATAGCATTAGTGGAGATATTATAACGTTAGACGAAGGAAGGAGGAGGGGAAAGCGCGCCGAGGGAGGTGCCAAATGACACCACGCGCCATTACCCAGAATGCCCCTGCGCTTGAATGCAGCCGCGGTTTTGGTTTAGTGATGGACGGCCGAGTTGCGGTAATGTGTCTTATAAGGGCATGTCACGTACATTATGTGGCTTTTTAGGTGTATCGCCGGCGTTTTTCACCTTTAAGAAGCGACATACTACGGCGTGCGGGGTATCCCGTTAGTTAGGGAAACGCAAGGGCGCTTTTAACCGGCTTAACCAGCAGACGGAAAAGGAGTTACTAAGCGCTGGCGGAGGCGTCCGCAGCTTTTCTGTTGGTTCATCGGTATGACTTTTATTTTTCTTCAAAACAATGGTGTGGGTTGGTTAAAAGGTACTGTGGTCAGTTACTTAGTTACTGTCGTGTTTTAATATAGCCTGTGAAAAGTTGACATGTGCTGGTCGGGGTTGGTGTGTGTAATCTCGTGTGTATGTATATGTATGTGTATGTATATGTATGTGTATGTGTATGTATATGTATGTGTATGTATGTTTTTCAGATCGCTGTAGGTGAAAGTTTAGTTAATGCTGCAGATCCGTCTTGTAGCCGCACTCGTACTTCAGCAGTGAGTGTCGGGGGTCTGAGTCGTGAGGCGTGACCGATTGCTGCAGTTATAAGACGACATTTGACCCTGCTCGGTGATCACACGTATTTGATCCAGATATACCTGTACGGAGTCTGCAGTCTTCTTCAGAGAGCAAGGAGGGTACAATTTAGCAGTGTGAAGGTCCTTGTTTTTTGGGCTTTAAGGTTGTATCTTATTGGGATTTTTTGGGGGTGGCGGGTTTAAAGCGGCAGTAAGAGCCGTTTGCCTGGATTTGGGCTGAGATGAAGCTGGCAGCACGATTGATACCCTAGGTTGCTGTGGTTCTGGCGCCAGAAGTAGAAACTCAGGGTCTGACGTTCTGAGCAGAGGGCCATGGCTGCAGAAGGTTCCTCTGACTTTATGGAGAGATGACATCACTGCTTAGTTGGTTTCCTGAGGGCCAGTCTGCAGACATGTCCTGTTTTAATTGAGCTGATTTTGGTAGATCCTTTAAGGAACCGACCGGTTGCCTTTATAAAAAGCCACTGCCAAGGGCTCATGTCTACCTTACCATCTGATGCAGTCCCTTGGCCCTTCTGGGTTTAAAGTGGAAGCAAGCATCTGTTTTCTTGTGGCTTTATGAAATAGAAATTAAATTTTAAAACCCAGATTTACATTTACATTTACGACTTGCATAAGTGCTTTAAGACTTCACAATGAATTTCCTCCCGATACTAGCTCAATAAGATTGATTGACTGACTTACATTATTTCTTGCTTTCAGGATCTGCTGTTTGATTCGGGGAACCTGTTCTGCCTTCAAATGGCTTCGTTTATTGTATTATAATGTAGTCTTTAATCTCGCGGATATATCCACTGGGGACGTGCGGTACCTCCATCTCATGTCGGCGTTCGTCGTGAGCAATACATGCAGCTACCGCCCCAGCCCATTCCTACTTTGTGTGCAGCAAACGTTAATCCATCAAACGTGCTGGTGACCCCAGTTTTGGGGTGACTATGGGCAGAGCTCTCCCGTGTAAGGGATGGATTTCGCAGAGGAGGCCTAATGATCTTTGAAGTGTTTTATAGACAGATTTTGTAATTGGTGAATATGAAGTGCATTCTGCTTCTTCCTTACATGACTAATAAAGCCTTCTCCTCCTTGGGCTCAGGGGTTGCTAAGGAGAGCTTGACATCTGGAGCGCAATGACATCAAATCCCACATCTGCTGCTGTCCTCAAAGGTTTGGTTGTCCCCAGTGTTCTGGGAAACCCTTGTCATGTTAGCAGGGAAATGTCATTTACTCCACTTCAGGAGAGCCTGGAGCGTGATGGTGGGCTCAAGCATGTGGTGCCTCTTCTGCATCATCTCTTCTGTTCCAGGTGTTGTCGCGTTTGTTGACGTCTGGTCCTCCAGCAAAACGGAGAATTACTCTAAACCTTTCATTAAGCAGTTACTGGACATGGGAGCAGAGGTAAGAGCAACCGGGTTCTGTCGTAGTGGGTGTAGGATCCAGGGTAGGGATACAGATGAGAGCTGGAGCTTGCCTCTGGAGTTCCCAGATTGCAACATGGGATATGTAGTGTGTGGAGGAAGTATGACAGTCCCAGGGCAAGGGGATTCCAGGGCTCCCTGGCTGTGTATAGCGGTTCCACATTGCAGATGCTTGCATGATGACATCTCATGTGAAATCGGGGTATTTCAACATGATTTCTTCATGTTGAAGCTGAAGCTATGATAGAACTCAAAGATGCAAAGGTGCTTATCAGACCCCTCTCTTTGCAACAACCCCAGGTGTCCAAGACGCTTAACAAGCAGGTAACCCATGTGGTCTTCAAACATGGCCGTCAGTCCACGTGGGATAAAGCCAAGCAATTGGGTGTCAAGCTGGTTTCGGTGCTCTGGGTGGATAGGTAAGCCTCTGTCTGTCTGAGTAATTATTATAGTGGTCATCAGGGTTTATACATTGGCTGTAAATGACATGGTCTTTAAAACTGAAGTTACAATTAAAACACCTGTATGAGATGATAAAAGTATTGGGACCACTGGCAATGACAGTTCCTACAGGAACTTTTCTGACATCCCATTCTAAATCCATAGGCATCAATATGGAGCTGGTTCCCCTTTTGTGGCTAATACACAGTATTCTGGGAAGGCCTTTGCACGAGATTTTGGAGTGTTTCTGGGAATTTCCCGCACATTCACCCAGAGGAGCAATTGTGACGTCTGGCACTGCTATTGGACATGAAGACCTGGCTCACAACCTTTGTTTTAATTCATCCCAAAAGTGTTTGATGGGGTTGAGGTCGGGGTTCCATGTGGGCCTGTCATTTTCTTCCACACCAAACTTTCCGAAGCATGTCTTTATGAGCCTTGCTTTATGCACTGGGGGACAGTCATACTGGAACAGAAAAGGGTCTTCCCTAAACTTGGAAGCATACAATTGTCAAATTGTACCAAGCTCCGGTCCTGCAGAGCTACTGTCCAGTAGGTTTTCTATCCCACCTGGCTTTTGTTGAGCCACACCTGTTCTTATACCAGGAAACAGGGTAAATACCTCATCAGAAGCCAGGTAGGATAGAAAATGTACTGGATAGTCGCTCTCCAGGACCGGAGTTGGCGACCCTTGCCTTAAGAGTTCCCATAACTGGAACTAGGGAGCCTTGCACAGCCCCATACCGTTATATCTCTCTTCAACCAATCTTTGCTGTTGGCTCAATGCAGTCAGGCAGGTAACGTTCTCCTGGCATCTGTGAAACCCAGACTCGTCCATTAGGCTGCCTGACAGAGAAGTGATTCCTAAACAGTTGACCATTGAATATGTAGCAGGGTAGAAATTTCAAAGTGCCTTATTGCAAAGATGGCTTCCTATAACAGTACCATGCTGGAATTCACTGAGCTCTTCTTTCACAAATGTTTTTTTAAAACCACACTGCATGGCTTAGTGCTTGATTTTAAACTGTTGCAGTGGGTCTGAATGAAACTCCTGAATTGAATTACCAAGCGGTGTTTCTCAATACTCAGGACTTTTGCCCAGGCAGAGCAAATGGGAATTTCTGGCTTTTTTTTGTTTTGCAACATGCTCATAACAGCAGCCAGTAGATGGCACTAATGGTTCAGCTGACAAGCATAACAGCAGCCAGTAGATGGCACTAATGGTTCAGCTGACAAGCATAACAGCAGCCAGTAGATGGCACTAATGGTTCAGCTGGCAAGTTAAAGTTTTGAAAAAAATCCTGTCTGTCTTGTCCTTTGTTTCCAGGTGTAAAGACAGTGGTAATCAGGTCGATGAAGGTTCATGTCCGGCGATACATCAGGAGAG
Source organism: Stomatorhinus ivindoensis (assembly GCA_019775895.2). NCBI lineage: Eukaryota > Metazoa > Chordata > Actinopteri > Osteoglossiformes > Mormyridae > Stomatorhinus > Stomatorhinus ivindoensis. The sequence goes on from JABFEB020000060.1 coordinate 741,023, forward strand.
CGTAGCAGATAAGGTTCCCGGTAAACGAACGGTAAGATTCAGTTGAAATACCCAAGGCCAGATGCAGAGTGAGAGATTCAGGTTCCCTGTTTGACTTTCGGGACCCAGGTTTCCTGTTTTAAATGACTCCACATTAAGGAGAATGCTTACAGAGTCACATGCAGAGACAAGCTTAAACGTACAGGCCCATTGGCACACTGACACTGTTTACGCCAGTGAGGGTCAGCTAACACTGTCTCATTTCACCTCTTAAACGTACAGGCCCATTGGCGCACTGACACTGTTTACGCCAGTGAGGGTCAGCTAACACTGTCTCATTTCACCTCTTAAACGTACAGGCCCATTGGCGCACT